>QLTV01004389.1:3699097-3718002 GCA_003457575.1 Thermophis baileyi
TATATATATATATATATGACAATAATATATAATGTAATAAAATATATTATATTTTAATATATTTTCAATACATTAAAAAAATAACAAGCGTAGCAGATAACAGCAAGACCTCACAATGGCTAAGAGCAGATAAGCTGAAGAAAGAGACAGAGGAGCTCTTATAGCTGCATGAGACTAAGCCTTAAGAACAAATGCATACAAAGTCAGAACTGAAAAGACAGCAACAGAAAACAATATCTTCAGAAATATCATTTGCCTGCAAGCAAGAACTGGTGGGGCCACAAAATAGACAAACTAATAGGAAATGTAGAAGCTAAAGTGCTCTGGGACATTAGAATTCAAACAGACAAGCATCTGCCACATTAAGACCCAAGACTTAACAAATGTTGATAAAAAAGACAAAAAAGTCTGGATAGTGGATGTTGCAGTAGGTAAATAAAGCAGACTAGAACAACAACAAAAAAATGTAGGAAGTCACCAAATACGAAGACCTACAAATACATGTAAGATGGCTGTGGCAAACGAAAGCAAAGATAGTACTACCGTAATAGTGATAGGCAGAGGTGGTATTCAGCTGGTTCGGACCGGTTCGGGAGAACCGGTAGCGGAAATTTTGAGTAGTCCGGAGAACTGGCAAATACCACCTCTGGCTGGCCCTGCCCCTGCCCGCCCGGTCGCCGGCTCGCTCCACCCACCCAGCCCTATATATCTTGCCTTCGCCACACGGCCCAGCTAATCTCCATGCCTCGCCTCTGCGCCTCGCCCGCTCTGCTCACCAAAGGTAAGCATGCCGCCCGCTCGCCCTTCGCCTCAGGTCGGGGCCCAGGGACGCGCTATTCCCTGGCTCTGGCGTTGGCCCAGAGCTCGGTCGAGCCTTGCCACCTGGCGGAAGCCATGAATACGCAGAAGCCATGCGTGTGCGCATGCGCAGAAGCTGTGCATGCACACATGCGCAGAAGCCGTGCGTGCTCACATGCGCAGAAGCCGTGCACGTGCACATGCACAGAAGCTGTGCACGTGTGCATGCCAGAAGCCGTGTGCACATGCACAGAAGCCATGTGTGCATGCGTAGAAGCCACACGCGCGCATGTGCAGAAGCTGTGCATGCGCATATGCACGCACTCACATTTTCAGCAAACCGGTGGTGGAATTATTTGAATCCCATAGGTATGATGAATGATTGTTGCTTTAGAGAAAAAGTATAATAAAGACTTGAATTATAGAATGTTTTGCCCAAAATGGAGTTGAAGGTTAGCTGAATGTGATAAGAGCAGCGTATGTTGGAAATATATAATGCATGAGAATAAATGGAATACTTCAGTGAATGGATATATTCTGAAGGGGGAATAAGACAAGAATGTGTGATGTCTCCTAGAGTCTTAGCCTGTTTAATGTACTGATGGATAAATATATACTGTAACGATGTTAAAAGTGTGTTGGTTGGAGATATAAATTGTACTGTAATGTACCTTTGTATGCAGGCAATTTTTTATTGTTGGCTGAAACTGTATGGTAATAGCCAACCTTAAATAGACTGTCTGATGCAACAAGGAGTTTGAATCTAAAAATTGACAGATCAATTACTAGAATATATACATGTATATGTACATATACATATACATATCTCACCTTTACTATTTGTATTTAACAAGAAAATCTGTGACTGATTGCAAGTGTTACATAAATGGCAAAAGACTTGAATTCATGCTTGAATTTGAGTACCTTAATTGAATGTTTTCTAAAAATGGAAAACTGAATGTAAAGATTCTAAGATGTGCAAATCTTGGTAAAAAGTAATGGATTGTATATGGTCTATTGTGAAGAACTGTTTCTTAAAAAAGTAAAAATGTGTCTCTGCCCACTTTGTTTATAGAAATGAGTCTGGCACATCAGGAAAAAAAAAATTGAATGCAGTCGAATGGGGTACTTATGAAGAGTGGGTCAAGAATTAATGAATGAATAGTTGATGAATGAATATGAACTGAATGAGAAAGTAAACAACCAGTATGGAAGAAATATCTTAAAGTAGTGTAGCCATACAGAGAGACTAAATCAGAACTGGCAGAAAAATATATAAAGGTAAGGGGAAGGGGGGCAAGAAGAAGTGGAAAATTGACAAGAAAGTTATAGATGGATGGAGTTAGTAAAATACTGAAAATGAGAAACAAGACATTGAAAGACAAAACAAGCATTGTAGCGAGTAGTATGTATGGGTGTGATGCAGAGGTGGGTTTCAGCAGGTTCTGACCAGTTCTGGAGAACCGGTAGCGGAAATTTTGAGTAGTTTGGAGAACTGGTAAATACCACCTCTGGCTGGCCCCGCCCCCATCTACTCTCTGCCTCCCGAGTCCCAGCTGATCGGCAGGAAATGGGGATTTTGCAATATCCTTCCCCTGCCACGCCCACCAAGCCACACCCACCAAGCCACACCCACCAAGCCACACCCACAAAACTGGTAGTACAAAAATTTGAGTCCCACCACTGGTGTGATGTCAGCATGCTGATTTGTAATGAAGAGCTACAGCAAAAGATGTTGATGCAAACTATATCTACCTCTATTCTACTCATGTGCGAATGCTGTTTGTTGATTTTAGTTCGGCTTTTAACCCAATCATTCCTCAGCATTTGGTGAACAAACGATTTGTTTTAATACTTCTTTATGTAACTGGATACTTGATTTCCTTATTGATAGGCCCCAGATTGTGCGAGTTGGAAGAAAAGTCTCCAACTCCATCTCCTTGAGTACAGGTTCCCCAGACCCAGAGGTGTCTTGAGTCTTGAGTCTGCTACTGTTCACCTTGATGACCCACGACTGCTGTCCCATGTCTGCTACGAATCATATTGTGAAGTATGAGGATGACAATGCAGTGGTGGGTCTTATTCAGGATGACAATGAAGATTCTTCCCCCCCCCCCGCTATGTATATGTATACATTCGAACTAGACTGTGATGTTTCTCTGTGCCATATATGTGTGTGTATGTGGGTATGTGCATAATGGTTATCCTTTGAGAGCTGAATGCAACAAAATTTCATTTTAATGTATGAAGATTAGTGTACATTTAAAATGACAATAAAGTTCTATTCTATTCTATTCTACTCTATCCTATTCTTTGCTTTATTTTCTTAAACTTTTTAATTTCTTCAGCTATTTCTTATTCCTTTTCTACACCCTGTGCTTGCCCTGAAAGGGCTTGATGGCTTACACATTCGTTTTTGCAATATTACTTATTTGCCTGTTAACTTTCTTTAGGCAAAATTTTGTTTCAGTAGCCCACAGCCTCCAGGCAAATCACCTATCCAACTTTCCAAGCCAGAGAAAGCTGGAAAATGCTTTCATTTAAGAATGGTTTTTGAGTCTAGGACGGAAGGCTGCGGTCCTTGCCATAAAGTTAGAGGAGAAAGGCAAGGTACCCTTTCCTCGGTGCCTATAGAAAATCGCGACGCTTCTCACCACAAGCCCCTCAGATCGTAGGAAAGCAAAGGTTTAATGTTCCCCCCGAAATACCACCCTTGTTTTGGGCGCTTTTAAATCAAAACCCGACCGCGCTCCGGAGACTTTGGCCATAGAGACGTGAAGGGCTAGAGTGGCATCGTTCTGCCTTCATAGAGAAACGTGGCGTAGAACAGCCGTCCCTTTCGATCGGAAGTTTAGCATGGCAGGAAGAAACGCACGCCCGAAGCCTCGCCGGAGCGACTGTCGGTCTGTAGCTTCGGAAGGCGGAAGTGAGGTTGGTTTCCGGTGGCAACTGAAGGGGTTGCTTGGGTCTCGTGTTGCGCAGGCGGGAAACTGGGCGAGAGGAAGGTGAGCGATGCGGGGCTTTGGGCCGGGAATCGCGGAGGCTGTAACACGGGTGGGCATGAAACCGATGGCCACCGATGGCCGGTGTTGTGGTGGTGGAGACGGGCTTTGTTACCTTCGTCTCTGCGCTCGCCGGCTGTGTAGAGCAGCGATCTCTGTCATCCGCCTCTCCTAACTGGCGCCCGTCCACTCTGGTTTTTTTTGGGGGGGGGGGCTGCCATTCCCAAGTGGGGCAAAAGGGCTGCACATAGCTCCAAATAAAGTTTTCCTGACTCATTTCTGAACTGGCCAGGGGCGGTAAGGATTGCCTCGGAAGGCCGGTAAATTTGGGCTGCCACTGGGACAACTTTAGCAAAGATCCCACGTTGACTTTTTTTTGAAACTGCACTGGGATGCTGTTATTAAGAGCCGGTTCGACACGAAGAGAGTGCCCGGTTTGCGACGGTAGAGGCAAACTTGTTTTTATTTTGAAAGTAAATGCTTGTGTGTATCTATCTACTTTCCAGATTTCTGAAAAAAGAGATCCGGTGTTCTTGGTTTCTCGGGGCTTCCTTTGCTTCTCTCAGGGTAGAATATGCCAGTCACTAAGATTTCTGCTTGATGTCCTGTGGGATTCCTGGCAAAACACCTTCCAAACGGGATACTTTAGGGATCTCAGACCAGCCCCTGCCATAGTGGGCAGGGAGCTGTCAACATGGCAGATACATTGGAGTTCAATGAAATATATCAAGAAGTGAAGGGATCTATGGTGAGTCATTTGGTAAACATTTCTGAATAGATAGATCTTGATGATTTGGAGTTGGGGCATGGAAACTGGGTTAAACGAGACACATTTATATGTCTGGATAAAGATTAGGTTTGTAGATATCATTTTATGTAAGAGAACAGACCTTGCCTCTCAAGAATTCTGATTTAGGCATTGTGAAATCCATGATGCTACAGTAGCTTAATTACTAAAATTTATCTGGAAATTGCTGATGGTAATCACATTTATCTTAACGTCTTTTTAATTATTTAATGTAGCTAGTGACATTTAGTGTCTAGCTGGGTAGAGTAATGGTATATCTGGATACTATCACTGTAAAAATGCACAGGAAACCAGTTTAATTTAGCTTAGTTTAATTTAAAAATAAATAGCCCAATCTTTTAAAAAATCCTGAATGATTTGTGTTATAGTACAGGTAGTCCTCGACTTACAACGGTTCATGTAGAGACCATTTGAAGTTACAACAGCACTGAAAAAAGTGACTTATGACCATTTTTCACACATATAATGGGAATTTTGTCCCATTTTATGTCCTTTCTTGCCACAGTTGTTAAGTGAATCACTGCAGTTTTAAGTTAGTAACATGGTTGTTAAGTGAATGTTGCAGCATCCTGATGGTCATGTAATCAAAATTCAGATGCTTGGCAGCTTGACTCATATTTATGATGGTTGCAATGTCCCAGGGTCATGTGATCGATCACCTTTTGCGATCTGACAATGAAAGTCAATGGGGAAGCCAGTTTCACTTACCAACCATGTTACTAAATTAACAACTGCAGTGATTTACTTAACAACTGTGGCAAGAAAGGTTGTAAAATGGAGCAAAACTCACTTAAATGTCTCACTTAGCAACAGACATTTTGGGCTCAATTGTGGCCATAAGTCGAGGACTACCTGTATTCTGTGTCACAGTGCTACTGTTTTGGTATTAGCTTGATTTCTAGGAATAGTTCTCTCTTCTTGAGTAAGTTAATGTTGGTTTTTAGTTCTAATAAATTTGTGACACATACAGTATGTTCTCCATTTCACTGAATCATTTGTTTAAAAACTATTATTTTTTCATGTACATGAAAGGAAGGCTACCTACATGGCTTTATAGTTACAACTTTGAATTGTATGATGCATGGAAGATAGTTCTAATTGAATAAACATACTATTGATGTGTATAATATCTTCAAAAAAATAATCTTCAAATAGTAGTATAGACATAATGAAGGTGCCCCGGATACCAAACAAGAACAATTGTCATGTTTTATTGCTACATTCCTTTTTTGAACAATGGTACACTGTATTCTGGAAGAACATTTATTTTGTTCTGCAAAAACATTTACATATTTTAACTGACAAGAAAGCCACTGTCTGTAGCCTAGGTGTCAATAGTATTGAATTCTTCATGGCCAATCTAGGTGGGATCTAGCATACAGGTAGTCTCGATTTACGACCACATTTGAACCCCAAATTTCTGTTCCTAAGTGAGATAGTTGTAAATTAACTTTGTCTCATTTTATGACCTTTCCACAGTTGTTAAGTGAATCAATGCAGTTTTAAGTTAGTAACATGGTTGTTAAGTGAATCTGGCTTCCACACTGATTTTGCTTATCAGAAGTTTGCAGAAAGTGATCACATGACCCCAGGACACTGCAACCGTCATAACTATGAGCCAGTTGCCAAGTATCCAAATCTTGATCATGTGAGCATGGGGAATGTTGCAACGGTCTTGGGAAAAATAGTCATGTCACTTTTTTCAGTGTTGTCATTTCGAATGGTCACTAAATGAATGGTTCTAAGTCAAGGAATACCTGTGTATAAAAAATGTAGTCTGATGCATCTTCATTATTTGGGCACAGTGTTAGAAGAAATTTCTATAACTTCATTGATTGATAAATTATGTGGTATTGAATTAATTGAGTTCAGGTCTTTCAGTGGTGCACTCATCGCCATTGTAATTGAACCCATCCACCTTGCTGTTGGTTGTCCCCTTCCCTCTCTTTTCACCTTTCTCAGCATTATGAACTTCTCCAGAGAATTAGGTTTTTGCATTATGTGTGCATATTGCTCCAATTGCTTATCTATATGAATGTATGCTTGCTGCCAATGATTCTAAATTTTAAAGAGGATCTTAGAGGCTCTTGAAAGAATGAAGTTACTTAGGGCATAAGTTTTATTTTTTAATTTAGATGTGAAAATAGTCCATTCCTCCTTTAAATAGAAATTTGGTTTCCCTTTGTGTAAAAGGTTAGGTATCATCCTTTGCTTTCAGCTGCTATTCACTATTGTTTTCTTACTGACATTTTCTGTTCTGCACTAGAATGATGGCCGTCTGCGGCTAAACCGTCAAGGTGTGATTTTTAAGAACAGCAAAACTGGGAAAGTTGACAACATCCAGGCCTCAGAATTGGCAGAGGGTGTCTGGAGGCGAGTAGCATTGGGCCACGGCCTCAAGCTGCTTACTAAAAGTGGCCACGTCTACAAGTATGATGGGTTCAGAGAGACGGTAAGACTCTTTTAATGCAGGTTCGTTTTTGAACATGATGCATTAGAGAAGAATGCAGAGCTTTAATCAGATAGGCAGCTGAAGATACGTTATTTTAAAAACTACTGCAGTGTTCACTGCAGCAAGAGATTTTGCATCTTGGATATCTAATCTGATTACATCAGTGTGTTTTTCAACCTTGGATCTTATAATACTGTTTGTAATATGAATGGCACTTGTAGCAGCAATGCTTGTTTCCTATTCAACTGTAACTGGAGATACTTGCATCAGCTGGTGACAGCACCTAGCTAACCTTGACTAGCTAAATAGAGTTGGCCCCATTTTGTAATTGGATGTGGGAGACAACCTAGACATTCTGAAACTATTTATTTATTTATTTGTCTTTTGGATTCATTCAATGAAAAGATTTTTTTAAAAAAACCCAGACAGAAAGAATGGCAAACCACTTTTCTATCAAGCCAGGGAAATTTCATAGTTATATCCATGAAAATTGCCAATAGCCCAGTTTAAATCAAAGCAAGTGTAGTTTTGTTTTTGTTGGGTTTTTTAAAATATGTTTGCATTTGTTGTAGGAAGTGTTAGTGATAAAATACACAGATTTTTTTAATTCTTTTTTTTAATGGCTCAACACCCACGTAACGTTTCTTAATATTATAGTTTAGGGCTTGTATTGTAAGTATGATTTCGTATCTGGGGTATAATGTAAATTTTTGTAGTGTAAACAAAGGGACTAGCTTCAAATTACTGTTGTACATGTCTTTAGCTTGCTGATGTGTACATTGACTGTTTTTATTCTTAGGAGTTCGACAAACTTTCAGATTTCTTCAAAACACACTTTCATTTAGATCTTGCTGAGAAAGATCTATGTGTAAAGGGCTGGAACTGGGGGACAGTCAAATTTGGAGGTGAGTTTTACACTATACCTCCATGGAAATTGGTAGTTGGAAACAATTCAAGGAGACATAACTAATTGAAAATGATAGATGGGTTCGTTGTAGTTATCGGGGGGGGGGGGCATTGGTTGTTGGCTGTGAGGTAGTACGGTAGTGGAACTTACATATAGTAAGTTCTATTGTAATCTATTGTAATCATCACTTATTAAACAAGCAACAATTGGCTAAGTTTTCATACTGTATTATGTTAAAACCTGTAGACCAGGACAATTGATTTTCAGTCTTTTTTTTTTTTTTTTTTGCAACAACTGCCCCAAACTTATGATCCTTGATGCTAACTACTGGAGACATTGTTTTTGAGGCAAGTTATGCTGTAAAATAGGCTTTTAAAAAGCAAAATTACCATTGCCCCTTTCTCCCTCCAACAAAACTGTAGGACAGGGGTGTCAAACTTGATTTCATTGAGGGCCACATCAGAGTTGTGTTTGACCTCGGTGGGCCGGGTGGGCATGGCCAGCTCAACGTCACTCATGTCGGGGGCGCCTGTGGCGGCCCGAGCACTCTGCCAGCAAAAATGCACAGCCCTCCTGCCATCCGTTTTTGCTGGCAGAGGGTTGCCGGAAGCCGTCGCAGCCAAAAATGGAGCTCAAGGGGGCAGGCGCAGCCCTTCCTTCGCTGTTTCTAGGACGGCCCCGTCGGCCAGATCTAAGCACCCTGCAGGCCGGATCTGGCCCGCGGTCCTTGAGTTTGACACCCCTGCTGTAGGAGAACACTGACTATTTCAGTCCAGATAATGTCCTATACACTTTATATCATTTTCCTGCTTGGTGTAGCCTTGTTGTTCCATGTTAAATGTGGTTCCCAGTAGTCAAAAGGTTGCCCACCCCTTCTATATAAACCTTAGTATGCAGATCACCAAGCATTTTGCAGTTAGCACATTATGGCATAGCAGGCTGTGAGAAAGAAGGTAATGTACTTTGGTGGGGTTAAACACTTTTTTTTTTTTTTTGCAAGGGCAACTTCTCTCTTTTGATATTGGGGAGCAACCAGTTTTTGAAATCCCGCTCAGTAACGTCTCCCAGTGCACTACTGGCAAGAACGAGGTGACTCTGGAGTTCCATCAGAATGACGATGCTGAGGTGTCCCTAATGGAGGTCCGCTTCTATGTGCCACCCACTCAGGAGGATGGTGTGGATCCCGTGGAGGTAGGTTGAACTTGAAGTTGAGGTGGCAGAGTGGAGGAAGAAACACTTGTTCATGAAACTCCCCTTGCTATTGCAGGCATTTGCCCAGAATGTGTTATCAAAGGCAGATGTCATCCAGGCTACTGGAGATGCTATCTGTATCTTCCGAGAACTGCAGTGCTTGACTCCTCGTGGACGCTATGATATCCGTATCTATCCTACCTTCCTGCACCTCCATGGCAAAACATTTGATTACAAAATCCCATATACTACTGTTCTGCGACTTTTCTTGCTTCCCCATAAAGATCAGCGCCAGATGTTTTTTGTGGTGAGGAATTTTGGGATCATTGTCAAAATATTTCTTACGAGAAGTAATTGCTGGGTTTGCTTCTCAGAATAGGTTTCATTCAAAAACCTTTGGGGTTTTGTGAGCGAAACTAGCTGCTTAAATTCTGTATATCTAATTTAAACCCAAAAGTAAACTTATTCATGGTGAAAGGAAGAATGCAGAAATAGCCTCTTTCTCCTAGATTTCAGAGTTTCTAATTATTCCAGGTGGATGTCCATCTTCTTGGTTATTATAAAATAAAAGGAACTTACGGTACCTATTTTCAGTATAACATTTGGCTGGTGGGACTTGCATCTCTTTTGTATTTTTGGGCAATAGTAGGAATGGAAAGAGAGGCAGCTTTTTCCTCAGTTTCTATATTCTCTTTTTATCATACTGGGAGATAAGACCAATCTCCTTAGGAAACTGTCCTTGCCGCATGTTTAATGCCTCATAGCAAAATGGCTTTTTTGGTCTGGCATTCATGTGTATAGCTATTGGTGTCTCTGTTTGTTCCAGATCAGCTTAGACCCTCCTATAAAGCAAGGCCAAACTCGCTATCACTTCCTTATTCTACTGTTCTCAAAGGATGAAGATATCTCCTTGACCCTCAACATGAATGAGTAAGTACCCTTATATGGTCAAGATTCATACATCTCAGGAAGCCATGGTTGCTTTGGCCTTGGTTTGTTAAGTAAGTTGCAATGGCTGGATTCACAGATTGTTTAAACCATAGTTAAGCAACCTGAAAGTCTTTGTATTTGGTCTTGCATTTGTTTATAAGGGATGTACACATGTGTAAGATAATTGTGAAAATTTATATAAAATAATGTCATTTATGTGGGAGCAGCGTAGCCAACTGTTTTAGAACGGGGTATGTCTCCCATCTGTTCTCTGTTACTGCTCTCAACTCCCAGGCTCACCTGATGTCTCAGTGTCCTAATATTGCACAGGGAGTCTGTCTCTATCTTGATTTGTATTCTCTCTGCTTAGGGATGAAGTCGAGAAGCGCTTTGAAGGACGGCTCACCAAAAATATGTCTGGGTCTCTGTATGAGATGGTCAGCCGCGTCATGAAAGCCCTTGTGAACCGCAAGATAACTGTACCAGGCAACTTTCAGGGGTAAGGAATGTAGATTGTAGGAACAGATGAACTGTGAGTAATCAGCTTTCAGTGTTCGGAAGGGGAGTGGCAAAGAAGGCATTAAGATCTGACTGACAGGTATAATGAATAACACAGTAATAACTACATTGAGTCTCTACAGGTAGTCCTCGACGTACGACCACAATTGAGCCCAAAATTTTGGTTGCTAAGCAGAGCATTTGTTAAGTGAATTTTGCCCCATTTTACAACCTTTCTTGCCACAGTGCAGTTGTTAAGTTAGTAACATGGTCTGGTTTCCCCATTGACCGCATGTCAGAAGATCACAAAAGGGGGATCACGTGACCCTGGGACACTGCAACCATCATAAATACGATTCGGTTGCCAAGCATCTGGATTTTGATCATGTGACCGTGGGGATGCTGCAATGATCGTAAGTGTGAAAAATGGTCATAAGTCACTTTTCCCAATGCTGTTGTAACTTTAAATGGTCACTAAATGAACTGTTGTAACTGAAGGACTACTTGTTGTACTAAGTACTTTTTCCTCTTAATTACTAAGGTTAAGCCAAATGGTGGTAAACTAAGGATGCTTGGGCTCCCCAGTTTGATAAGCTGTCTCGGTATTTTTTAATAAATGCCTTCATCTGGCTCAATGAAATTTATATTGATGTTTCTTTTCCTTTGCTAGACATTCTGGAGCCCAGTGCATCACGTGTTCCTACAAGGCTAGTTCGGGCCTCTTGTATCCTTTGGAACGTGGCTTCATCTATGTGCACAAGCCACCTGTTCACATCCGCTTTGATGAGATTGCCTTTGTCAACTTTGCTCGTGGGACCACAACAACACGTTCCTTTGACTTTGAGATAGAAACCAAGCAAGGGACACAGTATACTTTCAGCAGCATAGAGAGGTAAGTGAATGCAAATCCAGCAGAGCTGTTGAGGGATGCCACCCGTCTCAGTTGCTGCTTTGTAATGTATAGGCTGTCTCCCATTTCAGGGGATGCTAGCAGAACCTTTGTGATTCAAAAATTCTGTTTGTATTGCTTATCTGCTACTGTGACCCATGATTTCAAATGGTTTTTTTTTCATTTGATCTTCATCTTCCTTGATCCTTTTCCTCCTCCTCCACCACCACTACCCTTCTCTCCCTGCCCTCAGTTCCCTGCAGTAGCAACAAAAATTGTACTGCTCTTGTTTGATCGGTTTCTGCCATAGGCAGGTGAATATTGTCCTATGCTACATCCTTACATACATACCTGTGATTTCTATTCCCCGCAGGGAAGAATATGGCAAACTCTTTGACTTTGTGAATGCCAAGAAATTGAACATCAAGAATCGGGGACTCAAGGAGGTACTTGTTTCAGGGGGTGGGCTAGAGAGAACAAGGAAAGGCAATTGCTGTCTAGTCCTGTTCCTGATCTGCTTGGGGTGGGATGGGGGTTTCTCTTTCTCTCCAGAGCTTTCTTCCTTCTCAATTTCTGTTCTCTCCTTGTAGAAGAAAAAGGTCTGTGCGATTATCCCCTCCTCTTCCTCCTCTTGGTTCAGGTCTCCTCTGCATGGCTGTGGTGAACATTTCTAATCACCATAGTATAACCTTGCATGAACCACAGGGATGGGGCAGTAGCCTGCTTTGCTCCAGGAGTGGCTTCTACCTAATCCATTGTTAAAGTCACCAGCATGATTCCTCCCTTTCCCTGGGGAGGGAGGGAGGGAGGGAGGGTGTTTTAGCAGATTCTGGGAAGCGGCATGTAAATTGGTTGTTGAGGCATCTGCGGAATTTGTGGTACCAGAAACTTTCTCTCTGCAGTTTGTGTGCCTAGGAGCATGGGGGGGGGGGGAGCTACAGGTGTAGAATCTCTGCATGCTTTAGTTGTCAACACGATTGAAGAATTTTTATCTGCTTGTGGCAAGTGAAACCCTCGCGCTCATATCCATGGAGCCCATTGTGTGTTACTAGGGCATGAAGAATGTGACCTACGATGAATATGACGGTTCTGATGAAGACTCCCATGATGCCTACTTGGAGCGGATGAAAGAGGAGGGCAAGATTCGTGAGGAACATGCAAATGACAGCAGTGAGGACTCCGGAGAGGAAACGGGTGAGATTTCTTTCATTGGCTGGCCTGATTTCTCCAAATTGCTTTCGCTTGCAGTTGGGATCTTTTTGCCTCTTCTACATAGGGGCAAACGCCTTGCATTTTCTGTTAATCTCTTCGGATTAGAAATAAGAGTTTTCTTTCCTTTTTTTTCCAGACGAGTCATTCAATCCAGTAGAGGAGGAAGAAGATGTGGCAGAAGAGTAAGTTAAAAAAATAGATAACTGTTCAGTTAGATTCTCTTGTTTAGTGTCTGTGGTATATGAATGAAATTGTGGTATACTTTAGTATTGTTTAATAATAGTATTAGTGACGTTAGATTCATATCATATTTTGAGTTCTTGAATAACAGGCAGGCTACAAGTCTTACAAAATAACTACTTTTAGAAGGGCTGGTGCTGTTTTTCCTTGCAGTGAATATGAGGTCACTATGACCAGGTTAGAACCAAAATATGCAATCTGTTGCCCTCCAGATATTATCTTCATAACCTCTGAACATTAATCCTGAAGTCTGGGCCTTTGGAAAATTGTAGTTCAAAGTACTTGCAAGTCTAAATTGCCTACTTGTGTCTTAGAAAATGATTGCGATAACCTAAGAATGCAGAAACAGGAAAATCTCAAGATTAAAATACTTCCAAGACAAAAATATGAAGTATCTGTGCTAAGAATGACTACAAAAATATAGAGAAAGGAGAGTTAAGTTTGACTTAGAATACCATAATTCCTAAGGATTGTAGGAATAAGGTAAGACTGAAGTTGGAGTTTATTTAATAAATTTATTTAATAAATCCCCTTAGCCAACTGCAATTTTAAGGCAACTGACTGTAATTGTAAATTAATCTTACAGTGAAGTAACAATGTAGAGGTAATCTCTGGAAGATAAATTGCATTTACAACAGAGTCATATGGTATAGTAAAAGTTACATCTTCAGGAAAATCATGAGCATCAGAAATCTGACTACTTTCTTTGAAATTGCTGGATAATTTATTGGAGGAAATGATGTCAGGAAAGAGAATCTGCCTAGAGTGGAATATTTATGAGTGGTTTTGCTTACTTATTTGGGAAGCTTTTTTGATGGGTTTCTGAAAAGAAAAAAAATACTTGAAGAAAAGTCTAAAAGTATTTTTTCCTTATAATTCTTTCATATAATGAAACCTGTTTGTGCTTTATAAAAAAAATATTTCTGTAAAGGGCCATGTGTTGTTTGCTACTACGTGTATGTGTAAGAAATAGTTTATAGAAATGTAAACTTCTTAAAAAACTCCTAGTACCTGATTTCTTCAAGATTGATTGTATAGAATTCTTTGTAAGATTTGTTTTTGACATAATGATCCTGTGGTGTGAAGTGTCAGGAATTGTAGATTAGAACTGAGATTTTATCAGGAGAAGGAAATTTTTCAAACATGTGAATATACCTGTATACATGCACACTTATTTTGCTAATCATTTTTGACCCACTCCTCTTGACTTTTTCTTGAGACAGGTTTGATAGCAATGCCTCTGCTAGTTCTTCTAGTAATGAAGGGGATAGTGACGAGAAGAAGAAACCTGCCAAAAAAGCCAAAATTGTTAAAGAACGGAAGCCCCGCAAGAAACAGTCTGAGGTGAAAACTGAGCTCAACTTAACATGCTTAACAGTGTCTGTCCGACAAGATAATGATTGCATTCAGTATAATTAGAACCACTCTTGTATCCTGCTGAGTACTCTCTTCTGTTGCTCAGAGATCATTGGAGACTCAGTCTTGTTCAGAGTAGCTGACCTCTGTCTTAATTTGGAGGTTTTGGTGGTTAGAGAACCTTCACATATGACTGAATTGAGTAACGCTCCTCTGTGTCTCCAGAGAATAGACACTATCAGCAAGACTTAATTAAATGAAGGAAAACACTCTAAAATCAAAATCAGTTTCACAAATTATATCTGAATTAATGTAAAAATGAATTTAGTATAGGCCTTACTTTTTTTTATGAGATTATTAACCTTTGAAATAGATTCTCTTGAGGTTTCAGTATCATAAAGTTTTAGAAGGCATAAAGAAGTGGATTCTATGTACCGAGAAAGACTTCAGGATTACAGAATCAGAAGTGACCATCGAAGTTACCTAGTGCAACTGCCTATTCAGTGCAGGATCCCCTAGAGCAGGCCTGTCAAACGCGGCCCGTGGGCCGGATACATCACATGAGGCCACGCCTGCCCTGGCTCTGCAAAGGCAAAAAAGTCACGATCTGGCCCATGATGTGATTGAGTTTGACACTCATGCCCTAGAGCAGGGGTATTAAACTCAAGGCCGCAGGCCGGATCCAGCCCACAGGGTGCTTAAATCTGGCCCGCTGGGACAGCCTGGAAATAGCAAAAGACCGGCCTGCGATGCCTCTGGCACCCAAAACGGGGCGCGGGGGGGCCATGCGCGGCTCCCCCACGCCCCATTTTGGCCGGCAAGGTGCTGCAGGAGGCGTCTGTCCCATCTTCCCCCCCCCCCCCCGCCCGCCCGCGGAGGAGAACTACAACGCTGATCCGGCCCTCGAAGAAATTCAGTTTGACACCCCTGCCCTAGAGCATGAATTAAATTGCTAAAAATAGTTTGGGGCTCCTTACAAATGCTATTTATATAGCATAAATAAATATAAATATTATTTACGTTGATTTATAAAAGATATTTCTAAATGGATGTTTTGTGATTGACCGCTTTCACTGACAATCATTTTGCCAATGGAGCCTCTCTTGAGACCATCCATGATAGGTACTGAACATTGCCAGCATGTTCAGTGTCTCAGTAATGTTTGCCCTCCCATGGTTGTAGGGAGGCTGTCTCCATCCAGTGGTGGAGAGAGCTCAAGGAGAGTCTTGACCATGAACAAACTCACATAGCAGAGGACTGCTGGAGTACAATCAGAAACAAGTTGGCTATCCCATTTATTTGAAGTCAGAGGCCTAAAAAGTCGCGCAGTTCAGAAGGGAAACATCTTTTATGATATCTGTAGGGTAGACTGGGGAGAAGGCTTCCCTTTCCTACGTATTTGTGCTTTTCTCCTGATTCTCTTCTCTTGTACCCCTCCCCTCCTAGGGTAAAAAAGGGAAAGACCCCAATGCCCCAAAGAGGCCTTTATCTGCGTATATGCTCTGGCTCAATGCTAATCGTGACAAGATCAGATCAGACAGTCCTGGCATGAGTGTCACTGACGTGTCTAAGAAAGCTGGGGAACTGTGGAAAGGAATGTCAAAAGAGAAGAAAGAGGTGAGTCAAGAGATGGTGCTGACCGGAAACCCATTTTTTGGGGATGACAATGGGGGGGGGGGGTTTCTGAAAAAGTGTGTTATAATAAATCCCAAATTATTAACTTCCTAGCGTACAGCAGTGGTGAAATCCCATTTTTTTTACTACCGGTTCTGTGGACGTGGCTTGGTGGGCGTGGCAGGGGAAGGATCCTGCAAAATCTCCATTCCCTCCCCACTCTGGGGCCAGCCAGAGGTGGTATTTGCCGGTTCTCCAAACTACTAAAAATTTCCGCTACCGGTTCTCCAGAACCTGTCAGAACCTGCTGGATTTCACCCCTGGTGCACAGTAATCCTATTCTTATCATTAGGCATTCCCACAGGAATACTAAATTTCATATGGACTTTTGGGTACCACTTAAGATGAAAGATACATAATCCCTTAAATTGAATGCTTGAGGTGTTTAAAAATAGAACCAAAGATTAGGGAGTTATGAGGCACGATAGGCACTTCTGAAATTGTACAGTTGATGTCAGACTTTGAACATAGTGGGAGAGGATATGCCTTGCATACAGAGTACACTAAACTCAATCCCCATTAACAACCAGTAAGAGAGGCAAAGACTTCTGTCTACAAATCTGGGGAGTTTATATACTGAAACTCTTAGGCTAAGGTGGGGAGACCCAGTTCCAGTCTACTTTCTGACCAGAAGCTCATTGGATGACTTTAGGCCAGTTGCCCCCTCATTTCAAACTCTGTCAAAATTGATTTGGGGAGAAATTGGAGAGGGAAGTGCTGTGTCCACTTTCCTGAACCCCCGAATATAAGGCATGATTTAAATCAAATAAATGAATGATCTACATTGGTATTGCTGGGGATTTGGGGGAATAGCTTCCTGAACCCCAGTGAGAGTCTGTGATGGATTTAGCAGGGCTGCTACTTTTGTGCTGTTCTGCTATTCGCTAGAGGTAATCAACCATTTCAAGATCAAAATGCTTCAACTCCCTAATGCACTTTGCCTACCTCCCCAGATACATTTGAGTGTTTAATTCGTGATAGTCCATTTCTGGTAAGATCAGACTATAGTCTGTTCCAAGATTGGAATATTTTGCCTTGGAACATTTTGCATATCTTTACTTTCTAGGGCAGAGTAATCCTATCCTGATCATTAGGCGTTCCCACAGGAGTACTAAATCTCTTACGGGCTTTTGAGTTTAAAACTGACCTTCAAAACCTTAGAAAATCAGCCTAAGGGGAAAACACCATTGATTTAAAGAAGTTGGGATTTTGAAATGTAACTTTCTGTTTCCATGACATTTGGATAGGGTAAACTCAGGAGTTAGTAGGAATACTATATGCATTAACATGTACTATATGTGTGAATGGGGATTATGCAGTTTAAACAAGATGTGTAGAACTGGCTGTTTGGCTTGTAGGAATGGGAGCGCAAAGCAGAAGAGGCCAAGAGGGATTATGAGAAGGCCATGAAGGACTACAGTGAGGGAGGCAAAGTGGACAGTTCTAAGAGGTGAGCAGTTAGACAAGAGTTTCCCCCCCCACCCCATCTCTCCTAAACCAAAAGGATTCTGCTATTGCAGAAACTTGTCTGTGTTTTTACATGTACAGAGAAAAAACCAAAAAGAAAAAGCCAGATAAACCAGGAAAAGGCAGAACAGAGAAGAAGGTAGCGACACCTGTAAAATCTGCTAGCAAGACTCCTCTTAAACAGTTAGGCGAGAGCTTCAAGAGCAAGGAATTTGTGTCCAGCGATGAAAGTTCCTCAGGCGAAGACAAGAAGGAGGTGAGTTTTAAAATACAGTGGAGGTGGGTGCTGAGCCGTGGTGACACAGTGGTTAGAATGCCGTATTGCAGGCTAATTCTGCTGACTGCCAGCAGTTCAATTCTCACCAGGCTCAAGGTTGACTCAGCCTTCCATCCTTCCAAGGTCAGTAAAATGAAGACCCAGATTGTTGGGGGCAATATGCTGACTCTGTAAACCTCTTAGAAAGGGCTGTAAAGCACTGTGAAGCGGTATATCAGTCTAAGTGATATTGCTTGATGTTGGCTGTAAACTAAAAAAAAACAAAAATGGAAAAAGGCACACTTCAGTTTTATCCAGGTTCTTTTTTTAATGCTTAGGCTTGCTACATAAAAACCTATATAATCATCCTTCTAAAAGTTGTAGATTGTCGCGCTCAGAATTAATCCTGATTGCTTTGTTGATCTGAGACAATACATTAAGTTTGCATTTAGCAGTGAATGTTTATTAACTTGGGGTTTATTGACTTCAGAACATTTTACTCTTTAAAGCTAGTTTCTTGCAATTTGGTGTGTGGAGTGGCCCTGTGCCTGGACTTCCCTGGGCTGAAAACATGTGTGGAATACATCACTACTTCACCTGCCTGCACACCATCAGACCGGATGAGATGATTGTCCAATCATCATCTTCCCAGTTGTCACCATCTGTCACCATTTGCCAACCATAATGCAAGAGCATTAAAATAGGATGAGGGCAGGAAATGCTACCGTGTTTCCCCGAAAATAAGACATGTCCCGATAATAAGCCCAACAGGGCTTTTCGGGACATGCGTTGAAATAAGCCACCCCCCGAAAATAAGCCCCCCCATTACTTTCCGGGGGGAAAGGGGGGGGCATGCCGGGAGGCGCTCTTTTTGCTGCGGGCACTTTTTTGGCCAGGAGAGCGAGAGCAAGTGAGAGTCGAGGGCACGCACACCCCACGAGACTGCTCGGCTCCTCTGGGCTCTGCCTCTGCCAGCGTTTTCAAACGCGCTCCTGCCTCCGAGGAAGAAAAGGGGAGCCTTGATGGCTGCCTCGCCGCCCCATCTCAGGCAGGAGCGCGTCACAACGCTGGCAGAGGCAGAGCTTTTTGGCCAAGAGCAAGTGAGAGTCGAGGGCACGCACACCCCACGAGACTGCTCGGCTCCTCTGGGCTCTGCCTCTGCCAGCGTTTTCAAACGCGCTCCTGCCTCCGAGGAAGAGAAGGGGAGCCTCGAAGCCTCGATGCC
>QLTV01004389.1:3719659-3742422 GCA_003457575.1 Thermophis baileyi
GCGGGCAGAGGCAGAGCCCAGAGGCGCCGAGGCAGTCCCGCGGGGTGTGCATGCACCCCCCCTCTCTCTCTCTCCCAGCCAAGAGTGCCCACCGCAAAACAGCAGCTCCCGGCCGGGCGAGAGCGAGAGCGATATAGAGGTGGGTGCATGCACACCCCGCGGGACTGCCTCGGCACCTCTGGGCTCTGCCTCTGCCAGCGTTTTGAAGCGCTCCTGCCTGCGATGGGGCGGCGAGGCAGGCATCGAGGCTCCCCTCCTCAGGCAGCCCGCGATAGTTTCTTCTCTCTCCCGCTTCGCTCGAGAGCCGGAGGCGGGGGAGGGTCAGTGGACACAACACCGGGGAACGCAACGGAGGTACAAGTCCCAGGTAGGACGCACGTCTCGCGGCCCGCCCCGCCCGTCCCGCCACTCCCAAATTGCGCCCCACCGCGAGACGCACGTCCTACCTGACACTTGTAGCTCCGTCACGTTCTCGGCATTGTGTCCAGAGAAGCTCATTGTAAAAGAAAACTTCTCGCGAGTTCGAGAAGTTTGATTGAACTCGCGAGAAGTTTTCTTTTACCATGGGCTTCTCTGGACACAACGCCAAGGAACGTGACGGAGCTACAAGTCCCAGGTAGGACGTGCATCTCGCGGCCCAACATGTTCCACCTGCCAGAAATGAGTCTCTGTGAGACTCGTCCCGCCACCGCCGCTGTCTCGTGGAGCAGGACTCTGCAAGGCCTGTTGTGCCGTTGCATGCACCAACGGCAGAAGGACACCAGCTGTGCCAGTATGATGAAGTTTGCGGCAGTCCTGCAGTTCGTGCATGCAACGGCACAACAAGCCTTACTGAGTCCTGCTCCACGAGGCGGTGGCGGCAGGGAGGGGAGGCGAGGCAGCGGCGATGGGACATGCAGACCCACGCTCGCCGCCTACTGCACCCCCAAAATAATAAGCCCCCCCCCGATAATAAGGCCGAGGCCATATTTGGGGGGTCAAAAAAATATAAGCCCCTGTCTTATTTTCGGGGAAACACGGTAGCTTTCCTTTTCGGATATGATTCTTCTAATTTAGAACCTGTAAAACATGTATCTAATCCTATTAGTCTTCCATATGCCTAACCACGCTTGTTCTCTTCCAGGACTCTGATGAGGAGGAGATAGCCAGCACGCCACCTAGTTCAGCAGAATCTGCCTCTGGCTCTGATTAGCCAGGAATACTCAAGCCATCACACTGGTTCCCCTAAGCCCTCCTGCAGATGGCATGGTAGCTGTACTGCCGAGGGGAGACTGACTGGACATTTTCATCCAGGCCAATAGGCTGAAGACCCGGCAAGGCATAGGGATACCTTTCTTGTTTCACTGGCCTCCTCAGCTTGTTCCCCTTCCAATACCACAGTAATTAGTCAGAACCAATTACTGCCTTTGGAGAGAAAGGATGCCGCCTAAAGAGAATCGAGAAAGCCAGCAATCCCTTGTGTTCTGCCTCCATGTTGTTGTAGGCGCACTGTATCCTTTCATGATGGCAAGCTGAATGGCATACAGCTGGAAGCTGGGACACTGTACGGTCTCCAGAGTCAAGTTCAGTTGGTATTTCATCTTTCCCTTTCCGGTTTTTTAAAAGTTCTCTTTGCATTTCTGTTTTATCATGGCTAACTGAATTAATAAAAATAAAGTGACTATAGATGGGGTTTGTTGTAATATAATCCAAGGTAACAGCCAGACGGATGAGCAAGTATCTTTCAATCTGGAGAGCTGCAAGGAAGGGAAAGAAAAAAAAAAAGTAGCCAAGGGTTTCTGCAGCAGCAAATGCGGGGAAAGACTTCCCCTACTGCCACCTCTCTTGACCTGAGCCAGTGATTTCCCTGGAGGCAGTTGTGTAGCAGCTGTATCTTCCTCTGGCTTGGGCCAAGGGTCTTAACTCTACTGCCTTCCATTAGCAACGGCACTAATTGTATTTAAAGAGCCATTGTGTGCTGCTGGGACTTGGCTAATGCAAGGAGCAGTCAATAGTGTGGAGGTCTGGCAGTGCAGGAGGCTCCCATCAGCGGTAATGGCTTTGAGCATCTTTGGCATTAACACTTGGGACATTCCTGGTTTCTCCTACAAGTGCTGCGTAAGGCAGGATGGGGAGAGAGATGCTGTTGTGCTCTGGCCGCCTAGCAGAGGCCAGAAGGGAACACAGTGAACAGTGATTTTTTTTCTCTGTCTCTCTCTCTTAGAATTAACTGTCCATAACAACCGATATGAAGGCACTTACCAATATGCACAACTCTGGAAGGATTAATGGTGGACTGGGTCTGGTCTCTGGTTGCATGATAGTGGCTCTTCATTTGATAAGGAGGTTATTCCTCAAATCTGGCTAAAGATTCATGAATAGAAATAAAAGCAGTTGGAATTCCCGATTCAGCCCACGGAGTTCACCAGCCTCTACATTAAGGATTCTCCTGGCATAAAACAGGTTCCAGCTTAATCAGTATTCTGTCCCCTGGATATGAAAGAAAAACCGATTAGGGAGACACAGAAGCAGAATGTGGCAATGAAATCATTTATCCCAATCGGCATACTATTGCATTGTTTCAGGATTTTTCTCTTGGCTAAAATCTGAAAAGGGAAAATCAGTGCATGCTACCGGCCGTCACAACATCATTAGAGAGTTGGGTCATACATATTAGGCACTGCTTTGAATAATTTATATGTTCCAACCTGGTTGTTTAGACATTAGAAATGAATGGCTGGTTTTCCAGATTTCATTTCCCCATATTACTATAGTTGCACGTACCAGTCAACTGCCTATTGTGTTTTTCATTGTCATAAAATAACACAATTAATACTGACCATTTTATTTTACTAATTTCCTTATGAAATGACCAGAAAGAGTTGTCATTAATAACATCAACATGCTTTGAATCCTATCTGCTTGGGCAAAATAAGATGTTCCCTCTTGTATTCCTCTCTCTTTTCTATAATCCCTCTGGAACAGGATGTGTGCACATTTGTGATGGGAGCAGGAGGTGCCCTTATTGGTTGTTATGGACAGGTTATCTGCAGTTGACCCCCTTTGGGGGGATGTTTGAACTGACAAAAATACATTTCTGCATTCATACATTGGCTATCTATGATACAATTTATGGTATTCTGCAGAGACTGATTATGTAGAATCCTAGGCAGATCCCTTGGTTAGTTCTTCCCTTCTTGCACAACCTGAATTCATGGGGTTTTATTTTACATTCTTTGCTCTTTTAATGAGAGGCTATGTACTGTGAAGGGCCAGAATCGAGCTTCATTATTTACAAATTATTTCTCCCCTTGGCCCTGTAGCATAGCCGTAGTCCACAAGCTCCGTTTGTAAGAATCCTCATCTACCCAGGAAAAAAGACAAAACAAGAGAACACTTAAGGATTCTCTTTGATTGGCTTCTGGAAAATCGGAATGTTTTGACTGGTTTTGGTAGCTGTTTTGTGAAAGTACCTTTTCATCTTTAAATATATATATATATATACCCACTGCCTGAAAGAGATAGTTTGCCCCTGCAGTTAGATGCTGTGAAGGTTTTATTTTTTTACTAATAATGTCAAATAAGTTGTAGTTCTCTGGTTCATAGCTATCTTCCTTCAGTGATTATGATCAAAGCTGTATTTATGTACACATAAGAGAATGTTCTGCATAAAATGTGTCACGCTTCTCTTGATTCTTAATTATTCTACAGATAAAACATAAAAGAGAAACATGATTGTCATAGGATTACAAGACATTTCAACAACATGTCAAAAGTGAAGGTGTGATATATAATTTCCTGGCACGTCAGGATTTTTTAGATTTCTCTCTCTCCAGTGATCAAATAAAAGAGATACAGCATAACAGATGTCTTCTATGAGTTTGTACACAGACATAGTGTTGGTTTTCCTCTAATTCCAAAAGGATAAAAACCATATAGGAGCAGGATGAGAGGAATTAAACATAGGGCACATAGCCTTTATGTTCTAACTTTTCTGCTGAAAGCCGGCTTCAATTTATCAAAGCTAAAAAAGCCTTATGCCTCATTACCTTTCAACCTTCTGAGAGGTTTAATGGATTCTCCTACCTGGATTTTTTTTCGTCTCCTGCCCCATGAATAACGGCATGACTTGTCTAATAATTCTTTATCCTTAGCAGTTAAAAATAATATACTATCAGGTCTAGGGTGCAGACACATCAAGAAACCAACCCCACAGGAAAGCTATACCTATATTTTATTTATCTGGAAATTTATAAGTAGGTATAGATTTATTTATTTATCTATACCTATTTATTTATTTATCTAGGAAGATAATCTTGCAGCGCTGCTTGTGTTATATCTTCCCTCCCTCCTATACTCTCTGGGTCAGGGAGGATCCAACCTGAATCTCTTCCTAAAGCCATCTCCTCCGCCAGAGCTCAAGGAATGCTTCTGTCCCTTTTTGTGACTTCCGAATATACCCTTCATGCCATCTTCATGGCTCTCTAAACTTATTTTCCGACGGCTGAAGTCATGCTACTACCAAATACTAAGCCCATATGTGTATAAACAGCTTCCTGGGATCATGTCTTCAACAGAAAAAAAGCCCACTGGAGTTGAGCAGCCAATACATTGAAATAAACATGAAGGTCTGCTTTATATCTATGGAGATTCTCAGTCATCCAGCTCATGGTTGTCCCAAAGGTGCTTTTTTCAGGAGGCAATTGGACTTTCTTGTTTTTCTTTGAAGACATTTCGCTTCCACATCCAAGAAGCTTCTTCAGCTCTGACTGGATGGTGGGGAATGGAAGGATTTGACCAGCTGTCTGCAAGGAATATAAATCCTTTCATTCCCCACCATCCAGTCAGAGCTGAAGAAGCTTGGATGAGAAGCGAAACGTCTTCAAAGAAGAACAAGGAAGTCCAGTTGCCTCTTGAAAATAAGCACCTTTGGAAAGATCTGCTTTGTATCGTGGTGACTTGGCTTCCAACTTTTTGATGTGGCATTGTCAGCAGGAAGATCTTAAAAGAATGGGGAAATGGTTTACCAAGTCTCACAATTTCACAGCTTTAAGAATATTCTGTTGGTGTATCAACTGTCCTGTTGATTTTTTACTCAAATGTGATGATGGCATTTTAATGCATTTAAAATTGAAACTCCCTCAATTACATATAAAAGTAGGAATGTGCCTTTGTAAGTGCAAGAGATTATTTTTGAAGTCTTGAACTTTTTCTGGGGCTTTTCTTTATGACTTCTTTTATCTTTGAATGATTTTCTCCATCTGGTTTTGATGAAGGGGGGGGGATACATTTTGGGAAAAGGAAAGGAAGACATACACATACCCAGAAAAATTATGGAGTGGATGCAGCATTTTAGTTACCTCCATATACATATTTCTTATAGTTATAAAATGTAAACTGTCCAACCATGACAGCTAAACCTACACACTTATTATGATCATGTCTAGTCCATATTCTCAGCAGTTTTGATCAATATTTGTAGAATATTATACAAGTGTGTCGTAAAAATATTCCAATAAAAGAAACAGAAGACAGCAACACAAATAATAATTCTTACTTTAAGATTCAGAGGTTTATTTCATGAGCAATTTGGAACATGAACAGCCATCATAACGCAACTTATATCAATAACCCATTGCAATGAGGTCCACTGACATAGCTGAGTCCAGCAAGGAGTAGCTATGGCCAGTGGCCCTGAACTCATCCCAAGACATTCTTTTTATACTTTTCTGCACCATTTCACAACTTACTTCCTTGTTCTTTCTTACTGACAGACGGTCTCCACATATACCCGTGTACATCTCAAGCCTCTATCCATCGGCTACTTTCAGTTCCTTATTTCTCGCGGTTTCGTTCTTCTATGTCCAAATATATTTCAAAACTACGTACTTTGCAAAATCACATTTCACAGCAACAGCTCAGCAGGATTACAAATAGTTCTGATACACTTTGAAATCTTTCTATCTAAAACTTTGGTTCATGTAGCTTTTTTTTTTTTAGGCGTTGTTTTTTTTTTTGGACTTATATAGATCAATAGGCTATATTTTCATTTCCAAGTGATAGACAATATTTGATGGTCCTTAGGATCTGGTCAGTCCTTGTAGAAAAGCTTTTTTTTAATGACTTCTTTCCTGTCCTTTTCTCCTATCATTGCTTTCCATCTCTGTAGGTTTTTTTAGTCTGTAGAGATTCTCAGTCATCCAGGGCATGGTTGTCCCAAAGGTGTTTTTTCAAAAGGCAACTGGACTTTCTTGGTTTTTCTTTTGAAGGCCTTTCGTTTTTCATCCAAGAAGCTTCTTCAGCTCTGACAGGACAGTGGGGAATGGAAGGATTTATATTCCTTGCAGACAGCTGGTAATCTGCATCTTTTTAGAGGGTCCTTGAAGCAATTGGAGGTTTATCTGTGTCTTCAGGGTCACCTGAGTAGTGCTGGTTTCTGTAGTCTGCAATTTATCCTCTGAAATCCATTCCTACTCCCACACCATTCAAAGGGTGTTCATCCCAAATTGTATAGCTAAAAGTCTGTAAGATTCTCAGTCATCCAGGTCATGGTTGTCCCAAAGGTGCTTTTTCAGGGGGCAACTGGACTTTGTTTTTTTCTTTTGAAGATTCTTTTTTTTTATCTCTTGTAATTGCTTGGTGATAGTGGATATTCAACCTACCACATTATGATTAGAACACCTGAAGTGGCTCTGCTTCTTTTGTTTCCTCTGCTAGGACAATACATTTTTTGGGGGGGGGGGAAGGGGTGTGTATGTCCGAGAGGCATGATCCAATTAGAGTGGATTACCTGATTTCAGCCAACCATTTAAAAGGATGTGGAAAACCTCTGAGACTCTCTTCCAGTCACCTGCCTGTTAGATCACATTTTCTGCTATGGGATAATTTAATAAGTACTGAATTGTTTTGCTGGAAGCTGTCAGGGAAGAGTCTGTTCTTTCCCTGCTACTTGGTGAGGGCAAGACTGAGGACTGAATGCTTCAGGGCTGCAAAAACTGACTTAAGAAAGGTACAATGGAAATCAGAGACATATTCTTCTTGGTGCAACTGGAAGCAAAACAAAATATAGAATCCCTTCCCCTACCCCCAAGTTTGGTGATTCTTGCATTCATTGGGAATGTACAGATCAGTAGGCAAAAATAAATTGGGACATGCTTCATTTACCTGCTTGGTGGCTCGATCTAAGTGACAAGGTTGGACAAATGGGAGCTATTAACATCCTATTGCATGGCCTTAACAGCTCTTTTACTGGACTGGTGCCTTCCGGTTTTGATAGGCAGCCATTTTTGTTAAAAGTGTTACTTCAGCTTGGCAGTTTCAAGGCTTAGCCTAATTTTGTTGACCTCCTGCAGATAGCCCATCCTCCTTTTGGCTAGGAGAGCCAAAGGCACCTGCCTTTTAAAAACATTTCCAGATAGGCAGTAACTAGTATTTAGTGGAGAAGGGGTTAATGGAAAGGTGTAGACATACTAAGTGGCAAACTGCTTCACTTTGCATGCTCTTCTGCCATCTCTGACTTTGTTTTTATTTATTTTTTAACAAAAGGAATATTGGGTGTCATCGTGACTTAAACATAAACTGCATTATTATAGCATGGATTCTTGCAAGTTATTGGTTCATCAAATACATATAAGGGGCTAAAAATGGTAGGGCACAGTTATGTGAATTTTAAAAATGCTAGCTAGCAAAGCAATAGTTTGTTTTACAGGTACCAAGTCAATTACTCCTAAAGTCATTCAGACTGTAAAAACACATACAGTTTAGAGCAGGGCTGTCAAACTTGCGGCCCACGGACTGGATGCGTCACGCGCTGGCCACGCCCATGCCCGGTTTAGCAAAGGGGGGGGGGGAAAATCCCGATATGTCACATGACGCCGCCGTGACATCATGAGTTTGACACCCCTGGTTTAGAGCATAAAAATGAGAAATATAGGTAGTCGTTGACTTACGACCACAATTGAGCCCAAAATATCTGTTGCTAAGTGAGACAGTTGTTAAGGGAGTTTTGCCCCATTTTATGACCTTTCTTGCCACAGTTGTTAAGTGAATCACTGCAATGGTTACATTAGTAACACAATTGTTAAGTGAATCTGGCTTCCCCATTGACTTTGCTTGTCAGAGGGTCACAGAAGCTGATCACGTGATCCCAGGACACTGTAACCGTCATAAATATGGGTCAGTTGCCAAGCATCTGAATTTTGATCACGTGACCATGGGGATGCTGCAACAACCATAAGTGTGAAAAACGGTCACTTTTTTAGTGCCATTGTAACTTTGAATGATCACTAAATAAACTGTTGTAAGTTGAGGACTACCTGTATTGAGAAAGAAAAAATAGATCCTAGTACAGGGGTGGGTTCCTCCCGGTTTGGACCAGTTCTCCCGAACCAGTAGCGGCCCGCTGGTGACATCACGATGATGTCACCGAACCGGATCGGTTGGTGCCGGTCCGTGGGGGCCGCCATCTTTTTTTTGAATTTTTTTATTTTTTTTTATTTTATTTTTTTTTAAATTTCCCTTCTGAGCATGCGCAGAAGCCGACTTCCGGCACTGTGCATGCAGTCGCCATCTTTTTTTTCTGGCTTTTTTTGATTTTTTGGGGATTTTTTGGGGATTTTTTCCTACTGCGCATGCGTGTGCGCACAAGGTGCGCGCGCGCCCACGAGGCACGCGCACGAGGCGCGGGAGAGAGCGAACCGGCAGTAAGGTAAGTAGGAACCCACCCCTGTCCTAGTACTTGAATATATGGATAGTCTTGTAAAAAATAGGTTACACCTGAACTAGGACACAGACCAACTCATGACCCCCTGGTGTTTTGTATGACATTCCCCAAAGATGACTGTCAACTATCACTTGAAAGTAGGAGTGCTGTACTCCAACCATTTACCCTTATCTTAGTTGTTGCCTTTGAAAACCTCATGTCTGAGTTTGGCTTTGTCCCATGATCTTTTTCAGTCCACTTATTTGCCAGAACTGGATGCATCCTCCAATTTTCCCTCTAGTAACAAGCCTATGAACGTCTAGGGTTGAGGGGAAACATGAACCAGGATCTTCCAGATCCTAAGCAACACTTTTATTACTACGCCACAACCGGTCTTCTATTACAGCAGGCCAGGGTGTCAAACTCTATTTCATTAGGGCCGCATCAGGGTTGTGTTTGACTTCGGGGGGCTGGGGTGGACGTGGCTAGGGTGGGCGTGGCCAGCTCAACGTCACTCCTGTCGGCGCCTGTCGTGGCCTGAGCGCTCTGCCAGTGAAAACAGGCTCCCAAGCTCCGTTTTCGGCTGCCACTGCCTCCTGCAACACTTGCCAGTGAAAACGGAGCTCGGGAGCCCGTTTTCGCTGGCAGAAGCACCACTGGCCGGTCCTTCGCTGTTTCCAGGGCAGCCCCACGGGCCAGATCTAAGTACCCGGCGGGCCAGATCTGGCCCCCGGGCCTTGAATTTGACACCCCTGTATTACAGCATTCCTGCTTTTTCTGGCAATTACTCTGTTTTTTTGGTAGCTAATCTCAATTCTTATTCACAGAGTCTTACAAGAACACTAAGCTCTATTCATAAGTGAGACACAAAGTCTGAAGAAAAAGCAGGAATTTGGTGACACCTTGCCATTGGTACTAAGCACCAAAATATCCATTTCAGCTAGGCCTTTATAAAAATACGGGACTTTTTAAATAAGTTGTCTGTGTGTGTGTGTGTGTGTGTGTGTGTGTGTGTGTGTATTGATACATTGATAAGCCTATAGACCAGCGGTTCTCAACCTGTGGGTCGCGACCCCTTGGGGGGGTCGAACGACCATTTCACAGGGGTCGCCGCGTGCGTTAGCCCGCCATTTTGGTGCCACCGTCACTGCAGGGGTGAAAAGGTCCCGGTTCGGCCGTGCTGCGGGTCGCCGGACAGCTGGTAGCCTGGACGCCGCCATTTGAGTTCTTCTACCCTCTGCGCATGCATAGAATGCTTTGCACATGCTCAGAGGGTAAAAGAACCCAAACAGCGGTGTCTGGGCGGGTGGGTGGAGCCTCGCGCTACCTTGGGACCGGCTCTACAATGACTGACAGGCACAAGCAAACCGGGAGCATTTCACCCCTGATTACATCAGGTAAATCCCCTTCAGGTCAATTGTTATACTGTGATTGGCCTCATTCCCCAGGGCCGGCATTAGAAAGGTTGAGAACCACTGCTATAGACCATATCAACGTACAGGTTCAAACACGTATTACCAATAAAATTCTAAACAAACAATTTAAAATGAGAGTAGGGTAAAATATAATAGTTATAGGATAAAATACAATAATTTAATACATAAATATGAAAAATAGAATAAAATGACATACATGTATGTATGTATGATATAGGATGCAGTTATATATATTCTCTACATAGATATTGCAGAATTGGGTTCACTCCTGTTGATTATACAATAAATGTTCATTCTCTTGGCTTGTCTTTAGTGATAATTTGTAGCTCTTACAAGAACAATTCTGTAATTCCTTTAATCCTGGCAATTCTTTCCAATATACTCCCTTTCTACTTCTTCATCCTGCTAAACATAACATTTTTTCCTAGTTCATTATCTGCTCACATCCCATATCTAAAATACACAGTATGACTATCTACTTGCTAATTCTTTCCTGAGGGGGCAGTCAACTATTATTTGGTCCAGAACTGATAAATTTTCCTTGCAGTCCATGGTACTCTTATAATAGCTATCTTCAAATTCATAATTCAAAAGCATTTAAAGTCTTTCTTTCTCATTCAGTGTTCAGGTTTCATAAGCATTACTATTAAGCAGACCATTGATTTAACTATTTTAATTGCTGTCAGTGTAAAAGAATATCTTTATTCTTCATGAATACTATACTTGCCATTGCCTTCCTCTCTAAAATTAAACTCTTTACTTTTCCAATTTTCTGTGTACCTTTATAGTCAAAGTTATCAAATAGTTTTTCCCCATTAAGTGTGAATTCGCAAAGCATGCAGGTTGACATTAGTTGGTTCATATAATGTATAGTATTAAAGCAGTTTCATAATAAATGTTGTGATACATCTGTATTTTCAACTAATAAAATAGCATCATATACATATCTGGTATTGTTTCCACTTTCATTTTTGATTCCAGCTGTCAGGCTTTGCAATCCTGCCATTTTTAATGCATTCCTTTCTCAGTTCCTTTTTTCCCCCAAATCCTATTTTTATGGTAGCATCTTGTTAATTGAAAAGATTCCTCAGTAGAATAGTCAAGTGTTCTGGTACACTCATTAGTCTTAATAGGTTCCACATTCTGGCATGTTCCACATAGTCAAAGGCCCTGGAGTTGCCAATGAAGTAAAGACAAACCTCCTTTGTGTAGTCTCTTGTCCTTTCTAACATTCATCTTATGTTAGTTATTCAATTTTGGGTAGCTCAGTTGTTTATAAAAGCTACCTGTTTGGCATTTTTTCATTTATTAGGGTTGCATTTTTCTTAAACAAAACTTTGTATGAGGAACTAATCAGTGGTGGGTTGCTCCCGGTTCGGCCCGGTTCTTAGAACCGGTAGCAGCGGTGGGAGGCTCCGCCCACCCACCCAGGATGCTTCTGCACATGCGCAGAAGCGTCGTGCGCGCAAGCGTGTGCGCGAACCGGTAGCAACAGGTTTTAGAACCCACTACTGGAACTAATGATTTGATAATGTGAACATTTCTTGTTGTATCTTTCTGTTTCAGTGTCTGATATATACCATATTTCTTATCCCTAAACTATACTAATTTGTTCCATACTTATTCATACCAAGTTAACATTTTTCCTCTGTGGTTTCAATAAAGGGTATCCATATTTCATTGAAATTGTCCATATATAATCTGTCTGTAAGCAACTCCTTCATAAATTACAGCTACTATGAAGTCTTCAATCCATTCAGTAATTAGGACCATAAATGCATCTTTCCAATGTAAAAAGACCAGTCTCTTAGCAGTAAGAAGGACCTGGAGAATACATTTCCATATATATTGTTCCAAAAATATGAATGTCCCAAAATATGGTTGTCCCAAAATCAAATTAATATATATCATTACATCTCCCCAGAAAACAATAGTTTTAGAAAATTATAACAACATGTGCTTTAATCAAGATATTCACTAAATCGCCAACATGCCAATTTATTCATTTCTTTTCAATACAAATGCAATTGGATTCAATAAGCCCATATAGAACCATTTTTGTTGAATAGGACTTGGTTTAAGTCCTATTTACTGAAATGTTTGATTCTAATGTTAAAACAGTTGGGATATTAAACTGATTTATCAATAACAACTCATTTATAGAAATAAATTGCAGGCTTTTTTCCCCATAAGGTTCAATGATCACTTCTAATAATTGAGGTGTCTCTGAAACTGAAAATGACTGATTCAAATTAAGATGTCGATATGAGGAGTGACAACTACAGACAAATGGTATTTATCCTCTGACAAAGAAAATGATTTTTAAAGAATAATCTTCGTCCAATAATTGATCTAAAGTGAAAAAAAAAATCCAAACACATATCCAAATCTATATAATGTACTTTTAAGCAACTTTAAAGTTTGGATTAGCCCATAGTGTTAATTTAGCATGAGAAAAAGATTAAAATGCAATTTGCCAGATATAGTTCAGGATAAAAAGGGAAAGGGAAAGGTCTCCCCTGCCAGTCATGTCTGATTCTAGGGGGCAGTACTCATCTCCGATTCACAGCCAAGTCCAGTATACCGCAATTTTTTAATCTACATAATAGTGGCAGGAGTTAGGTTTAATTCATTATACTATATCAGGGGTCACCAGCCTTTCAGACCTCAGGGACCACTAAATTCATAATTTTAAATCCTGCGGACCACTAATATGAATCCAGCGTGTCGCTCGCTGAAGTGCCTGGATTCCCAGTGACGGGATGGGGTCCTTCAGGCACTTAGCTTGGCCGCCTGTTTCTGCAACCGTAGACACTCAAAGAGCCATTTGGACCTGTTTCCCACAGAAAACAAAACATCAGGAGCCACAAAACCTGGGTGGGTGTGGCCAACTCGATGTCACTCACTCCCACCCAGTTACATGCCCCCCCCGCCATGCCTACCCAGGTTTTGTGGCTCCTGGTGTTTTCTATGGGAAACAGGTATCTCTCTCCTGTCTCTCTCTCCCTCTCCTGTCTCGCTCTTTGTCTCTCTCTCTCTGTCTGTCTCTCTCTATATCTCTCTCTGTCTCTCTTTCTCTATCTCTCTCTGAATCTCTCTGTATATCTCTCTTTCTTTCTGTCTCTCTTTCTCTCATCTCTCTCTCTCTCTCATTCTGATTCTCTGGCGCTCTCTGGGTCTTGCGGGCGCTTCTTCAGCCTTTGTTGGTGCTGGACACACCTCGGTCACTCGGGGAGACGCACAACCTGCTCTCTGTCCCGAGACACTCGCCCAACCTGGCTGCGGCCAACGTTCCGCATCATAATGGGCTCCAGGAGGAGGAGGGGATGCCGTCTCCCCCATTGTGAAGCGCGCAAAATTTAACTGTGCTGCGCAAGGCACTGCAAGAGCAGTGGGCAGGCCATGGAGGCACCAACAGCAGCGGTGGAGAGAAATGGCCGGGCCAGGCTAGTATTTCAGGGTGGAGAGGAAGTCGCGCAGCTCCCCAAGCGACCGAGGTGTGCGCAGCACCAAATAGGGCTGGAAGAAGCGCCCATGAGACCCAGCAAGAGATGAAGCAAGTACAGGGGTGCTTTGCTCCCGCTCTGGAATATGGAGTGAGTCTCCATCCCCCGCCCTTACCTTCTCAGGCCAGGCGAGGAGTGACTGAGAGGGGAGGGCGAGGTGCGGGGCCATCCACTGGTGGGTTCAGCCGACAGGGAGCCACAGCAGAGGGATGAAAGACCCGTGGGTTGCCAACACCTGTTGCTTCGGGCCGCCTGCACCGCCACCCCCCCTTGCCGCAGCAGCACCATTACCTCGTTCCGGCCGGCGAAGCCTGCACTACTCCTTGCACGTTGCACCACCTGCAAAGTTGCAAGTTGCATGTACCTTCCTCTACGGCGGCGATTTCCAGTCCCATCATGAGCTGCCTGGCCGGTCCCATATTCCAGAGCTCTAGTCACAGGACTGGCCCATTGGTCATCCCGGAGCAGCTCCTCCACCCGGGTGCACTGCGGACCACCAAAATTTTCTCGTGGACGACCTCTGTACTATATCATATCATATTTCAAATACAAAACATTCAAATTATCAGAAGATCCTTTTTGTGTCTGGGAAGGAGAATTATCCTACGCAAAGTCTCCAGAATGTAATACTATTCAAAATATATGCATATTTCAAAATTTGAGAAACTGAAACCTCCATTGACAATTACATGTTTTTCAAATCTATCTTCCAAAGTGAAGATAGAAACCCATAGAAATTTACAGAACAGTATACTGGGTTTTTGAAACTATATCACACACACACTTCTCTTCAAATGACATTTTTGTAATGCAATAATTTCTTCCCAGAACATCACAAATTTAGGTCACTGTAAAACATCTGCTTTAATTTAGTATTTTTCTCAATGCATCTACAACAACATGATGTACTTATTACATTTCTTCACAGATACAATGAGGTCTTTGCAAAATGAAGAACTTCTTTTCATTATTGGTACCATCAGTAAACAAGACTACTCTGTGTCTTTAGTCTGGATACATTATCATCTCCAGATCTTCCCAAATACTGAAGGAGTGTCTTTCCAACTTGGGGTAGTGGTGGGTGGTGTCTCAACATCTGGCATCCAAACGTATCCCAATGTTACAGCCATTGAGTAATCAAAAATATACAATACAAAAAACAAATGTAATAAATCACAGCATTAATCAAGTTTATGCCCATGTATTTTTCTTGATGACAATATAAAAGTAGTTTGCCAATGCTGCCTTCTGGGCCAGATTTTAGAGTTTCTTTTCCCAGATGTGTTGGCTTTTCTCACATCAATTGTGGAATCCTGGATAGACTACAAGGTTTGGGAGTCAGGGGTACTACAAGTAGTCCTCGGCTTACAACAATTCATTTAGTGACCATTCAAAGTTATAGCAGTACTGAAAAAAGTGACTTACAACCATTTTTCACACTTACGATACCTTTGTAGCATCCCCATGATCACATGATCAAAATTCAGATGCTTGGCAATTGGTTCATACTTATGATGGTTGCAGTGTCCCGGGGTCACGTGATCCCCTTTCGCAACCTTTTGACAAGCAAAATCAATGGGGAAGCCAGATTCACTTAACAACCGTGTTACTAATGTATCAACTACAGTGATTCGCTTAACAACTGTGGCAAGAAAGGTTGTAACATGGGGCAAAACTCACTTAACAAATGTCTCACTTAACAAACGAAATTTTGGGCTCAATTGTGATCGTAAGTCGAGGACTATCTGTATTTTATTGCAGTTCTGCTCTTGCTAAATAGTTAATTCCAGTGAGTGGTCATGAAAGGAAAGAGCTTGACCCAATGGGAATGCTAATATAGAATCCCATAGGGCTCTGGGCTCCACCCATGCTGCTCAACGTCTATACAAACTCCTGGAGAAAGATTATCCATTATTTCATTCCTACATACTTTGACACTGCAGGACAAACTGAAGATGCCATAAAAGTCCTGAACCTGTGTTGAAGGCTGCAAGGATTGATTGGACTAAAACAAGTTTGAATTAAGAAGACAAAGTTGCATCAGTAAACCTGTAGATCACCTCATAACACTGGCTCTAGTAGTTACTTTGGATGGAGTAACTCCTGAAAAATGTAGTTCAAGATTGGGGAGGGGGAGGGTGCATCCTGTTGGACTGTTAGTTGCTACTCAAACAGCAGATAGAAACATGGCCAGTGAGTCTTTTGTCCAACTGGGCCGAGGTGGCGCAGTGGTTAGAGTGCAGCACTGCAGGCTACTTCACCTGACTGCTAGCTGCAGTTCGGTGGTTCAAATCTCACCGGCTCAAGGTTGACTCAGCCTTCCATCCTTCCCAGTGGGTAAAATGAGGACCCAGATGGTTGGGGGCAATATGCTAACTCTGTAAACCGCTTAGAGAGGGCTGTAAAGCACTATGAAGCGGTATATAAGTCTAACTGCTATTGCTATTGCTAACTGTGGCTCACAATACCACCCCATCCAAGGATGCCCTGACATTGATAAGTTACACCTGGATCATCACCTGATTAGATTACTGTAATGCACTATACCCAGGGCTGTCTTTGGAGAAGAGCTGCAGCAGATACAAAGTGCAGTAGTCTGTGGGATAACTGGTGGAACAACTCTCCAGTATAGAATAATACCAATTCTGAAGTCACCACATTGATCGCTAGTAGGTTTCCAGGCTCAGTTGAAAGTGCTGGTTAACACTTAGAAAGTCTCTTTTTGGTCCAGCACCAGATGCATGAGGCTATACCTTACCAGAACTAAATTTGCTGATCTGATCTTTTAAGGAAGACCTGTTTAAAATCCCACCCCAGGAAAATACTGGGGCAGGGTGGGAGGAACCAGAAGACGGTCTTCTCCATGGCAGCTCCACTTCTGGAATACCGTTCCCAGAGATGCATCCTTCTTAGCTTCTACAAATAAGTAAAAGCAATGCTATTTCAATAAAACTTTTGCCCCAGCTGATTTGATTGCGGGTGTAGAGGAAAACTGAAATGAAGTTGAAGTATGCAAGAGCTGTTAGCTAATAAGAGACGGTAAATAACATTTCAGCTCCTGGGAAAGGAGGGAGCATGAGAAAGTGGCTCAAAATAACCTGACTTTGATTCTGTTGGGATAAGAAGGGGCAGAGGGAAACTCTGGCAGGATTTCAAGATATTATTATACCCTGTAACAATAAGATGAATCCTACCGTAGTAGTGTCTGTTTCCTGACCTGGCTTATCTCAAAGGGCTGGCAGGGAGTAATTATCATGTTTGTTGAGTAGAGGAATTTGCTGTCATTTCCCCCCCCCCTTTGTGATATATTTGCTATATGAGACCCGCAATTCTTTAGAATTAGGATAAGGTTATAAATATTGCAAATAAATAAATCTCGCCCTCCTCCCTTTGTGAATTACTTTTGGGTTCCACCTGGGAGGCATTGTCCGGCATCAGAGAATTCACATTCAACAGAATACAAAGATGCGGTTCTGCTTGACAGAACTGCTTACCCTGCTTTTCGCTGATAGTTTTCTTCATCTTGTGTTTGTTAGCAGTGAAAGGATTTGTATTTATGGGGAAAAGAGAACGGAGGACAGTTGGCAGGAACGAAGAAGAAAGTAAGACTAAACAAATGACCGTGCTGATGATAAGGAGGGTAATTACCAAAATCTTATAACAGAGGGATCACTGTTAGTCATTTTCAGCTGACTTTAAAAAGGGAACCAAGGCCATGTCAAGAAAATGTCACAGATACATCTGCCCGTGAAATCACCAAGAATATAGAGCCTGACTGAAGCACTCCTTTAAGGAAGGGTTTCTCAAAATGGGTTCTGTGAGAACTTAATGGGATTCTATGAGAGAGACAGAGGAAAAAAAAAATTTACTCAGACCCAGCCAATTTTCCATCACTAGAACTTGGCCTCTTGACTAGGGTTTCCAGGAATTCCAACCTCCCCCCAACTAATAGCATCTGTGGTCTGAAAAAGTTTTAAAAAACCCATTTTAAGGTGCTAAGTCTCCATCTGGTGGCCACATTTATATAGTATTATGGCTTCTTAAATATACAGTATCTTCATATTGCATATAAAAAGGAGAAGACAATTAGCCATGTGTTTTTCCCTGCTATTTACAGCATATTTTGAAAATATGGCTGCCAGTTTCTGCCATATGTAATAACAGTTCACAAATGTAGTGCATGTCTAAACATAATCTTTACAAACATCTAATAGGTAAATTCTCCAGACATTTTTATTATACTTGATTTAGTTTCCAAACCATGTAGTTTCCTACATATAGTCCCTCACAATCTGGAGGGATGTCCAACTCCCTCCAACGTCCAAGTCCAAGGTCCAACTGTTGTTGTTTGCTTCATGAGTTAATGAGTTTATTTCTGAAATAATGTGGGTAAAGCCCGCAAAACCCTAAATGTGCATTATAGTAACCTCAAAAAGAATACTGAAATATGGTCAAGAGTCACATTTGAGGCTGTCTCTACATCAGAGATTCTGTGATATAGCAGGGTGTCACTTGTCAATAGCTCCTTAAAGAAGCTGTACCTTTTCCTGGTTTCAAAGACTGCTTTCTGCAGCTGCAATACAATGCCAGGAAAAATGTACTTGGTTTAAACAGCTGCAGACAGATACTATATGTGCACTCGTGGGAACGCCAATCTATTTTTTCCCCTGAATTTGAAGTGTTGTTCAGTCCTAATCTTTTGTACCCTTCCAGAGGGAACAATGGGCTGATAAGTATACATGACAAGGAAAAGAAAGGGAAAAAGTTATTTTCAACAGCAACAGATAAACCGTATTTTACAGGCAGATGGGACTGAAGGCCAAGCAATGATTGGTTTCAGAAATGTGAATGAAAGAGCAGCAGATTTCTGCTTCTTAGATCTCTTTCAGTATCTTTTATAACAGCAACAAAACAGAAATACGAGAAAATAATGACATTTTAAAAAAATTATATCAAGGAAGGTAATTTTGTCCAGCAGCTGTTGTACTACTGAGAGTAGCACCTGCCAGCATGTGCAGTGTGGGAGAATGATGGAATGTATTACTTTCCCAATACAACAATTAAGGCTGTGATTGTATACAAACATAGCTAGAAATAAGCACACAACTGAACTAAATGAGACATTTCCCCACCTGTTTCTACAGCACTGTCCTGAAAATATGAATAATTAATGTTTTAACCCTAGAAAAGTATAACACCATAGAGTAGGTGTTGGGGACTGTTTCATCTTTTGCTTCTATGAGCTATTTTGTCAACTGAAGCAAACAGCAAGACATAGATAAGGGGAGAGAGCAATGATGGCATAGTGATGAAAATGCTAGCCTTGGGTGATGAAGACCCAGGTTCCAGTCTTTCCTGAGGCATAGAAATTAACTGGGTGTCTTTGGGCCAGCCACTGTCTATTAGCCATAGACTGGAAAATTCAAAAACATCTACCTACCAACCTGCATTGAACTGGTGTGGCCGATTATAGTTCATAATCTCAGTGAAATAACTATGATCTTGCAGTGGATTGATATGGGCTGATCATAATAGATAAGGGTTTGAGACTCTTATCTATTATTATCAGACCATGTCAACCACTGCAATTTTTATTATTATTTTTGTCCCTGTTCTTCTTACTCACCTATTGTTAAGTGAAATGAATCTCTTGGGTTTAAGAAACAAAGGATTCATGCTTCTTTCTCTTCAAAGATAGAAGTAAGGCTTTTCTATCATTTTACTACAAAGACAATGAACATTTATTAGCATCCAATGATAGGATCAAATCCAAGACAGCCATACTATGAACTTACTTTATTCTTTTTATGGAAGTCCTGCTGCTTAATTACTCCGTATTCTTTTAGTACTCTGCTTGGGTTCAGAAGCACTTCTCTAACAATGGCTTCCAATGAATTCAAAATCTCTCACAATGTTACAGGCCCATAATATCTTCCTAACTGCAAGCTGCAAAATAAAGAATTACAGAAGAGAGTGTAAATATCCCTGGATAGGCAGAGTAAGCATAGAGTAGCAAGACAGGAAGCTAAGATTGTTTTAGTTTGATGGATTGCCCTGCCCTGCCCTGCCCTGCCCTACCCTACCCTGTCCTATCCTATCCTGCAAGGGGCAAAGAAACAGGTTCAAAAAGACAACACACCCCAGATCCTTTTTATCTTCATAGGTTAGATTTGGGCAGAGTAGGCTTATTGTGTAATGTTTTTGGAAACTCTTGGATTATGGCAAGTCCTGGAAATGCAAAGCATTTCTGCGGGTGGGGAGCAAGAAACCTGGTAAGGCAAAAATGGGAAAGCCTATCTGCATAACTCTGGATATCTAAGTGTTTATATGAGAGAATGAAGAAATATGAGAGTGGTTTAGGTCAAATTAAAGAAAGCTTATCATACAAAGACTATGGGCTCCACTGTGTATCTGACTGAATGAGCTCTTTAAGAATGCAAGCATCTCCTCAGACCAATAGCCAAATCTCTGAACTGAGCAGGCCGTATACCAAGAGAATGATTTAGGCAATGATTTTTCATTGGATTTGCAAAAGAGATTTATTAAAGTCTCAAAGATGGAGAAAAAGAAAAAAAAAAGAAACCAAATCCTATGACAATATCTGAATGAATTAAAGATGGTTAGAAGTACAAGGAAGGAATACAGTATATACTTGGTTTGTTTGACCAGGGTTAATATAAGACATATTTCTATGTCTAATAAAATGTATGGACTTTTTGCTGACACCAGGACTGAAAAGCTGATGATTTATGGATTTGCATATAGATAAGTGATGGATTATATGGGAAGAAGAGAGATTTGTTTGTAGGCTTATAGGTAGTGAAGAGATATCAAATGTCAGTCCTCAAGAAGCAAGAAAGATATGTATAATTACTTCTGAGCAATTTCCTTTATTATTCTTCATCTATACAAGAAATCTTGCCAAGATAAAGCAACTATTTGCATAATTAAAGATACACGAGAATTGCTAGGGAGGAGCCTTTTAACACTCAATCAAACTATCTAAGCTTTACTCTCTTTTGGCCCTCTGGAGTGCAGTCCCTCCCTCCTGGGAATCCAGACTATATTCCACCACATCCAGTTTGTTTATACTTCTTGTGATGAGGATGGGAAGTTACTTCTTTATATATTTCTTTTCTTTATTTTTTAATCTTCTTTTCCTGTTTCTTTCTTTGCACTTTTTATTCTATTTCTCCTTCTCTCTGAATTCAGTTTGCAGTTGCTTTTACTGTTGTAATTAAAATCTGCAATAAACATGATTTAAAAAATGGTGATGAAGTTCTAGATACTGTTGTTCAGATGTCTCTGCCTCTGTGTTTTAAGGCACTGAAACAAGCAATAATCAAGATTATAATAGCCAAAAATACATGAGCAGGAATACCTAGCGGAAACAGAGATTTTCTCCGAAGCCTCTAATTTCTAGACTAGAGAAAAATTCTGCCTGCTCTGCAAACAGAGATCACACTTGAAAGCATTTTGAACTCAAGCAAGCAAAGCCCCTCCTCCCCCACCAGCCCTTCAGAGATGCAAATGAGGGATAATTAACCAAGAGGGAGGCTTATCCTCTCAAAGGAAGGCAAAATACACAAGATGAAGAAGACAGGGCTAACGCCCTAAAGGATAGGAAATGATGCCTGTTGGGATGAAGTAGGTGATGCCCTTCCTTAGATGTTTTACTCCTAGAACTTCCAAAAAGGGTAGCCAACTGAACTCTATCCAGGTAAACAACCAGGTGTAGGAAGTTAGCACCCACCCCTCTCCTAGAAAAATGAAATATCCTAGGAAAAATTAAAAAGGCAGAATATTATATAGAATATCCCTAGAGAAATTGAGAAACATGCTTTTAGAAAGGAAACAGATTCACTCTTAGTAGCCCCCACCTTTGTCAATGGGCCATCAAGGAATGGCCCAGCTCACCCATCCTCCCCCTTTGTTAATAGCCTGGAGCAGTCTATTCTGCCAGCCAATTGGAAATATTTTTGTACAGGAACAGGAAACTAAGAGGTGAGGCCCAACAGAGGTCATAAAACCAAGAGACTCAGCATCTTTTTCTTTACCCAACATCTGGAAGCATGTGATCCACCTTTTCTGTTCAGGAGCTCATGCCATGTGCTCCTGTCCACCATTAAACCTTCTTTCCAAGCAACTTCCAGGAATCCAGTGTCTTTTTCCCCACTTGGAACTGAACCCAGAAGGATATTCCTTACAACACAGGATAGTGGAGAAACTGTTCCAATGTTTAAAAATAATGATTTCTTTGTTGATCTTGATAAAGGTTGCAAAGGGCAGATTATAGTGACAAATGGGAAGCAAATAAATTTGCAAAGGACTGGGGAGGCTGGGACATAATCCAGACTGAGTGATGAAGAGGCATTTTTGTGTGTGGAGTATGCACTGGACTCCCTAAATCTGGACTCCATTTTACTAAGCATGAGTTATGTAGTCCAGAAGGAACTTAAGGTTGAATTTGCTGATAGAGGTTGCTCAAGAACAAGTAAGAATGGAGATCCACTTTGGAAGAAACACTATTGGAATCTGGACTTTTCAGATTTTTCTCTGGTAGAATAGAATCATTTGGAGTGAAAGCTAGCAAAGCAAAGCAATGAAGGAGGCATTGCCTTGAATTTTGATACAGATACCGTGTTTCCCCGAAAATAAGACATGTCCCGATAATAAGCCCAACAGGGCTTTTCGGGACATGCGTTGAAATAAGCCACCCCCCGAAAATAAGCCCCCCCATTACTTTCCGGGGGGAAAGGGGGGGGCATGCCGGGAGGCGCTCTTTTTGCTGCGGGCACTTTTTTGGCCGGGAGAGCGAGAGCAAGTGAGAGTCGAGGGCACGCACACCCCACGAGACTGCTCGGCTCCTCTGGGCTCTGCCTCTGCCAGCGTTTTCAAACGCGCTCCTGCCTCCGAGGAAGAAAAGGGGAGCCTTGATGGCTGCCTCGCCGCCCCATCTCAGGCAGGAGCGCGTCACAACGCTGGCAGAGGCAGAGNGGCACGCACACCCTGCTCGGCTCCTCTGGGCTCTGCCTCTGCCAGCGTTTTCAAACGCGCTCCTGCCTCCGAGGAAGAGAAGGGGAGCCTCGATGCCTGCCTCGCCGCCCCATCGCAGGCAGGAGCGCTTCAACGCTTCAAAAC
>QLTV01004389.1:3754131-3803540 GCA_003457575.1 Thermophis baileyi
TCCCTCCCTCTGTCCCTCTCCACCCTCCCTCTCCCTCCCTCAGAGAAAGACAAGGAATGGTACCTCGTATTAAAGCTAAAACCTAGCTAAAAATAGTAAGCAAAAGTATTGGGGAAATATCATTTTGATGATTTAATATCAGTGCTGTGCCATCTGATAAGAAGCCTTGGTTATCTCTTGAGAGGATTTTGCAAATTGCCTAACCTTTTTGTGCCTGTGTGTGTGTATGTCCTAGGGGCTGGCCTTTATGCTGACTTCTGAGTCGCCGCCTGATGTGATGGATTCTAAACCTCAGTCGCTGTGTTCTTCATTTTCCATTACCGCTGCCAATGGCCGTAAAGACTCTAAACCACCATCAAGCAGCTCTGAGATAGGTATATCCAAAGGACAGCAGAAATGGGTTCCTTACCACATGGCAACCGGCCAGGTTTTCTATTGAAAATAAGGGAGTGGTTCTCCTAAGAATTAAGTGCTGAATGTTATATGAAATGGCTCTGTGGTATTGCAAATTGCACATATGGGAAGACATTTTCTGATGTATTCTTATGCATAATTCTCCTTCCCACCTCTGAAATATTAAATTAAAGGACACTTTAATTCCATGTTGTAGGTTCAGGAAGATTTTGTTGTTGTTACTTCTTTCAGGACACAAACTAGGATTCTTAACAGTTCACTCCTCCTATAGTCTAAAGCAGTGCTCCCTATACCTGGGTAAACCCAACATTAAAATGGATTAAAAATGTATTTTTCTTTGGGTAATGTGTTCATGTGTTGTTATCCAATCACAATAAGAACATTTAAATTGGCTTAAAATGTTTTGCCTACATTGGGTAAACAGGACTTTCAGATAAATGGTTTTGGATAACGAAGGAAAAAAAAAAGGGAATTGCTGGCCTAAAATGATATAATCCGCCATGAGCTTTAACCATGTGAATTTGGTGGTCCTATCAAGGATTATCTTACTTTTTAGCTGGAGACTCTTGCACCTTAAAATGCAGTCCACAGGGTCTTTCATGGGCTATGCTGTATTTTTCTTTGTCACCTGGGATTTGCAGGCTTGGTAAGCTGTTCAGTGTGACCTGGATCCCAGGTTGCATACAGTCTTCATGGAAAATGTTAAAAAATTATGCCCACTTTATTCCCCTCTCCCCATTGCTGTCATTCCATTTTCAGCTCAACATTGCTTACAGCTTTTTATTAGAGAAAAACGATGTTTGAAATACATGCATATTATTGCACTTGTCTAATCATAGATTCTTGTAATCTCTGAACAGAAGCTTCCACTGCTAAAAGGATGAGACGACTTAAATCTTTTCAGAAGCAAGCTACTCTAGGCTTGCCAGAAAGACAGTGGACCGTTAAACCTTTCCTCAGCCTAGAGCACAGATTCAATAATATCCCCTGAAAATTGGGAAATTAAGCATAAAGGGCTTTAGTAACAGTAATTTAGGCTAAGAATTCTTGTATTGGAGTCTTATAATTTAATGGCCACGTGTTAACACTTTCTTTTTAAATGCTTCTCTCAGGGGATGCCCGTCCAAAACCACCTGTGAAACCCAAGCCTTGTGTTCTTCCTAAGCCAGCTGTGCCAGTGAAGCCTATGCCTGGACTGCGCCAGACTCTTTCTGAGGTGCCTTCTGCAGAAAAGATCAATTTGTTGGCTGGGCCTAAACCATATAGCAGTGGAGCTGGCAGTGCTGTAAAGCGCCTTTCCTTTAATCTGAAGTGCTCTCCAAGAGAAGTTACCAATGGGAAAGAGGTTCCATCTTCTTTCTCCACTGCAAGCAAGTCATCTGAAGATAAAGAAGATGCTGAGCCCACAAAAAAATCCAGTGCTATTGAAAGAGCTTCTGAGGAGGAATGTAGAGAATCCTCTAGTGTAGCCAAATGCACACTCCCCTTCAAAGTGAAACCGGTGCCAGTAGCAACTAAGCCAGAACGTTTTCCTGGGACCACAGTGGAGGAAATCTTGGCCAAAATAGAAAAACCCAATGAGAGTTCACCCAGCTCTGACCGGCCTCGGCTAGTACGCTCTTTCTTCAGCCAAGATGGTGGTTCAACTATTCACATAGGGCCTAAGAGTTACGTTGCTTTTCGGAGAAGTTCCAGTGGAGAAGAAGGAGTAGGAACAGATCCAGAAGGGTCTGCTTACCGAGTCTCCTGTGAAATTAAGGAGAGGAGTTTGTCAAGGAACAAGGAATTAAAGGAAGAAAATGGGAGCTTAAATGAGCAGCATGTGTCTGAATCTCAACAGCCAGAGACAGAGGTCAAAAAAAATGAGATTTTCCTTCCTACAGACAGGTGAGGTTCATATAATCACAGTGGACCATTCTGAGTAGCCTTGAAAGTTCAACTTTGCTGTGTGACTCATCAAGTACATTCTGAGAACAGAGATTGTAGATTAGTAGGTGTTCTAGTGCTAGCATTCCAAGAAAAATGAAATTAATGCACCAAATGTATCTGACAGTTTCTTTTTTTTTGTTCTTTTACATTTGGCATTAGCGGGGGCAAATGCTTTCTTTAATCTAAGAATAAAAGAATAGGTTGTTACATTTTTAAGATTCCAGCCTTCCTATATATCTATACTTGGATAAGTCTCAGTGGATTTGATGTGACTTTTCTCTGACTAATCATGTCTGGAATTGAGCATATTTCTCATAGTTCCATCTTTGCCAAATCGCAGATATAAAGAATATAGGGTTGCAAGAGATGGCAGCTTTCAATTCTAAGTGTTGATAAGGTAGAGGGGATGACATCTGATGAAATAGAAGATGCTTGGAATATTCAGCAAGACTTAAAATTTCCATAATTTTTTGGCTTTTAACACTTTAATCAGTTCATTTAGATCAGTCACGGAGCTTCCTCATTCTTGTGTAGATTGCACGTGTGTTTGGCATCATGCCTTTAATTTTTGCATTTAACAGTATAATCCATTTATTTAGATTAGGCATGAATAGCTTTTCCATTGTTAAGTAGATTATACATGTGATAGGCACAATGCCCTTAAAATAGGGATGGTCCATTTTTATGGGCTTTGAGAACTAGCCTTTGGACACCCCTTGTGCCTGGAGCAGCAAGAGGATGTAAATAAAGTGGCTGTTTCCCACTAGTGCTAGAAATGAAAAAAATAAATAAATTGTGATATTCAGGATAGTTGAAATTGGAGGAACTTTAAGTCACTCCACTCTTTATCTTTGAAGATGGTGAGGAAGAAGGAAGATTCTTCTCAGTTTTTGGAAGCTTGTGCAACAACTTAGGAGTGTCATCTTCACATGCTCACTTCCTTAGTATAATGGCTATGGTAGTATGTACCCTGTTTCCCCCAAAATAAGACATCCCCTGATAATAAGCCCAATCGGGCTTTTGAGTGCATGGCAATAAGGCCAAGTGCTTATTTCAGGGTTCAAAACAAAATATAAGACAGGGTCTTATTTTCGGGGAAACACGGTATGTGGAGAAACTCACCCGCCAAAGAGTTTAAGGTAAGCAATGGTCCTCTGAAAGACCTTTGAGGGCTCCAGATTGGCTATATGTGCTTTAGATTCAGGGTCCTTATTTCTGGTTTTTGTGGTTGGTGATTTACTTGGTATTCATCCTGCCTTTATAATAATAGAAGTAATAGAAGGTGATTCTGTTCTGTAATGATCATACATCTTTCTGTTAGCAGCTCCAGCCAGCCTAGCGCGAGCTGTGAAGGAGACCAGCTTGAATCCAGCAGTCCACGGTCTTCTCCTGGTGTGAGTTATTTGCAGCTCGGCAATTCCTCCATTGGTCTCTCTCCTTCCAGGCTCTCTTCTGTCTCAGGGGTATCTGCCACCTCTCTCCTTCCAGGCTCCCTCCCTGTAGGGTGCGTGTCTCCTTTCTCTACTAATGCTTCTCTTCAAGAAGAAGTAACCCTAGCAGGGAACTTTTCATGCATCAATATTGGTTATCTTAGCCCAAACTTGTTGCTCTTTGGGGCATAGGTTATGGCATTGTAAACAAAGAAACAAACAGTTCTATATGCCGATATGTCCAGGTGCTTGATGTTTCAAAGTGAAATATTCAGCTCTGCTAGCTGTGTTAGATGTTATCACCTGTAATTTATATTTTCCCATCCTGAATGGCATTACCCGGAGTGCAAAAATCTTAGCTATGCTGGTTAGTAGATTATGAGAGTCTAGGTAGTTATTTCAGTACTTTTTTTTTTTTAACTAACCACTTCATGTCCAAGCAAGGACGAATAGAGCAGTGTTTCTTCAGATCTTAAATAAATAAAAAAAGCCCAAGCTAACTACACAGAGAGAACCAAAGCTAATACAAAGTTATGGGGCCATGGCCAGAGGGAAGGGAGCAGTTGTGACTCAGAGTATGTAGTTCAATGATCTGCCAGGTATGTATGAAACAGTTCCCACTGCTCGGCCTGTAGCCAAATTCGCTAGTAGAGAAGGCACAGCAGCCTCTTGCTGGTTGCTCTGAATGGGTGATGGTAATGATTAACTCCATTTGCCTTACTTCAGGAAAGAGAGCCATCACTGTGTTTTATTTAGCTCTGCTTTGTGTTGCGTGCTCTCTCTCTCTCTCTTTATAAATCTAATAAAAGAGAAGGCAAAGGCTGAGGTGGGTGGGGCATTCATTTTTATTGTTACTGCACAATGTTGACTGATTTCTTCAGCTTCTCTTTTTCCCTTCCTGCTCCACTCTTTGCATTTCATTATCTTCTGGCTTTAACAATATAGGGGTGATACTTTGGAGAGGGGCTTTCAAGGTCGTTTTTGATGTGTAAAAGCAGGAAGATGCTGCACATGGAGTGATTCAAGGAAAAGGGATATAATTGAGCCAGATAGTCTTGCAGTATATTCTAAATAATAATTCTTGGTCTGTAGGATGCAAGATGATCAAGTTCTAAGATTTTGCTAGATTGTTTTGAAAGTTTCCAAGGAAAGAAAGTAATTTAATTTGTTCTTCCTGTGTGTCTCTTTCCCCCAGACCAAGTTCTCTTCCAGAGTCACACCCGGATCTCCTGATGCCCCTTCTGAAACAACCCAACCCCCTGGTGCTCCATACCTTCCAACAGATGTCCCATGTAGTGAAGCTTTGCTTCCACCAGGCTCCCCTGATGGATCTGCTAAATCCTCCAGAAGTCCTCTGGTAGACTCTGTCAGTCACGTTCAGTTTGCCGACCCCCCTGTAACCATTGCAGATCCCTGGCCTCCGGGATCCCCTATTAAGACTTCTCCAGGACAGTCCTTGCTTTCAGACTTGGCAGATGTTTCTGCAAGATACCCTGAAGTCCCTCTTCTCCCTGAGCATACTGCCAGTTTGATCCATCCGCCCATTGAATATAATCTGCAGTCTCACCAATGTCTTACAGGAGTCTCAGAATCCCCTGGCTCCCCTAGCATTCTTTCAAAGTGCCATGTTTGTTCTGATCAGCCTCCAGGGTCCCCTTCATGCATACCAGACACCCTACTCAACAGGGGAAAAAATTATCTCAAAAATCAAGCACAAATTCTTCCTCTTGAGGAGAAGGCTCCCCTGCTAAATCAGCGGCGTGCTTCAGAGGGGGTGGTGCAACCACAGGGTAAAAAAATGGTCAGGGAAGAACTAGGAGGTTCCTTAGCTGCACTGCCAAGAGAGAAGGACCCATCTGTAGAGCAGACTTTAGGAGGAGAATCTAGTTGGAGTCTGTCACAGTCATTTGAATGGTCATTCCCTAATCGGGGACTGGAGTTGGGTGGGAAGAGACTAGCATCTCCTCCCAACTCTCCCATTCAGGAACACGATGATGACAACCTTTTGGAAGCAGAATTGGGTGGAGAGATCCCTCCCATTCAAGGATCATATCAAGAGGCAGGTTCAGAGGGACAAATTGGGAAAGAGGAGGAGACTGAGGCTAGTGAGCACAGTGCCAATAAGGAATCTGAAAGGAACTGGAAGAAGATTGAGGGGCAGCTAGAAACCCAATCTACTCTTGAGTTGTCAGCACCTGGTGGTCCGTCTGTTCAGAGAAAGATTGGTAGCCCTAATCTAAAGGGCCCAGTGGTGGCTGAAGAGGTTACTTTTCAAGAGGATCATGATGATTTCCTCCAATTTCCCCCAAACCATGAGGAAGAGGCTCTACGAGCAATGGAGCCATTACCAAGTGTAGAGGAAACTGCTCCTCCTGCAGAGCCTTGCATCTTGTTCTCAGAAAGTGCCCAGGTACAGACAGCTGATACTTGTCAGGAAGAATGTGATGCCCTGGGTATGGCACAGGAAGCCAAGATGGGGAACTCTGACCTACTGGGTGGAGTTGACCCTGGTTCTAGTTCACATTGGCTAGATGAGCTTCTGGCATCTCCTCCACCTAGCGCTGATGATACAAAGAAAAGAAGTACATCCAAGGCAGAAGACCCCACAGGACCACAGGTAAAAACATTGTACTCAGTATTCTATGGAAGGCAGTGTTCTATTCAAAAAGAATTGTGACTAGAAGATCTTACTGGAATCAAACTTCCTCAGCGCCTAAGAACGTGGCATAGAAGGCGTTAAATGGACACAAGCATGTTTAGATGAGTAAACATTCCTGCCCAGTTAGATGACTGAGCCAGGGCTTGTTTTTAGGAACAGCAGGCTGCCTTTTTTGAGTAAGCTACAAAGTAGTTAAACTGGTTGGGTGGCTGTAGAATGTACAAGAGCAGAGGCTGAGCCAAAAGGTGCTGCCATATGAGATAATCCTCCAGTCATCTGGGAGAAGTTAATTTTCCTTTTCCCAGATCCAATTCTCTTTGTGCGTCGAAGATACTCTTGATTTCTTGGACTTCTTGGTTATTAAGAAGTTATAGTTTGGATCCATTACAGTCTTGTCCAAAAGTGAATGTAGTTGTTCTTAGTTAAGAAGGACTTAAGTTATATACATTACGTCAATTATTGAGTGAGACTTTATTCCATTAAGGGCCCATTGATGTAGTCGTGAAAGCTGAAAAATCAAGTGGGTTGATAGATTTAGGATGATTAATTTCCATTGGAAATTAATTTTCCAATTTGAAATTTGAATGGAAATTCATGATATTGGCTGTTCCAGTCTCTCTTCACAACTGCAACACACTTACTGCTCTGTTCCAATTAGGCCATATAAACTTCTCTATACTTTCCCCATGTTTCTTGCCAAAATATCTTAATTATTCCTTAAAGATGATTGTTTATTTTTATTGGCATATTTCATCCTTTCATTTTTATACATCATACTGCTTTTCTATTTCAGAACATGAGAATTAGTTGTGTCTTTGGTATTTGTAAGATACTGCATCTATGTATGATTGGATATAGCTTTCAAACCTATTGATACATGTGTAACTCTAAATTGGATCGTAATACATGAATTACATGTAGAGATAGTAGTGTCTTACTGTGGGAAGTGGCTTCCATTAACAAACAGTTCATGTGTAGCTTGGGAATGTAGAAAGCTACTGTGAAAAGTCAGAGCCCCTTAGTCCATCTAGTTCAGTATTGCCTCATCAGTACTTTAGACTTTTCACAACTAGGGCTAATTTTTATTTTTAATCTTAATTAATTAATCTTGACTTTTGGATCAAATGTTGAAGGTTTCACCAAACATTTATATGATAGACTGTCCTAGTTGTTGATCCTGACTCACCAGTTGAAAGTTAGTGGTCCATATGCAAGGTGGGGAATTTGTAGTTCTCATTATAAAGGTAAAGGTTCCCCTCGCACATATGTGCTAGTCGTTCCCAACTCTAGGGGGCGGTGCTCATCTCCGTTTCAAAGCTGAAGAGTCAGCGCTGTCCGAAGATGTCTCCGTGGTCATGTGGCCAGCATGACTAAACGCCGAAGGCGCACGGAATGCTGTTACCTTCCCACCAAAGGTGGTCCCTATTTTTCTACTTGCATTAGAAGCTGGGACAAGTAACGGGAGCTCACTCCGTTACGCGGCGCTAGGGATTCAAACCGCCGAACTGCCAACCTTTCTGATCGACAAGCTCAGCATCTTAACCACTGCGCCACCACGTCCCCAAGTTCTCATCATACTGAACTATAAATCTGAGCAGCTCCAGTAACATTGCCTATTATGAAATTGCTGCGAATTATAGTTCAGCAATATTTGGAGAACCACACATTTTTACCTCTTAATATCTAAATGATTTATAAATTGCTGTCAAATGTCTTTTCCAGCTCGTTTAGTGACCATTCACAGTTACAACAGCACTGAAAAAAGTGACTTGACCAGTTTTCACACGACTGTTACAGCATCCCCATGGTCATATGATCAATATTCGGACGCTTGGCAACTGGTTCTTATTTATGACAGTTGCAGTGTTCTGGGGTCATGCGATCCCCTTTTGCGACCTTCTGACAAGCAAAGTCAATGGGGAAGCCAGATTCACTTAATAACCATGTAACTTAACAGTTGCAGTGATTCACTTAACAACTGTGGCAAGGAAGATCATAAAATGGAGCAAAACTCAATTAACAATGTCTTGCTTAGCATCAGAAATTTTGGGCTCAGTTGTGGTCGTAAGTCGAGGATTACCTGTATACAGGCTGAAACTAGGATCTTTTGTGTGCAAAATATGGACTTTTGCTAAAATATTTCAATTTTTTTAAAAAGTAAAATACGAATAGTTCCTAGATTATTTTTCTTTGCTTTGTATAATTTGTACTTCTTGTGATTCACATTCCTCTTAATTTGTTATCCCAACTCTTTGTCCGTAAGAATCTCATACAATTTTTCCCTTTGTCTTGTTTTTTTCCTCTTTTTTCTTATTTTTTAGGATCTTCTGGGATGGTCACGGAAGGACCTTCATAGCGAGTTTGGCATTGTAGGTGCTGATCATTCTGATACCTTTCGCTTGGATTGGACTGCCGATGTGACCAAAGTTAAATGGCTCGGAGAAACAGAACAGGATCGAGAGTTTGGCACTGGCTCACAGGACTGGCCAAACTCATACACTGTTGGTAATGCCAAAAGTCAGGATATGGAATTTGGTACCAGCCAGCAAGAATGGGCTAGAGGATCACCATTACTGGGCAGTTCCAGTCCAGTGCAAGAAGAGTGGCTTGCTTCTTATGGCAGCCATGGTGCTGATCATCCAACTGAGGAATCAAATTGGAGCAGCACATACAGTATCAGTACTGCTGAGGGTCAGCCTGCAGAACCCTATACGAGGAAGCCCGGCTGGCCTACTCTCTGCCATGCTGACAGTGATCAACAGAGCAATGAGTTTGTTGCAGTTGAGAAGACAGATTGGAGCAGCCAATATCATGATGCTGCTGCTGAAACAACTGACTGGCCCAAGTATCATATGGAAAATGTCAGTTGTCCAGAATCAGATGTCAGCCCTGAATCGGCAAAAGTGCCTAGCGAGTACACTATTGAGAGCCAGCTGGAAACAGAGTTCAGTGTCAAACATTCAGATGACAGCACCCCGGTTTCTGTGTTCAGTGCCAGCCATTTAGGCTGGCTTAGTGAATCTGATTCTGGCAGCGGTACTAGTCAACCACAAAGAGAATTCACTGCCCATCAAGTGGAACTGTCTAGTGAACCTCAGAACCGTCCAGAAGCTCAGCTTCGTTTTCAGCAGGACTCAGGACCAGATACATATGGCTTTGATGATGGCAGTTATCCAGAGTCTAAACTGAATGTCAAACAATCTGACTTGCCTAGTAGATGTGATACAGAAATTGCCCAAAACCAAGTTGACGAGTTCAGTGCTGGTAAATCTGATGGAGCCAAAGAATACGATGGTGAGATAGGTTGTAGAATTGAAATAGATGGTGGCATCAAAGGCAGTAACTCTCAAATGGAGGCAGATAATCAAGAATTCTATGCCCGAAGACCAGTCTGGTCTGATGAATACTGCCTGGGTAAATTTGAAACACGAGAGGATACTACTGGTAGCGGAGATTGGATCAAAGACTCTAAGTTCTCAGAAAGTGAACAGAATGATACTACAGGACAGGTTCTAATAGCTGGATTTGGCTCATTAGATTTGTCTGATCAAAAAGTCACAGTCAATTTAGAGGAATCAGCTGACAACCTAATACATCAGGCTGGGAATTTAACAAATTTGGCCATGGACGAACCCCGAGGAATTGGAGAAGGTGAACCTGAATGGACTCAACATCTTGACACTGGAGAATTGGCTATCTCCGGTGACTTAAAAGTTGAGAGCTTAGAAGCTTATAAAAAACCTGCAGAGAAGCACCTTGACTGGGTCCTTCCTTTTGGCATGGAAACTTCATCTGCCTCATCAAACCCAAGATCGGTAAATGCAGAAGAAGGCAGAGAACCTGATGTTGGACAAGCAGATTTAATTAACAATATGGATGTATCTGACAGCGAAAAGACAGATGTATCTGGTTTGAGACCCAAGGCTTTGGATGGGGCTGAAGTGGCATATAGGGATGAGAGCCGTCATTTGGGGGCTACTAGTTTGGAAGATGATGTGATGCAGCATCAAGGAGCAACACCAGTATCTGGAGAGAGGTAAAAGCTGTTACAATTATTTGATAGTTGAGATGCAAAGAAGGAAGGAATGGACTAACGCAAGGAATTAAAGTAGCAATTCATTTTGCTGTTGCATTGATTTATTAATCAACTATGGTGAATGAGTAATTGCTGATATCTTATTGTGCTTGGCTGTGATTCCTTTCATTACTGCAAGTTACCAGTTATTGGTGTATGCAGTGCTATATAGTTCTTTGTTATGTAGACTTGATGAAATACGTTGCAACTTGCTCTGAAAGTCACACAGCATTGGAAGAGCCCAAATCTGCAATGCTCATATTGCAGTTCTGCGGAAATACAATTCAGTTCACAATTAAGATGGTTGCTATGTCAATTTTATTCTTGTCTAAAACAGCCTATCCCAACTGGACACAAAGATGTGTGATTTTAATTTCCAGAATTCTCAGAAAGGCTATGATGAATTGAAATTTTAGAAATTGAATGCCACATCTCTGATTAATGTGCAGGCTGAGGAATGCTGTTTTAAGCCAAGTGGGAAATAACTTGTACTTTTCACTTGTTGCTAAAGTACAATTGCTAGCTAGGGTAATTGGGAACTGATGCTTAAAATCATATATGTATCCATAAATTGTCCATTAAATAATAAGACAGGGAGGATGTAAGAGTGACTGGATAGCCACAAGTGGAAAGCGAATATATATGCTCTTTGTTACTGCTGAGAGAGGCAGGCATAGAGAAATAATGTTATATAATGAGTCTTGAAGCTGTGCTTTCTGGCACTCAAATCTGGCCAAAAGCCCCAATTGTAGACTTAGTAGTTACAGTTAACACTGCTCTGATTTTTTACTTGGGTAAATGTAGCAAGATACCAACATTGCTGCAAAATGAATACACAGATGTCAGTTTGACTTGTTCCAAATGATCAAATGTGTAAAGTTAGTCTCAGGTTTTCTGCAAGAGCTGTTCCATTTGTTGTTGTATGATCAATAGTTCATCCAGTGTACTGTTTTGTCTTGGGTGGATGCCATGTTCTGCAGAAGGGATGGTAAGGTATTTTCTAAATTCTATTCAGTTGTCTGCAGATTCTAGTCTTTTTTGCACAATATCTGCCAACTCTTTCTCTCTGAGGTAATCTCTCCTGTCTCATTCTTGTATTCTCTGAGGTAAATGCAAGATAATATTCATTATTCTTTTTCCTGTAATGTATTCTTGTTCATTTTTATCTCTTCTCAGCATATTTTACCTACAATAAGACCCACATCTCACCTTGGCCTTGCTGATATTTTCCACAATGCTTGAATTTTGATTCTGAAAGCTTGATAGATGATAGTTAAAAAGCAATATTAGTAATTTGTGGCTAATAGTGTCAAATTTCTTCTGCACTCTACTAGCAAGTGCATAAATTCTCAAAATTTATGAAGTATTAGTAACCCCAAGGACCTTCAGAATCCATTCTCTTAAGCAGATCATGAGATTTTCTTTTTAATGTATATATTTTGACTATCATTGACTTTCCTATTTTCCTGATCATGGATCTTCTTATATGACAGCTTCTCAATGATTAGTTTCATTAGCACCCTTCCTCACATTCCAGTTTTGATCTACTGCGACTTATGCTACTCTGCATGAAATATCACACAGCTTCCAGTTTAAAAAAAAAGTATAATGTAATGTTGCAAGACTGATGACAACAAGCAGTGCATTGCAAGGACTCATAGCTAATGTAATTGTTCATTGAACCGTATCCTGACATGACCTTAATATATCTTTGCTGTTGAACCCCTGAACCTTGATGGAGGTTACGTATGGCTGAAGGTTTAGAGCAGCTGTGTGGAGTAATGTTGCAGCAGGAATTCCCCACCTATCCTAAGGAGATGTTGTTTATTTTATATTTAGTAGATTGCTCTGAGGTAACACATCCAAAGGGAAAAATAATCTGGGTGGTTAAAAAATATGGAACAGTTTTGTCTCTTGCCAAAGTAGTGGAACAGAATACCCCATGGAGATTCTCAGTTCTGGAACCATGACTATTGCCTTTACTGAAGAAATAACATTTTTGAAAACAAGTTAGCCTGACAGGAATGCAGAATTATAGTCCGCTATTCTTACTCTGTCATTCTCTTCTTCTCAGTCTTGCGCTGACATTGGGCCCATTTTCAGCTTGCATAATGTATGCACCATTCATGTTTATACCTCATTTTCTGTGGCTTATAATCATTTTTTCCCTGTATTCTACTGTTAGAGGAATTCATCTCACTGCATGGAATAAGGCGTATAGATTCTTGGCTCATTCTTGCAGAATGCCCTCACTGCTTGACATTATTATGAAAGCAAGAGCATATGAGAAAGTGTTTCTACATAATTTTGTAAAGAAATCTATAGGTCCTTCTACATAACAATAAAAATGCAGCACATTCTTGATGTCATCAAATTATGTTCTCCATGTATCTGTAGATATTGGAGAGGAAAAGTTAATCACTTTTAAATAATTCAGAATAGCCATCATATAGTTCATGAAGCTTATGATGCTAAAAGATGCTTAAAGATATTCACTTGGCTTCTGTAAAAGGTCAAGGAGATGCAAAACATGACGATCAAGGACACACGGTGGTGGGTTTCTACCGGTTCGCCCCAGTTTGGGCAAACCGGTAGCAGCAGCAGCGGGAGGCTCTGCCCACCTGCCCGAAGGTCATCACAGACATTCTGCGCATGAGCAGAAGGTTCTGCGCATGCACAGAAGCGTCACGCTCGCCCGCGCGCTCCCGTTCCTGAACCAGTAGCAAAGATAAGTGAAACCCACCACTGAGGACAAATATACATACAGTTTTAAAGATGAGCTTTAAGAGAAAGCTCTCATTCAGAAGAAGTACTGGCTGAGTTGGTTTGAATAGATAGGGAAGAGGAAGTCTTCTAAATAATGTTCAGGCCATCCTGCTTCTCTTTCCAACTCAAAATCTGGATTGGTAGGATATTTTCAAATTGTGCAATAACCCTATATTGAGAGGTATATTTTGGCAGCTTAATGTAAACAATTGTCAAGGTTCACTCTGCATTGATTATGTCAGTCCTCCCCTCTCAATCACCCTCCAGATTGTAATTCCAAGAAATCATAACTAGTTTTTCCTGTCATATTAACAGGTTGTGTATACTGTTGCATATACATAATACAATCGTAACAGTTAAAGGAAAGCTGCTCAGGAGGAAATTATTTTTAGAATAAAATGATGGGGGAGCGAGTAAGGGAGAAGAGAGAGACTTAATTCTAATCTGCCAAAAAAAAAAAAATGTTTTCCCTATCCCTGAGACTTTTTAGGAGAGTGATGTCCAGCTTTGTATAATCAGATTAAGAACATAATAACCTTTAGAAAGAGAATCCTGAACTGCTACTTTACACGTTATGCCACATTTAGTGTTGCATATGTGGAATCAGATGGACTTTCAGTTTGTTATTAGACCTGTGGTTAGAGGAGTGTTACGGCAAACACTATATAAAGAATGGAATCAATTAGCCATCAGACAATGGATACATTTTTATTTTATTTTATTTATTTAAAAGATGGCTGCCCATCTTAAATAACTCGGAGTGGCTGACAAAAAATGTGGGTTCCTGCCTTTTATATTGTAAGACTCCCTTCATAAAATGTCTTACAAGCACAGGACACAAACAATCTTCCATAAGTAGGGAATACAACTTCTGATACAGAATTGTAGTGCTAATTAAAGGTAAAAGGTAAAGGTTTCCCTGTCAGTCATGTCCAGCTTTAGGGCACGGTGCTCATCTCCGTTTCGTGTCTGAGGGACCCAGCATTGTCAGAAGACAATTTCTGTGGTCCTGTGGCCAGCGTGACTCTAGGCCAAAGGTACACGGAACGCTGTTACCTTCCCACCAAAGTGGTACCTATTTATCTACTCGCATTTGCATGCTTTCAAACTGCTAGGTGGACAGTGCTAACTAAATTTGTATAAATTGCTATACATGTTGAACATTTCTTTCTTAGTATTTGAACCTTTAAAACCCTCAGAGTCTTCAAAAACTTTTCATGGTTAAAGGTGATAGTAATTTATTCAACATAAAAAATTCTCTGGGAAAAAAAAATCCTTGTCTTTCATTTCTCTTCATCTTTAAGATTTGTGCAGTCTGTCTTCCACTTTCCATATTAAAGCATCTGACTAAAAAAATTCTAAACTTCATAGACAACATAAAGTGTAGGAATATATCTGCATTTCAAACTTTATTCTAACTTAATTATTCTAATTAAGGCTTTACTGAATTCTGCCTTTTGTTTCAATACAGTGTTCCCTAACCATTGTTATTTTCACTTTCTCCTCACCTAGAATGGGCCTGAATCAGTGGTGAAATCCAATTTTTTTTACTACCGGTTCTGTGGGCGTGGCTTGGGCGTGGTGTGGCTTGGTGGGCGTGGCAGGGGAAGGATACTGCAAAAACTCCATTCCCACCCCACTCCAGGGGAAGGGTACTGCAAAATCCCCATTCCCTCCCCACTCTGGGGCCAGCCAGAGGTGATATTTGCCGGTTCTCCGAACTACTCAAAATTTCCGCTACCAGTTCTCCAGAACCTGTCAGAACCTGCTGGATTTCACCCCTGGCCTGAATATTGTATGATATCACCATTAGACCAATGGTTCTTATAACAAGTGGCCATTCGGGAGTCCAGTAAAGTTGAAGACTTTAGGATTGCAGCCCCATTGAATAGAGTGGGGACTTAACAGTTCTATGCTTGATGCACAGTATCGGTATCTATTGTTTGGCTGTTCTGGGGGGAAAAAGTCAAGGAGGTTTTAAGCCAGGATCTTGCAAGCTTGTGAGTTACAAACTAAATATAAAGGCGGTTGATGTAGTAATTATAGTTCACTATGGAAGTCACACTTATAAAGTCACTATTATATTTCACTTGAGGGTAAGATGAAGTATACATTTTTCTTCTGCTTTCTGTGTAATATTTAGTTGCCTTGGATTTTTTTGAATCTTACGTGCATTTTTGAAGTGGTACAGCCTCATCAAAGATTTGTAATTTTTGTAATGATTCATATTCAGTATACTTATACTGCTTTTTATTGATGAGTGTATGTTTGAATCCTCTCTTGTCCACTTCAGTATATCTCTTTATTATATCTGGAAAGTCCTCCCTCTCCCTTTGACTGTGCAGCTCGGTCGTACATACATTTTCATTACTCTCTTACAGTCAGAGAACATTTTTTAAAAAGGGAGCAGCTGAACTTGGGGCACGTTGATGGCAGAGAAGCAAGTAGAGCTCAACTATTAAAATGAAACCTTGTTAAGAATTCTACTTTGTCTCTTTATCTCAAACTGAAGCAGAAAATGCCATAGTCAGCGCCTGTCCAGTCCCAGCTGCCTGCTGGAAGGAATGGTTTCCAGTAGTGCCAACAGACCAGAGGTCCAGCAGAAGAGGCCTGCCTCCTTCCATAGCTGCCATTCGGAAGAAGAGAGGAAGCTGACTAACTTGCCCAGTGAGCTGGTGCCAACAGCTGAAAAGATCAGGCCATCTCCATTCCCATTGGAGGATGTAGGAGAGGTTTTATCTGACACGGATGGTGACGTCAGCCAGCTGGACAGTGGAAATGGGAGCCAGCCACCAGAATGGCAAAGTGAAAGTCAAGCCACGCAACCTGTTTCCCAGGATGATTGTGCTTCGGAGGGAGCTGAAGCATTAACAAGAGAAAAATTCACTTTCTTGGAGGCAAGTACTACCAGAGGTGGCTACTTGTAAGATGATAAGGGTCTGTGGTAACATTGGTGGAGCAATGTGGGAGTTATGGTAGTAGCAGTAATTTAGTAATTAAATCCTAAATAACACCATCTTAAGAATACATCATGTTTTGACTTCTGTATGCTTTCAGGATATGGAAATTCTTGATAACAGTGCACATCGGGACCGTGCAAATTTGGGCCGCAAGCGGGGTCATCGAGCCCCAATCACCCGAGCAGGAGGTACTGTGTTAGAGAGTGACAGGAACAGTTGGATGTTCAGAGATTCTACAGGTAAAATGCCACCAGGGGATGAATTTCTGATTTTTGTTAGCTGTGTTATGTGTGGTGTCTATATGTTTTCCTTGGTTCTGTCATTTGTGTGCATCATGTTCCTTTGAAGCTATTGTGTATGTTAATGTCAGCCTTGTGAGGTAGTCCAGAGAAGAAGCACATCAAGGAGTACTAGCCCTATCTTTATTTGAAGGTTTCATTAACATAATCTTGCAAGTCTGAAAGTACATCTCTTTCCCCCCTCCCCCTTGCTTTTACAGTTCAAGAAACTAGAGAAATCCTTTCTGAGGTGTTTGCCACACCGCCATTCCTTCTGTGGGCTTGACTACTTTTTATATGACCTTTGCCTAGTGTGCAGCTCTTCCTCCTGTCTCCCAAGATCATTCTCACATACTATTAGTTAACTATTAGTTAACTGTTAGTTATGGATTTATCTGTTTCCAAAAGAAGGCACCACCTATACTTTGCCCTAAGTTAGAACTTACCAATCATAGTTCATTATTAATGATTTACTGAAGTTCTGAAATCTATTCTTTTCTAATGCCATCGTTGTACTTGATATTTGAAGGAGTCCATGAAGACATGTGTCTTCTCTAATGATCTAGAAATAGTCTAAAAATAAAAAATAAAAGCAATCTAAAAATAGAGGAGAATTGGAGGCAAGGGATAAAATTTTTAAGTAATCACAGTTTCAGATATGCTTTGAACCTTTATTATAGGCTCCAAAAGTTTACCAAGTTCTCTGGCATTGTTTTGGTTTTAGGGAGTATGCTTCATTGTGCATTAATTTTTGTGGATTTTTCTCTCCTCACCCTTCCCCAGAGCCCAAATTAGTTTCTACAGTCTCTGATGAAGAAGTCCACGAGGAGTCAAAGAGCAAGAAGTCACGAAGCTCTCCATTGTCCAAGGGGGTAAAGGTAGCCCTCTTCCCAGGCCTCAGTCCTTCAGCTTTGAAGGTAAGGTGTAAAGGGAAGTGAGGACAGAACAGAAGAAATTAGAATATATTGTCAGATTGGTTTCTGGAAACTGGATTGTTAAGATCATCCCAAGTTGAAATCAATTTTGCCTGTGGGATTCGGAAATTAAGGTATAAAAGGGACCCAAGCATCTGATCTCCTAAATCTGTTAAGGTGTAATGAAAGTAAGAGGATAATAATGAAGAATTGGGAGAGGAAGTATGGGATAGCTTGTTAGCAAAGGTTAGGAGCTTTGCTGGGGCCTGCTTGTAATTCTTTTGCTCTTGATCATAGGCTAAACTGCGAGGGAGAAACCGCTCCGCTGAGGAAGGGGAACCACAAGGTGAAGTAAAGGAGGCTCCTGTACAGCGTTCTAAATCATGCAAGATGGGCAACACTAGTGGGAAGCCTCTGGTGCTGCCACCTAAGCCAGAGAAATCCTCAGGGTAGGTATGGTTGTACAGGAGGAGGGGCTGGAGAATTGCAGGTAAAGGAATCCTGGAGGCTACACAAACAAATTTGGCTTCAGTATTCTAGGACAGCGGGCCCCAACTTTTTGGGCATCAGGGACCGGTTCCGTGGAGAGAGATTTTTCCATAGACCGGAGGGGGCGTGATTTCACGTGCTGCCTGCATCCCACAGATGGGGCTTTGCTTATTTGCATGGCCCAGTTTCCGGCATACCATGGACCAGTGCCAGTCCACGGACTGGGGGTTGGGGACACCTGTTCTAAGATCCTTGTGTGACAGCAGGTGATGAACATAGGGTTAGGGTTAGGGTTAGGGAATGGGTTTCGCCAATGATTCAGTGCCAGCCCTACTACAAGGGCAAAGTCCTTCTGCAAAGGGGATCTTTTTGAAACTACTTTTGAGAACTACTGATGGTAAGGGTATCACATGATATTAACTTGGAATCTCTATGGTATTTGTGAGCCGTGTGTGTTTTCAGGAACTTTTTCTTATAGTTTCTTAGCTCAGTCCTTGTAGAAATTTGACTAAATTCAATCTGGAATTCTTTGCTTAAGCTTTGCAACGTGTTGTTGTTAGTTCAAGGCCAGCACCACCTCAGAAGCATATTCATAGTTACGCAATTTGTCAATAATGCCACATTTCTAGGAATATTGTTAATTATTGACTGGAGTTTGAGGGCCCAAGCCTTCTGGAAGAAAAATTAGCTTTGGATGATGATGATGATTTAACTGACAAGTAGACCAGGAGCCGAGGTGGCGCAGTGGTTAGAGTGCAGCACTGCAGGCTACTTCAGCTGACTGCTAGCTGCAGTTCAGCGGTTCAAATGTCACCGGCTCAAGGTTGACTCAGCCTTACATCCTTCCGAGGTGGGTAAAATGAGGACCCAGATTGTTGGGGGCAATATGCTGACTCTGTGAACCGCTTAGAGAGGGCTGTAAAGCACTATGAAGCGGTATATAAGTCTACGTGCTATTGCTATTGAATTTCTCCGGAGACGTTGGGAGATAACTCAAATGCTTTGAATGGCAGTTTCTCTGAGGAGACTGTAAAATGGCAGTCTTCCATGAGTTTAAGTGTCAGAGCTGAAGGAGACAAGATCTTTGCTCTCAGCAGTGGCAGAGCCTTTCATAAGGACATAAAGCCAGCCAAAATCACTTTCTAATCACCTTGGGAAATCATCAGTTTAACTATTTTATGGATACTGGAGACCTTCAAAACAGCAAGCTCAATTTGACATCTGGTGAGTTTTACCTTCTTCAGATTTAAGAAATTTTAAACAGAGTCTCAAGAATTTAAAAGAATATATAATTGGCAAATAGCAAAACAAAATTAAGTAAATTTTAAACAGACGAGAAGACCAGAGAGATTTGGAATGTGCTTTATTTTTGTTGTAAGATTTGAAAAACAAGTATATAATCAAATAATGTGCTCATGGGCAACAACTGAAATGGAACTTTGTTGTTGTTAGTTGCGAAGTCGTGTCCGACCCATCGCGACCCCATGGACAACGTTCCTCCAGGCCTTCCTGTCCTCTACCATCCTCTGGAGTCCATTTAAGCGCACGCCGACTGCTTCACTGACTCCATCCACCCACCTCATTCTCTGTTGTCCCCTTCTTGTTTTGCCCTCAATCTTTCCCAGCATTAGGCTCTTCGCCAGTGATTCCTTCCTTCTCATTAGGTTGCCAAAGTATTTGATTTTCATCTTCAGGATCTGGCCTTCTGAAGAGCAGTCAGGGTTGATCTTCTCTAGGACTGACCAGTTTGATAGCCTTGCAGTTCAAGGGACTCACAGGATTTGTCATAGCTTTCCTCCCCAGGAGCAAGCGTCTTTTAATTTCTTGGCTGCAGTCCCCATCTGTGGTGATCTTGGAAAACAGGAAAATAAAATCTGTCACTTCCTCCATTTCTTCCCCATCTATTTGCCAGTAATTAGATGGAATTTGCCAGGAAATGGAACTAAATCCCTGTTAAAAACTGAGATTTGCTGAAGGTTGCAGATGGATACCAGAGGGAACTAAAAGACCAGGCAGAAAAGAGCTAAAATGACTAAGCCAACTATAACTTTCTCTTATCATAATTTTTTTTTACATGGACTGAAATATTAATAACAAATCTTTTAGAAGACAATGAGAAATTTAAAAAAATCTTTTACCTGTCATAGTTTAAGGGCATGGAAGATAACAAAATTTAGATGAGCAAAATGGGAATACAAAAAATAAATCAAGAAAAGGATCTATGGAACAATCACAACAAGAAATTCTGGACAATGCCTCTTTATAGGAAGAAAAGGATCTGGATATGGAACAGCTTCAAAAGAAATTCTTCTCTCTATGAGATTTACAAAGTAGGCTGGTGAAAGGTTTGAAGACTTCTTTTAAATTCTAGAGAATGATGAAAGATTAATTCCTGCAATGCCAAATGCCGTAGGAATGATTTAAAGATTGTGCAGAGCAAAAAGAAAGAATATGAAGTTAGACTATTTGACCAGAGAGAAACTATTTGTTTGATATTTATGAACTTCTGAAATAAAAAGATCTTTATGAACTTCTGAAATAAAAAGATGATAATTTCTGGACAGCATATAGATAATAGTTAGGCTTTGGGGAGAAGAATTTTTTTCTATTTGTAACTTTAAAAGAGGGTCAAAATTAGTATGTTAGCTTATAGAATAGAATAGAATAGAGAATAGAATAGAATAGAATAGAATAGAATAGAATAGAATAGAATATTTTATTGGCCAAATGTGATTGGACACACAAGGAATTTGTCTTGGTGCATATGCACGCAGTGTACATAAAAGAAAAGATAAGTTCGTCAAGAATCATAAGGTACAACACTTAATGATAGTCCTGGTACAAATAAGCAATCAAATAGCACTTAGACTTATATACCGCTTCACAGGCGACATATTAGGAACCATTTAATATAAATCGTAAGGATACAAGCAACAAGTTACAGTCATACAGTCATAAGTGGGAGGAGATGGGTGATAGGAATGATGAGAAGACTAATAGTAATAGTTATGAAGCCTTATACTCGATGTGATGAAGATTGGAAGCCTCTTTATTGTCTTTTTCCTTTACTATTTTTTTTTGTACTTTTCTTTTTTCCTTTTAGTTTAGTTTGCATTAGTTTTTACTGTTTAGAAAAAAACCTCTATAAAATTATTTAAAAAAAATAGTTTTCCTCAATTTAGCAAAATCGATGCAGAGGCTTAACTGTGTCCTGTAGATACATTGGGTAATGCTTCCAATCAGTTTGTCGACTGTTGTTCCGAAGCTGTACTATATGCACATCTTTAATGATTCTGAGAAATCCTTGTTTTACAAAAGAATCACACACAGAAATATAAGTGTTAAAAATGGATCTTGAAAATAGTCTATTGAGGAGTGAATGCGCTTCGAAATGCCAGGTGGGAAAAGGGGAGATCAAAGTGCTTGGAATGTAATGAAATCCCTGGAATGTTGAGTTAAAGAGTATTCCACATTTGAAACACCTGTCCAATCCAAATGCACTGTGTACCTATTATTGCTTAGTTTCAGGTATTCGAAGGCTGTTTGGTGAGACTTTTTATGAACCTCAGATGTACCCATTTGTCACATTTGAGCATATTCAAGTTTATTAATGTTTAATTGAGTAAGTGTATATAATGTGTATGCATGCTGGTTTAAATTTTGGGCCTGCCCATTATAGGGCTTTTTCTTAAGGGAGCATGAGCATTCCTCTTTCATATGAGGGAAAAAAAATAAAGGTTGCTTTTCCGTATTAGAGAGCGTGGCATAGATGGATAGTTCTATCCAATAGCTTCATGCGGGTTTCTTCCTTTTAAATCTGCACAAATTCTGCAATTGCTTGTTCTTTGGCTAAAAATACCGTGATCGTTTATGATGAAAGTGCTGAAACTGAATGGAACATTAGATGCATTTTTAGAATGATATTCTCCATCTGAACTTTCTCAGTCTTTCTCTTCTACCGCAGAGGTCCTCTCAGTATTCTTTGGTTGTCAGAGAGCACAAGGAAGATAGAATGTGTCTTCCTGTCTAGGAGCATTTCTCACTAACTGCCACTATCCAATATGGGTGCTGGCAGAAAACTGCCAGCTTAAAGAGCACTGCCAACTCCTTTGCTGCCTTAGCAACAAAAAAAGAAAGCCCAGAGGGAAAGAGGCAGGAACATTTCCTTTTATCTGGGTTATTAGCAGAAGAGACCTCTGCTTCCACTGTCAGTTCTCCAACCTCGCAGAGTAATCCCATACAGTGATCACAACACAGAGAGCAGAGGAACCATTCTTCTCTCCCTCCTTCCCTTTCTCTTGCCCTGCTTCTCATGCACTGGGTGAGAGAGGCAGGTGAGAAGAGAGCCATGTTCTCTCTCTCCTGTTTTTCTTGCCGTGGGAGAAGAAGGCTGAAGTAAGTCTTTGATGTCACTTTGTTGGTGCCGTGGACTGATCAGAGAACTGGCAGCAAAGAAGCTGTTCGCGCCCACTCTTTCTCTTGTTCTCCTGCCACCCATGCTGAAATACCTCTTGGACTTTGGTTTTAAAGGATTAAGCTTTGAATAAAAAACATAGATCCACCCAATCATTTCCAGTGTTGCACCTTTTGCTGTGACAGGTTTTCCTCACTGTACTCACCGTTTCGAAAAGATTTTTTTGGTAAGTTATAAGCTCTTGGGTATCGGTATCTTTAACATAGTACCAAAGTTCAGGATTTAGGGATTTGCCATTTGGACAATGCTTCTGTTGAAAGCCCAACTCTATTGTAAAATCTATAGTGCATAACAGTGGTGATTCCCGATTACTTGTTGCCTGTAGTTGCATAGCACCACTGTTCCCTCTAAGATGCGCTGCCGCGCGGCCGCGCACGTGACAGGGAATCGCCACGCAGCAGTTTCGAACTGCCGCGCAGCAATTTCCCATGTCAGAGGGAACGTTGCTGCGCGGCCACGCACGTGACAGGGAATCACCGCGCAGCAGTTTCGAACTGCCGCGCAGCGATTTCCCTTGTTAGAGGGAACGTTGCATAGCACATATCCCATCTCTTAAAATTATTTTTCTTATTGTCCAGAATCTAGCAGAATCATATTGCTTTATAAGCATGTCTTTTTATTTATCTTTTTCCATCTACCTTTCTTTTCTAAACTCTTATCTAATGATTCTCCTTTTCAATTTTTTATACTTCCTCTCACTTGTTCTAGGAGGGGAAACTGGCAGAACTGTTGTCATTTTAGTGATCCATTGGTGAACCAATGAAACAAAGTTTAAAAAAAGAGAGAGAGAGAGATTCACCATTTTGCAAGTCCACTGGCTAAACAAACAGCAAGCATACAGACACCAGTCCAGCAAAGGAAGGTACTTTCAAGAGGGAGCTGGCAGGTTAGCAGCTCAGGATGAAATAGGCATAGTGGACAGAATCAGTGACTGCAGGGAGGGTGGCGTTCCTGCCATAGCAAAATTAAAGTGACGGCATTTACCCACAGTGAACTGAAGCAGAGCAGATGGACAACTCAATCGCACTTCTGCCAGGAGAAGTCAGAAAACATCCTTTTGATTCAGAGAAAGACAAGACAAGCAGTGTTTGCCTTTATGGAGAGCTGGGGCTGGGTTGAGGTTGATTTGGTTTGTTCCTGTCCTTGAGAAATGGTTGGCGGGCCACTAATGTGCAGAGCCAGTTTGGTGTAGTGGTTAAGGTACTAGTTTAGAAACCAGGAGACTGTAAGTTCTAGGCCTGTCTTGCCAAGAAAACTTCCAAGGATTTGTCCAGGCAGTTGCCAGGAGTCAACACTGATTGAAGGCACAAAAAACAAATGTGCAGAGGAGCCCTCAAAGGGCCTGTTTGGTTTCTTCGTTGTCTGCCTTTCAGAAAGTAGATTGCTTTAGAGAGCATTCACAAATCAAGTTTTTCATTAAGTTGTTGCTTTGATTTATTTTATTGATTTCTGTTTATGGTTTGTATTATTATACTGGGCTTTATTATAAGTCCCTTCAGTATGCTTTAGTAAAAGTGGAAAAGAAATACATATAAATGTTACCATATTTTTGTTCAGCCTGCACTGGAATGTCTGCATAGTTGACATACTGAATGTTCTTTCTAGAGGTACTTCTTGGTTACTAGATCAATATTTGAAAACTATTTTCTGAAGATAGGAGGGGTTTGGTGGAGTGGAGTGAAGGGTCCATTTGTGCATTTATGTTGCGTGAAAAGAAAAATCTACACATGCTCAAGCTTGCTTCCAAACCATAAGATCATTTTTCATATTGTATACCACAGAGCTACACTATTATTAGTTTTGTGTTAATTTTTTTTATTTTCCATCAATAACAGAAGAGAAAAATATAATAACCAAGTAAAAAGAATAAAAAAAACAAAGAGTAATGGAGAGAGCAAAATGAAATAAACTGGAATATACCAAAGATTATAATAAAAAATAACATATAACTAAAGCAAATGTGAGAGCCAGTTTGATGTAGTGGTTAAGGCATTAGGCTAGAAACTGGGAGATGGTGACTTCTAGTCCCACCTTAGGTAAAAAGCCTGAGAAAATTTTAATTAGGTTGCATCTTCTATCCAGGATGGTATAGAATCTTTCCACCAAAGTAAAAGAATCTTCTTAGTTGCTGCCCATGAACTGTAAATCAAGTTCTTCATTCTTTGATGGGTTCTACATTTTTATAATATAATTCAACATTACATTCACATCGTGGCCCTTATTTTTTTCCATTCTTATTTTTCAACCATTTTCTGATTTTCAGATCAGAAACTTCCTCACCCAACTGGCTGCAGGTTCTGAAGCTGAAAAAGAAGAAAAGTTGAAATCCAACCAACCTTCAGGCAAGTATCTCGGGAGGAGATTTGAATCTGTCCTCCCAAGAAGGCATTTGATCCTGTAGTTTTGCAGTGGAATCATACTGCACACTTGGGCATTTTGGTTCTGCAGCTGCAAATAATGTTTGTGGAATTTGGCAGCTGGGCCAGAGTTCCCACAGCGAAATGCTTATGGCTGCTCTAAGACCTGGAATTGCTGTCCCTAAGGAAGATCAGGCACTTAAACTCCAACATTCTTCATAGCTGACATGTTTGGAAGAATCATAAGAGTATCAATTAGATTTCTGAATTGTCATTATTCATAAATCCTAAATTATCTCTTCCATGTGCTTTATCACATTCTGACTTGAGATACATTTGCAGCATCAAGAAGTTTTCATTAACATTCCATAGTTGAGATTGCAGTTTGCTTTTTTAATGAATTGATGCTGGGGGAATATTTGCATCCTCTGACGTAACGTAGCAATATGAATTGGGTTAGTTTTTTTGCTGCCACTGGGCTCATCAGAGATAATTTTCTGGGCAAAACTTTGCACTGTCTATATCCTCCTTTGGCTTTTAATAAAACAGTGCTGTGAGATTGGGCTTCTCATATATTTCAACGTTTTGTTCTGATGGAAGCCCAGAATTACTAGAGGACAAATTCTTTTCTTAGAATTGCTTGAATGGAAGAAGACTGCACTAGTAAATTATTTTAGATATGCATTGCAGCTGTGCCTAGGATGGCACTCCTGCATCCTAAATAGGTATATTAGTCTCAGGTTTCATTATGTTTTGCTCTTGCTTGTTAGAATCTCTGCAGTCAGGCACAATGGAATAGCCTCCGCTTTTCTTTTACCAGAAGCCAGATATCAGTATCCATATCTTGGCAGAATTGAGCCATGGTGACATTTGCAGACCCTCTTTGCAATTTTTCTTTGTGAATAGCCTGGGTAAAAAAACAATCCTGGAGCTCATCATATGATGTGACCCAAAGGAGACGTGCTTGGTAATAGTTCTGCAAGAATCAGCATTCTGCTGGTTTATGCAGTTATTACATTATCATTCTCTACCATGGAAATGCACGAATAATGTCCCCCAGTGCAGAGTGGCCTGATAAATCATCTTGTATTTTACTTGCCCTTCTTTGATTGACTCACTTTTAACTGAATTTTCATGCTAGTGGTTTTTCCAGTTAAGTCAGCTCCTGCCAAAGCACCTATTTAATAGTACTAGTAGTAATAGTAGCAATAATAGGAATAAAATATTACCAAATTCCCACTGAATCTTGAATGAGAACACAAAGAGCTCACAAGATGGCAGTAATTTCAGTTAGAGCTTAGAGCGGTCTTGTGCTAAAATATTTTGAGGTGGTGTTTGGGTAGCAGAGTCTGAAAAAGTCAATAGCCCTTGATTTAAATGATTTTGTTGCAGTCTTTTTCCGTAGCAGCCCTTGTCCCAAATGTACTGCACAGGGGATCTGACACGATGCACAACTGAAAAGAGTTTAAGAAAGTCACCTTGCTACAATTAAGTTGTTCCAGAGAGTGTGCTGGTTTACATGGGAGACTAAAAACAATTGCCCATGAGCTGGAGTCAATGACTAGTCATAATTGTGTGGGAGGGATGGAGTGCTTCAGCAGACAGCCCTGCCAATTTTTGTAATCCTTGTCATTTTTTGTTGTTGTTGTTGCAGATGTGCTGTCCTACTTCTGGGGCCTTAACAGCAGATGTTCCGGTCAGCATTTTATGGGTTAGAGACGGAGTTCCCATTGTAACATCTTGGAGGGATTTGGGGGAGGAAAGGGATTTGTGGGAAGAGGGAGGATGAAGCACATTTATGCACTTTGTATCACATTCACTCACTCATGCATATGGCAGTCAATTCTCTTTGCCATTATATTTCCCATTTTTTCCTTCTCGTGTTCCATATAATTTTATGAAATCTTTTTTTTTTTTGTAATCATGCTTGGCGCTAGCCCCTTTTCTTTCACACTAAGATAGGGAGGCAAGACAAGAAAGTGAGGCTTTCGCTCTCTCTGCTGCCATATATTGCATTTCAGACAAAGAGGAAAGGATTGTTTCCCCTTCAGTCACTTGAAACAAATAAAGGTTTTATGGCTACGAAGGCCCTGCTGTCGTATTTGCTTAAATGTAATCCTCTGATCTGTCTCCAGAGCCAACCTTGTTACTTGGCAACATAGTCTAGAGCTGGGCAGCCGACAAGGCTATAGCACAATGCTGGTGGAGGGGTGTTTTCCTTTTGTGGATGAAATTGTATGCTCTGGGTTGTGTGTATGTGTGTGTGTCTCTCTGTGTGTGTGTCTGTCTGTCTGTCTCTCTCTCTCTCTCTCTCTCTCTCTCTGTCTTTTGAGTCACTGAAAGAGCTTTCACTATAGTGAATATTTGATCTGGGAGGAGATTGACGTACCTCTTGCAGGTATTTGAAGGATGTAGAAGTACATAACAAGAACTGTTACCCTCTCAATCAAATTGCATACTTGTTTCCTGTTCTTGGGAAATGACACTTCTTGAAGCCTGAGGGCACCAACACCTGCACGTGCTGATGTCAGTGTGCGTACACACCCACATACCCAGTCCCTCTCTTCTCCCATATATGCACATGTCGACCCAAAAGTACAATCTCCTCCTGCCGCCACAGTAATAGGTGTACACTATCTCAGGCAACATCCTCATTTATGCACACCTACGACTTAAAAGCCACTCACACATCTAGGGAAGAAAAAAAACTTGATAGGTCAAAGGCACCTCGAATAAAGCTGTGAGATCTCTGTTTGCCACAAGATCTTGGCGTGTTCTACTTTGCTGCAAATAAGATTGGAGGAATAATTTGGGTGCTGGCTGGAAGCCTAGTGGATGCAGATGCACTGAAGGGGGGAGGCACTTCATGGTTAAACAAACTCATTCTCCAAGAATCTTGGGTAGCCGAAAAAATATTTCACTTTCACTGGAGGGACATTTAAGCAGTCTTCCCAAAACCCAGGGGTTTACAAAAGTAAAAAGTTTAGTAAATTAAAACGTCTAACATTGAAGGAACTCGGCTGGATAGATTTGAGCACACTGGAAGGAGGTGCGGCTGATTAGCTGGTTATGACCTGACCCTGGGGTACGTCACATTGCAAGTTGTTTTCTTTTTTGCAAATTCCATTAGTAATCCTTCTCTGGGCTAAGGTTTGCAAAAGAGCTAGGCCTTGTGGATTCCACTTTTCGAAGAAGAGCTTTGCGGAGTTTTATTTTGATTGAGCACCTGATTGTTTATTCATAATATTTATTCAATAAAGTACTTAATGAACAGGTGCTTGATTCTTTAAATAAACAACCAACACTGTAGACGGATGCATGGATAGATGCACAAATAAACAATGTGTGGTTGATTCAAGAGTAGCATGGTGTGAGGGACAACTCTTGTGGCTGAATCAGCCAAGGAATTGCTGGTAAGTACATGTGATAGACACATTTTTAAAAATGTGCATTTGTATACACTGTCTTTTAACACTGACTTTCCTGTGTGTTTCCTGGATTTTTATCCAGGAATGTAATTTCATAGTCATGATATAATCAGGGACTCGACAAGAAACCACATCCTTAGTGTATACATGCTAACCGACTTTGAAATGTATTTGTATATTTTATGAAATTTTGTTTTTTCCTCTCAATAGTGTTTGTGTATATGAGCTCCTAAACTGGGAATACTTAGTACTGATGGAAATAGGGCATGCTCTGTTGATCCTACCTATCTTATGCAAGGATGCAAATAGAGTTCTTATGTATGGTTTTTAAAATGATACTTGTGTACATCTGACTGGGAATCGACCAGCTTGATGACTGAAGAATACTGAACTTTGGTTCCTATATATCAGCATTTTCATCTGTTCAACTTAGGAAAAAGAAATACAGCTGAGAGATAACTTTTATTTCTCTTTTGCCCTTAATTTTAATGGAAGGTCGGGTGGAGTTCCATATTGCAGCATCCATCTTATTGCTTACTTCGGTATGCTATTTTCGGAGTTGCGGGTTTTGCCTGCGACTGTTATTTCAGCCAGCAGAGGCCACTGCTGTACTTGCTAACTAATAGCAAATAAGTCTTGCTCTGCATTTAGGGAATGCAAACAGACGAATTAGTGGTGAGAGCAAAAGGAGGTCCACTCTAGAAAAGAAAAAAGGCTAGAGCAACAGCCCAAATTTCTGGATTTAAATAGAAAATACCTGCTAATGTGATTCTCCTAACATCTTGTGCCAGACACCAAAATAACATTTTTTAAAATGGAATTAAATTATTATTATTATTATTTATTAAATTTGTATGCCGCCCAACTCCCAAGGGACTCTGTTGAAGTGTTAATAACACGTTAGCAGGGAACCTGTAGCTTCCAGATGATGAATTGCAGTGCCAACGAAATAAGAGTGGTCTGGGAGGATGGGAATGATAGTCTCTTATTCAATTTATGAGATTATGTGGGGCAATTTCAGAATCTACATCTTCATTTTTCAATCTAAAGCTAATGGAAATCCCAAGCAATTATGCCAAACTTAAATTTGCAATAATAATCTGAGCTTATGTTTCCACCCATCACTACAACCAATATTATAGTTAACAGCTGTATTTACTCACAAAGCCTCAATTTCCCTATCTAAAGAATATTGTTTTCTTCATTTGAACACTTCAACTCGTAACTTAATAAATCTTACAAGATTTATAATAGCTTTTTGAATGCTATTGAAGTCCTACCAGTATTATTTTCTTCCTTCCAGGGGGCATTTTTTGAAAAATGCTGCATAGACTTAGGTGTTCTATTTAACGGTTTCTGCCTTCAGTCTTGTGCCTTTGCTCCACAGAATTTCCTGCAGGGTTCATGCTAGGATCTCTGCAGGGATTTCCACATGAAATATGAGAAATGGCATCACAGATGTATGACAGATATGACCATATGGAGGCATGATATTGCTAGGCATCAGGGTCAATGGATTTCTGTTCTTGTCAGTGGAAAACACTAGTCCATCCAGGGGCATCATTTCTACATAACTTTTACATGCAAATTAGTATTAAAGCAGCTTCATGTGAAATAATACCTTTTATGCACATTCACATAACCTTACACACAGCATTCAATTTATACTAAGAATGCTATCCTAAGTAAACGAAAAAGCTCCAGAAACTCCACCAGTATGGTTTACACACCACATATATTGTGCTAGTGTACAAGAGGATATGAAGGCATCAATTTGAGAAAGTTTTCAAGCTCTTTTCCTGTTGATAATGATTATTGAGCTTTTTCCATAAGCTGGTGCAGGTTTTGGACAGTACTAATAATATATTAACTGTCAATGAATTTTGGAATAATTCTCGTGTACTAAAGTGGCTAGCAGAATTTCACTGAAGAAACTGCCTGTATGCACTGTATGCAAAACCATCAACTATTAAAACATATTTTTGATCTGCTTGCCAGAAAGTGACTATCTGGTCAATTTAATTAAATTTAACCAGCAATCCATTTCCATGTTGCACAAATAGCATGTTCCTTTATTCTGTAATAGTTGTGAAGAATTATAGCTGTATCACTGTCATATACCATTAAGGATTATTACATGCAGGTTTGCTGTTGACATAAAAACTGCTGGTCTTGGCATATGCCACATAATACCGTGTTTCCCCGAAAATAAGACCAGGTCTTATTTTCTTTTGGGTCCCAAAATAAGCACTAGGGCTTATTTTCAGGGGGAGGGTGTCTTATTTTTTTCCATGTATGGGAGGCCTGCTTGCTCTGGTGGGGCAGGAGGCTGTGCAGCATGCCAGCACCACCGCCGCGAGGCAGGGGAGATGGAGCTTCTCCACACGCCCCGCACTGGCTTACCACAGGACCCCTGCAGCCAGGCCATCCACACCCCGACACCTTCCTCGCCTCACAGCCACGGCACCAGCACACTGCTCAGCCACCTGGTCCGTTGCGGCCGTGAGCAAGTTCCATGTATGGGAGGCCTGCTTGCTCTGGTGGGGCAGGAGGCTGTGCAGCATGCCAGCACCACCGCCGCGAGGCAGGGGAGATGGAGCTTCTCCACACGCCCCGCACTGGCTTACCACAGGACCCCTGCAGCCAGGCCATCCACACCCCGACACCTTCCTCGCCTCACAGCCACGGCACCAGCACACTGCTCAGCCACCTGGTCCGTTGCGGCCGTGAGCAAGCAGAAGTGGGCCGGCAGCCACATGGGCTCCTACTGCAGATGGCTGCTGGTGCTGTCGCCAGGGAAGCCAGTACGGGGCGCGTGGGGCAGCTCCACTACCATCCCACCTCACCTTGTGGCTGCAGCACCATGAGCAACGAGACGGAATGGGCGGCTGGATGGCTGTGCAGGCTCTTTAGGGCTTATTTTGGGGGTAGGGCTTATATTAGGTACACACATAAAAACATGCTAGAGCTTATTTTTGAGATAGGTCTTATTTTCAGGGAAACGGGGTATTAAAAGCTGAAAAAAGCCATTATTTAGAGGCTGCTCAGAAAGAAGATGAGGTCAGGTTAAGTGCCCTGTTGCCCGTTTCAAAAGTTTCATCCATTTTTCACTTCTGATATGCAATGCAAAGCATCCAGTGTTCTGCCCTCATCAAAGGTAGATACTGAACTCAATTTGATTTAAGCATTCATCTGTTATCTTTAAGTTGATGCCATCCATATGATTTGGAAAAAGCCAGTGCCTGTGATCTTATAGTTACTTAGGCAGTCATGGTTTTGCATAGTGTATTGGCTGGGTTCTCCAAGTAAAATAGGTTAACATGAAGTTGACCTGCTATTTAGTGTGTCATGTAATACAGGTAGTCCTCAACTTACAACAGTTCATTGAGTGACCGTTCAAAGTTACAACGGCACCGAAAAAAGTGACTTATGACCGTTTTTCACACTTGTGACCATTGCAGCATCCCAATGATCACATGATTTACATTTGGATGCTTGACAGCTGGTTCATATTTATGATGGTTGCAGTGTCCAGGGGTCATGTGATCACCTTTTGCGACCACCTGACAAGCAGAGTCAATGAGGAAGCCAGGTTCACTTAACAACCGTATTACTAATTTAACAACTGCAGTGATTCACTTAAGAAATATGGTAAGAAAGGTCGTAAAACGGGGCAAAACTCACTTAACAAATGTCTCAGCAACATAAATTCTGGGCTCAATTGTGGTTGTAAGTTGAGGACTACCTGTAATTAAGGTGTTCAACGGGGACAGTGAAGAGACAGAATCAAGCCCATCTTGAGTCCCATGATTGCTGACATAAAATCAGAGGAAAGGCAGATAATACACTTAATTAAATTCCTGTTATCTCCACCAGCATGGCAATGGCAAGGGTTCATATTATGACCACTGTAATTTAAGACTGCTAAGAGTATTTTTCCTTTCCTTGCTTCAAACAATAATATGGCTGGATTATGGCTTGTTTGTCATGAAATGTCTTAACTCTATCGCAATTTACTGAGATCTTAAAGGAAGACACACACATTTAAAAAACTTTTTAAACTATCTTAAGCCACTCCTCATCCAGAGTGGGATTCTCTGCTATTCATATCCCCTTATTGTTACAGTGAGACAGACTATAAATATTTTGCTTGCTACGTCCTGGGCTCGGGACCTATTTCTTCTTTTCCTGACTTGCCTTCCTGTCTCCATCCTATTTCCTCTCCCCACCCCCATCTCTTGTCAATTTTTTTTTCTTACATCGCACATTTGCAGCAGAGAGTTTAAAGTGACAGAAATACAAAGGTGATGGACCAAAGAAAAAAATGTTGACCAACTTTCAGCTGAATAAGAAATCTTTTCATATAGAAACCTTTCCCTTTTTTATGCTGTTCCATGAAAGGGAAGAATGACTTTGGCCTAAACAAACAAACAAACAAACAACAACAACAAAATATCTGGGCTCTTCTTGATTTACAGCGCTCTGCTTCTCTTCAGTAAGGGTATCAGGTAGTTTATCCCATTAAACCACTTGGCTCAAATCAGCAATGTTGACTGAGAAGTAACATCTCATGCTTATTCTTAAATCATATTAAATCTTTGGTTCACAAAGCCACTAGGCTTAGTTTAAAAGTCCCACTGGGGTCTTAAAATGGTGTTATCCATGCTTATTAATCAACCTTTCTGGTTTTTACACTTAATCATATGAACATACTGTAGCCTATTGTCAGGCATTTTCCATAATATAAACTCTAACCTTGGGCTATGTGACCATTGTTTGAAGGATCTTGGGATCTATAGCTTAACAGCAATAGGTTGCTGCTGCTAATAGAGAATATAGATTTTATGGGGTGGACCTCCTTTTTTTCAAGGATTCCCCAGAAATAAATATAATAGGCTGACCTAGTCAGGGTAACATATTCTAATCTGTCTAAGGTCTACCAAGAACTTCAGCCTATCTCTAGGAAAATTAGGAAAGAAAGTATTTCAGCTGTTCCCAAAGTCTAGAATTACAGAATTTAACAAACCTTGTGTTAAAGAGTAACTACATTATAACCGTGGTGCCTTACAGTTGGAGAAGATTTTAATAAGGAATTCCTTTGTTAAAATAATCAAGTTAAATCTTTAGATGTAACAAAGATTCTTGGTGGAATATCAATACAAAACTGCAAATCAAATCAATATAGCTTGGCTAGTTAAAGTAGACCCTGATGATTTCTTTGAGTAAGCTCTTCAGTATCAGCACATATTCCTATTTCATTAGAGGGAAGATGGGAGAGTGTGATACCATCCAGGCCTTCTACTTGTATATTGATATGCAAATCCTCTTTGTTGCTGTTTGCTTGCTTTCTTTTCTTTGTGAACAGTCCCCTTATTTGGTAGGGATAACAGAAAGATGAGATGAAGATGAACTATTGTTTGCTCAATCAAGGAAAATATTTTTCTTTCCTATTCTGAATCTAGCAACAAATCAGAAATCACCTAGTAGTTGACTATACCAACCTACTCACCCTTTGTGCAGCAATAAAGATATGATCTCATTTTCACCTGTTGGGGCAGGGGTGGGTTCTAACTTACCTCGCTGCCGGTTCGCTTCCTCCCGTGCCGCGTGGCTGAGCGTGCATTACGCGCCGCGTGGCTGCGTGTGCATTGTGTGCCATGTGACCGTGCGCATTGCGTGCTGCGTGGCTGTGCGCATTGCGTGCCATGTGGCTGTGCCACGCAGGCGTGCATGTGGTTTGCATGCGCAGCCGCACACGTACTTTGTGCATGCGGCCACGCATGCACAGTGCCAAAAACTCAGCTTCTGTGCATGCGCAGAAGCAAAACAAGCAAAAAAATAGCAAAAAAAGCAGAAAACAAGATGGTGGCGCATGCGCAGTGCCGAAAACTCGGCTTCTGCGCATGCGCAGAAGCAAAAAGGAAAAAAAAAATCCAAAAAAAAGATGGTGGCATCCACGGATCGGCACCGACAGAACTGGCTCCATGACATCACCACCGGTTTACTACCGGTTCTATAGAACCGGTGCGAACCGGGAGGAACCCACCTCTGTGTTGGGGGCTATATTACAAATTGAATTACCTATGGGGGAGTTTTTCTTTGGTGGGGGAAACAAAAGCTGGATTCCATTTAGCTGTGTCTACTGGGGCGATACACCAAATGCTTTGGGTGGTACTATCAGGGCATACCAAAAACTGAGGATTTGTCATAGCCTCTGTTGTCCTATTCTTGACAACTAGGCTGCTTTATAAAGAACTACTTGTGTATTCAATATTTTGCTCACTGATTTACATTATATGGTTGTTATGGACTACTGAAATAAAGCGTGGAATATTCTGAATATTCTAAAGCAGCACCAAAATGTTATAGTTATTTGAGATCATCCATCCAAAATTTGACAGTACAGCTAGGCACACTTGAAAAAGTATTTGGAAGATGTGCTTTGAGCCTCATAGACAAGCATATAATCTCTCTATGCTTCATTAATGCAACAGCCCATGATTTTTCCAGCTTCTGTTCAGTGAGACTGAATAAAAAATGCTGTTGCTTAAAGCTTGACCGGGTTCACATCTAAACCCAATGTAGGCTGTTTGGTTTTAGCTTAGAGGGTTGGGCAAATCCAATCACCATTTGTAACATGGCTTATGGTTTAGTGCAATGTCTGAACAAGCCAGCCAATCTGACTGGTTCAGCAAACTACGGTTAAGAAATCCAGGCCTAGTACAACAGTCTAAACCCAGCTTGTACATTTCATTTAAGATCTAGATAAGTTTTAGATTTTATTTTTTTCAAACACGGGTGATCAAATCACCTACTGTGTATCTTTGTTCAAGCATCACTGCTGGTAACCTGAAACCCACATAGCATCTGGCAGGAAAGCATAACTCAATGAACTTGTCACCTTTTCCTGGACTCCATCTGAAGATGGTGACCAAAGTAGGTTTTTATGACTTCTACACTACTCCAATTTTTTCCAGGCCAGCATTTTGCATTCTATTTATTCTGACAAGGACTCTTAAAAAAACTTGCTGATTATCTTGATATTTTGTTTGGCCCCACTGAGGATTTTGATTGATCATATGTTCTCCAAAGATTTAAACTGCTATTTACTACTTAACAATAGATATTTGTATGATTTGAGCAAATTATGACCTTGTTTAACCCAGACATACTTGCTTTAATTTCTAAACTTATCCCAGTGAGAAGAGTGGTGGTTACCTAGGTTTGAGAGGTCTGGGTTCAAATCCCCCTTCATTGACTGGGTGACTTTGTGCCTGCCATTTATCTTAGCCTAATCTGCCTTACAGGGAGGTTTCATAGACTAAATGAGGGAGTTATAAAGGTCATTTTTGGGGCCTCTGAAGGATGCAGGTCACAGGGATTTCGAAGTTGTTCTGGAATGTTTTGTTTTTCCTACTTTTAACCAAGGGAGAATTCTAACATTTCAAAGAGTTGGGACAGGCCTGAATTACTTGCTAGTTGCTTTGTTATTCTGATGATAGTGCAACACAGAACTCCTTATGTTATAAACACAGGCACATGGATGATGACCAGGACAGCTGACGGAAATTATCAGGCTGATTAGTAAAGCACAAAGGGAAGATTGAACACCAAAGCCCTAAATGGCTTGTAAGAGTGGTGCTATGGTCAGCACGAAGCCATTTTCTAATCCAGCAAGCCAGATATTCCTTGGAAGGCAGATAAAAGCCATCAAAAGGCAAGATAGGTGGCTAGCAGTTCCATTGCTACAGGTACTTCAAAGGAGCTGGTGATATCTTCTACGGACAGATAGCAAATATGCTCTGGTTCTGTCCAGTAGAGACTAGAATATCAGATGTTGCCTGGTTTCAAGTTGTTCTTTCATACGGTTTCTGTGTCTGATGTTTTGGCCATGTCAGATTTAATCGTCTAAATGTCGTATCCTAAAACTGCAAGTAGTAAATTAACATATATAAAGACAGTCTCAATTTTTCATTAGTGAATATGCAGTCTTATTAGACATTGTACAGCTGAAAAGCTTTTCTTATTTAATTTGTAAACTGTTTTACTCTTGATATTATGTGCTTCATATAAAGGCTGTGTTTTCTTTGGGAACTGCACAAACATTTCTTTTGGGACTGGGAATAAACTAGAATTTGAGCATTTTAGATGCAATGGCAGATGTTTAGATCAGTTACAATGAATTCCTAGTAATCTCTTTTTTGTTGTTTTTTAAGTTGATAGACTTTAATTCAGGTTTGCTTCTTTTAGAAAAAAATATCTTCAGGTAGTCCTCAACTTACAACAGTTCATTTAGTGACCGTTCAAAGTTACAATGGTACTGAAAAAAGTGACTTACGACCATTTTCCCCACTTATGACCATTGCAGCATCCCCATGGTCATGTGATTTATGTTCGGATACTTGAGAACTGGTTCATATTTATGACGGTTGCAGTGTCCCGGGGTCATGTGATCCCCTTTTGTGACCCTTCCCCAATGGGGAAGCCAGATTCACTTAACAACCATGCTACTAATTTAACAACTGCAGTGATTCACCTAACAAATGTGGGAAGAAAAGTCATAAAAGGAGACAAAACTCACATAACAAATTTCTCACATAATAACATAAATTCTGGTCATAAGTCGAGGACTACCTGTATTTTAGTATACATACACTGACTGTATCATTATTGTTATAAATTATTTATCAAATATTTAAAACTCAGGAACTCTTCAGTTTAGTCTACAGTTTGGCAAGTTCCCAAAATATTTTTCAAATATTTGGATCTTCTAGAAATACTCCATGTGTCAAACGTTTCAACAATTCACCACCAATGATCTCTGCAGACCAAAAGCATGACTTAATTATCCCCCCACCTTTTCTCATATGCTTCTCTCTGAGCTGTTTGCTGGGAGTCCAACACCTTGGCCACATTCTTCCCAGCTCTGCCCCCACCACCTTAGTTTTCAAAGCCTTTCAGGGAGCCAAGCAGAATAATTTTCAACTTCCTTAGTAAAAGCTTATTTACGTATATGTATGAACATGCCATTTCTTTGCATTGACAGACTTTTCTTAATGGGCTATCATAATGTGATCACAGAATGTCCTAAAGTCAATGATGTTTAGTTTTGGAAAAAAAAAAAGCGTTTAGATCACTTTGCTGCTGAAACTGTGAAAAACTCACAATTGGGAAACCGAGTCTTTAGGCAAGGGTGATCAGGTTAGCAGGGCATCTGGGAACCCTGTTATTTGGATTATCACTCCATGCCACCCACCCAGCATCTCTGGTTGTCTTAAGCCACATTCCTTTCCTTGCTCTGAGAAGCTTAGGGTGAGAGCACATGTAGAGAGTGTTTGTGAAGGGGAGGATCCAAATGGCAGATGGAGCTGCCCAGAACCACAGGGGTCAATTCATCCAATTCACATAAGGATGTTGAGTGAAAGCAAGGGGAGGACTGGGGGAAGGGGGCTGGGATACAAAGGTTTTAAGACAAGTCAAAAGGAAGCTACTGCTACAGTAGGAATGAGTGGGTGTGTGAGAGAGATGACCCAGACTGAGGGAGGCACTGGCCAGATCTGTCTAAAGCTTTGAAAAGGAGACACAAATGAGCTGAGAGACCCGGCAACTTTTTTTTTTTTTTTTTTTTTTTTTTTTTACACAAGAACTTTGCCAAGATTTATCCTGCTGAGTGATCTGGAAATCAAAGAGAGAGAGGGAAAAAAAAAAAGAACTTATTCTCCAGAGCACATTCTTTTCTTCCAGCAGAAATGGAATTTGGCAACGATACTGACAATAACTCAAACAACTATGAATGTGACTACGATGACTGGAGTTCTTCCAAAATCCTAATTCCTTCCATCTATTTGCTTGTTTTCTTTCTGGGCACCACTGGCAATGGTTTGGTGCTATGGACCATTTTCCGAGGAGGACAAGAAAAGCGACGGTCAGCAGATACATTCATTGCAAACCTGGCAATAGCTGACCTGACCTTCGTGGTCACTTTGCCGCTTTGGGCCACCTATGTGGTCCTGGACTACCATTGGTCTTTTGGCTCTTTTGCCTGCAAACTCAGCAGCTACCTGGTCTTTGTCAATATGTACGCCAGTGTCTTCTGCCTCACAGGGCTCAGCTTTGACCGCTACTTGGCTATCGTTCGCCCTATAGCCAATGCCAAGCTGAGGTCAAAAGCTAGTGGACTTCTAATGACCATTGTGCTCTGGACTATGGCAGCTCTCTTGGCCTTGCCAGCCATGATTTTCCGGAGGACTGGAGTATTCATTGGGAGTGACAAAGTGACATGTTTCATGGATTATTCAAGTGTGGCAACCAACAAGACTGAGGCGGCATGGGAAGCAGGGCTTGGCTTGTCCTCTACCCTGATGGGATTTGTAATCCCCTTTGCCATCATGCTGATTTGCTACTTCTTCATTGCCCGTACGATTGCAGGTCACTTCCGAAAGGAGCGCAGTGAAGGGTTAAGGAAACGGAAGCGCCTGCTAACCATTATCATTGTCCTTGTGACCACTTTTGCGATCTGCTGGCTCCCCTTCCACTTGGTGAAAACCATCTACATGCTAATGGACTGGGAGGTGATGCCCTTGTCCTGCAGCTTCCATGCTTTTCTGAGCAATCTCCACCCGTACTGCAGCTGCTTGGCCTATGTCAACAGCTGCCTCAATCCTTTTCTCTATGCCTTCTTTGATCCCCGCTTCCGACAAGCTTGCACGGCTGTCCTCTGCTGCACGTCAGGGCATTTGCCTGGAGCTGCAGGAGACAAGTCAGCCAGCTATTCGTCTGGTCATAGCCAGAACCATCTAGGGAAGAACATGGAAGCAGGGCAGGAGAAACACTGCCCTGATAGCCAAGATACTTTGCTTCATGGGTAAAAATGGAATAATGTCAAGCAGCCATGATAAACTTTGCGTACAATGAGTCTCTCCTCACTCCCTCTCCTTTTAATTCTTTTCCCTTGCATCATTCTATCATCGGATTCTGTTTCTTTTCTTAGTGTTGCATTTTTAATTTTTTAAATTGGTAAGTCTGTTTTAACTGACATAATATTCATCCCTTCCTTCTGTATTCTGCTTGGTTATCTGCTGTAACAATGTCTATGTTATATAGGGATTATGCTAGGAAGGAAAAAAAAGTATTTCATTCTGTTCTAAAACACAATGCTGCATACACAGCTGGTGGTTCTGCTAATGACATTTACATGGACTTTTAAATGGACTCGTAGAGGCTTGTGCTGGTTAATTGGCAGACCTGAGCTTTGAAATGTTTTGAAAACTTGCAATAGGTTTTTGAAATGTTCAGTGAAACAGTAGAACTGTGCACAAGTTGCATGAAATCAGGGGGTTCATTTTTAAGGGAATGCACTTGGGAGCTTGCTGCATATCTGTCTATAGTCATGCTTTGGTGTTTCAAGCCAGCTCTGTGGAACAGTTCCTGTTTAAGAAATGCTTCGATCCTAACACCCCAGATTTTCTTAACTTTTTCTTATCATGCCACTTTGAGGCATGGTTTCTTGGCAACTTCTAATTCCTTCATTTTCCTTGTTCTACGGGAAGAAATGATTGCAGCCCCTGAAATTTTGAGTTTTAATATTCACCACAATGGAGAACTGGCACCATGGACAGAAAACTTCAGTCTGCAAACCTATTTCTTCCTATGTATGAAGACAGCTTCTTCAAACAGATTAGCAATTGTAGTTTGTTCTTTGCTCCATGCCTGCCCTGTCAAGTAAAGGCCCTCAATTCAAAACTATTCTTTTTTAAAAAAACAAAAAAACATGAATGGTTCATCAGCAAAATCTCTCTCTCTCTCTCTCTCTCTCTCTCTCTCTCTCTCTCTCTCTCTCTCTCTCTCTCTCCTTCTCTCTTTCTCTTTCTCTTTCTTTTTTCCCCTTCTCTCTCTCTCTTTCTTTCTTCTCCCAGAATAAAATGTAAAATTCTTGCTGCTTAATACACAATTTTAACAGAGGTTGGGAAATAGTATCATGCTTGCATTGATAAAAATGTTTTCTTTCTAAGTATTTGGGTCCATTACTCAACTTGCCTATACTTTATATTTTATTTACTTTATTCAGTACTTTTATGTCATAAAAGTACTGAATAAAGTTTTAAGTCATGCAGAAAAATGCTTTGAGTCTCTTAAAGATTTCATTGAATTGATCTGCTGATTAAGAATTTTTATATAAAGCTTTTAAAGGTGCATCCTTTATTATTAATAACTAAGGGGCAATGTAAAACTGGACAAGACGTTGTACATTTATATAGACTTAATGATTTTTTTAAAAAAAATCAAATCTTTTTTTACTGTAAATTTTTTTGTTGCAATTAAATTTGCAAGGAAGTGCTTCAAACTGAAAAGTGGTTTTGAACATTAAAATATTCTTTCTGAATTAAAAAATAATCAATTAAGATATTCAATTGTATTCATATTATCCTATTATTATTCCATATATAGTTTTTAAAAAAAGATTCCACAGTTTATTCTGAATCTGAATTTCTGGGATAGAATTATAGATTTAAAATGTTTATAATGTATTTGCCAGTTTTCTTTATACAAGATAAAACAAAACATTCTTATCAGTTAGTAAACATGGATGGACATGTTATAACTCACCACTGTGACACATACATGTAAAAGAATGAAGAGATACATTTGCCCCGGACTGTTCCATTTTAGGGTAAAAATAGAAAGTTTTAATTTTAAATATACCCTTGAGAGTAAACATTGCCTTTCCAAATTTAGAAAATCACATTTCAGAAAATATTTTTCCCTGTCATGTTAGCTTTGTAGGCATATAGTAGGCTTTAAATTCAAGCAACTACAATCAGAAGTGATATAGCCCAACAAAACAACAACAATAATTGATTCTGTTGAATGTATAAAATGACCATGGGTGTGTTATCTTACTTTTTTTAAGCTCTCAACATAATATAAAACAATAGATTTTAAGATTCATTATCTAGTATGTTGAATGGCTATTGACAGGGCCTAAAAAAGTACCAGAGAAGGAACAGAGAGTATAGGGTCCTCACTGAGGGAGGTGAATTGTCAGATAATTGTCTTTGAACTCCTCTTTTATGTACAGGTATGAATATGCATAATGCAAAACAAAAAAGCTGGATTGTGTTTTTATTCTTTTATTAATATACATGAGATTCATTTTCAATTTTCCTATATCATCTCCTACTGTGATCAGAGCAGTACAGCTGGGGTGAATCCCAGGAAATTGACTTACTGATTCAGAATGTGGATCCATCTAGGACAGTATTGCTCACATTGAGTGGTGGCAACTGTCAAAGATTACAGCTGTGACTCTTTTCAGCCCTAGCTGGAGATGTTTGGGACTCCAACTGGGACCTCTTGTATGCAAAACGTATCTTCTGCTACTGAGTTATAATCTCTCACCTAACTTCTGAAGATGGACAAAAGAAATATGGAGCGTTTAACTGGAGAATTAAATAAAACCTCAATGAATGTGTACCTCTGAGTTTTTATTGAAAAGAGTATGGTTTGAATGTTTTCCTTCCTTCCCTGTCTATTCTGTGAGGCAGAAGAAAAACTGACATACATTATTATGCATATATGAAATAGTCTTGGAGGGGAAGAAGGAGATGGAGGGGGTTGTCAGTCCTTCTACAACACTGGTTATAATACAGAATATGTCCCAGGTTCATAAGGCCCTGTCTACTTATGATACCCACTGACCTGTCAGGAATACAACTCAGGGAACCATTCTGATTCCACATTAGTGCCCCAAAGTTAGAAACCAACATGCAAGCTTTGGAATTTCCCAAAATGTTTTGTCATGCAAAATGATAAAAGGAAAATAAAGAGGATGAAGAAGAAAAATGTAGTTAAGGTTCAAGGCAGAGGAACATTTAATTATTTCCGAGCTAAAAGGGGGGGGGGATACATTGCAGACATTCAAATTAGATTCTGTCAAATACTGTTCAGATTTCAGGTTGTACCTGAAAATCTCCCATGGGTGGCTGAGAAAAAGCTAATTAACAATGATGGATTTCTCCCCCCATTTGAAAATATAAAGTACAGCTGTTAGAACCATATTTGTCCTTAGCTAAAATACATATTCCTTGGTAGGTGGAAAAAAAAACCCCTCTGTGATTGATTGGAATTGTATACAGTGAATACACAGGATATGTTTAGTGGTATTTTTACGGGTGAACTGCTACCCTGAAAATATGCTAATACTGAAAATTTGAAATGTGCATCTTATCAAGAGTAATGAGATAAGGAAAATATCCGGAAGAGATATACATATGGGCTGAATAGATTAGCAAATGGGGAAGCCAGAAGAATCATTAAGCACAGAGGAAATTATATAATGTCAAGGATGAAATGACAAATATTGTTCTATGTCATGATGCAAACTCCTTTTTGTAACTCTCCAGAAGATTTCTTTTTCTTTCTTTCTTGAAGGAATGGATTTGAATTTTTTTTCCAAAGAGACACTAATGCTTGCAACCATAAGAATAAGCACACTGATGTAATATTTTTGATTTTTTTTTTTTTTGGTTTGGCAATGGGGCAGGTTTGTTTTTTTTGTTTCTCAAACACATTAATCTCATTTGCAAAATAATCTGGTTGGGTTTGACCTCAAACTTATGGTGGTATTGGATTATGGTGGGGTTAGTATGGTGGAGGCAATGAAATGGGTTGAGGTTGGTCATAACTGCAGAGCCATGGAGGAAAAGTAAATTCAGAGGCCAGGAGGCATCTTTAAGATGATTGAGGGTGTGACCTGTGGTGAAAGTATGGCTCCTCTTGGAAATCAACCCAGAGTTATGAGACCAGGAAAGGAGCAACTCAGGAAAATCTCCCTTGATACCTATGCAGGTATGGTAGTTACCAGAAAATGTGGTATCAAGTTAGGCTTAGATAGTCTGAATCATGAGGTGATTTTGGCCTTTAAGCATATGCCTGCATTATTAAATTGCTAAAGGCTTTGTTTTTAGTAAATAAATGTTTCACCCAAATGTACCACGTCTTGTCTCTTTATTTGCTGGGAGGTTCCTAATGAGCATTTTCTCTAGTCTCCCGACTCTGCCCATTTTGAAAATTAAGAGGGACAAATGGTGAAGAAGGTGCCAACCTCCTGGTTCATTTAAGTGGTGGGATTGTGTTAAGCCAACTGTGGTTGTGGGAAATCTGGAGGTAGAGCTGAGAAAAGAAAACTAATTTCATCTCCTTTGCAAGTTTATTCCTTTCATGGGATAGGATCACTGAAAAGAACATCAAAGAAGCTTCCCAACCTCAAAATCAACCCTCTGAAGGTTTTGGTTCTTTTTTTTTTTGGCTTTAGTTTCTTCCTTGGGAAAAATCCTATCAGAAGCCATTTCCTTCAGTAGTATCTATCTGTAAGAATCTCTAAGATAATCTGAAATCCGATATTGATCTGATAACTTTCACTGGCTTCTTTCAACTTGACTGTAATCTGACCATGATATTGAATAAATGGAAACAACAAACAGTTCCTTCAGGTCACAGGAGTTATGCTGACAATCTAAAGAGGACCAGGCAACAATTTGATGGCTACTGCACATTTTTTTAAGGAAGTGGAAAGACAGATTTTGTTCTGGCTAATAGATTTGAGGCACTCCAGTAGCTTTTCCCTGGGGGTGTTCCTTATTTTAAATATGTATCAACATTTCTCATATGTTCTTGTAATTTGTATTTCCTAATCAATTTAGTTTTAACTATGCTAAGATGGACATTTGAATAAAACCCAGAAGGCAAACTATCAGTTGTTTGGAATACATAAAGATTGGCTGAAGAGAGATTTGAGGAAATCCTTATTTACCAAAGCTTACAAAAGCTAAACATTGCCATGGGTGCTGGAGAAATATTATCCATTGGTATACATGCAGTGGAAAGAGGATTGATAATCCCTTTTGGATAACCTTAAAAAAATAGTATGAGAACATGACAAAGAATTCAACATCTGTAACAAGACAATGGCGTTTTATTAAGCCAAATCAAATGGCACAAACACTATATCGGGAAGATATAAAAAGCAGGTGGTGGGGAGAAAAAAAAGAGTCCCCAAATTAGATCAGGTGCTACAGTCTGAGGTTTAAAGTCAGTGTTGGGATGAGAATTATACAGGTTTTATTGAGTTTGATTACACGTGGTGTTAGTTAGATTGATGGTTCAGCTGTACTTCCCCAGGTCCATAAATACAAAAACAATTTGGTCTTAGGTACATCGTCTCTAGCAGTGGTGGGTTTCAATTATCTTCGCTACCGGTTCGCTATTGGGAGCGTGCGTGCATGGCACTTCTGCGCAGAGACGTCCGGGCGGGTAGGCGGAGCCTCCCGCTGCCGCCGCTACTGGTTCGCCCGATCCGTGGCAAACCGGTAGCAACCCACTGGTCTCTAGTTGCACCCAAAAAGGTGGCATTTCTGGGTTGTCTTCTGAAATCTTAATAGGTACAAATTGCAGCCAAGCTTTTCTGAGATGCACAAGAAGAGCTGACTCTTCAGTTTGGTGAGATTACAAACTAAAAAAAATAAAATAAAAAAAATCAACCCTGACAGCTGATTTACTTCCCCGCTGCTCTGAAATTCAATCTCTTTACCTTTGTTCTGTTTAGTTTTCACATCATATGTTGCAAAATGTTAATTTCTTCTTGGAGTTTTGTAAACAGTGCAATTGGCAAAAAGATCAAAGCAGCTGAACTGTGTTGTAATACTGTCTCCTAAATGTAACATAAATGTTTCAAACCCTGAATTGCAAGATCAAGGCAGATCTCTTCCCAGAGCTATCACTGTTGCAAGATAAATAAAATAAATGTTGTAAAACTGAATTGATAAGGGTTAGGGCTTAAGGGTTTACTGGGAAAATGTGCTGCAAACATTAATTCCCCTTTCACTAGAGAAAACAAGGGATGCTAAACTAGACTTCCTTAGGAAAGTTAGATCTTCAACCTTAAAATATGATAGCGCTTTTCTAGGTGTGTGTATACATACATACACAATATAGAGTGATACAAGTAATACAATACATTGGATCTGTTGACTCCATTTCACATCTCTGTTCAAGTAAAGTAATGGACACAATAATGGACCCATACAGTTGAAAAATCCATAGTCTGCAAGAGACTGGGATGAATCACAGCTGTCTACCACACTCTTCCTCTAACTGATGAACTTCAATTGTCTTGGATTCCAATTTCCACAATCCTCAAGAGGTTCATACTGCATCTGGAAGGCAGCAAGATAGGAAAAAACATATTTACTCAAAAGTAATGGCCATGTGAACACTACCGGTACGTATATAGTGAATTTATGATGGAGATGCTCTAGGTGACAGAATATATCACAGTTTACATTGATAAAAAAATTTCTTTCCTGGAAATTCAAGATAAAAAACAGGGAACTAAAATCAGAATGGAAACAGCATGCACAACTACATAGATTTTTAAGTGCATCTTTCTGAGTGTTCTTGCAACTATATATTGGGCAAAATGAACTATTAGACTACTTGCAATTTTGGATCATCTAGCAAAGAATATTCTAGTGAGGATGTATGTTTTATGTGCCAAATGTTGATTTGTGGTTAATTTTACTACCCCCTGCATTTTTTTCAGTTACAACTTTAATAATTCAAGTTAATTTTGGGGGGGGAAAGGTTGATGCCATTATTGGATCTTGAAGGGGGCAGTGTCTATATTATTCATGATATATTTAGGCCAATATTTTTATTGAAGTATATGAGTATATTCAAGTCTCTCTCTCTTTCTCTTTACTAACTGAGCTCTAATTCACACATTCATATCAATAAGAAATTGGGATTTGTAACTTCAGCCTCATAGCAAAAATGTGGAAATTATTCAGCTTAGTATAGATTCACTAAATCATTTTAGACACATGGTTATCAAGCCACTGAAGATATCCAGTAAAAAAGAACATACCATTTAATGAGCAAATGTAGAGTTGCATGTATGAGTAGCAAAGAAATGTGGGTGTAGATAGATATATTCTACTAGGTGGAAGACCTTCAGTACATTTTTCCTGATAGCTACTCTAGTTACCCACAGTTTCAACTCACTGCATGACAGGGAACAAGTTTATTCCCTTTTCTACAAGACAATCTAATCAAAGGTTGGGTTATTCTCATTTCTCCCCTCAGTGGTCTCTTATGCAGGCTAAACATACCTATCTCCTTTATTTACTCCTACCAGAAGTTGGTTATCAGTTCTCTTGCTCCAGTGTTGAAGCCCCTTTTAGACTGTAAAGCCCAGAACTGGAAACAGTATTCTCAGTGGGGTCCATTCAAGTTAGATCATGGCTTCCCATGATCCGGACTGTATTTATGTTAATATATCTCCAAGTAGGAGTTGTCTATTTAGCAATTGCCTTGTGCTCTTGGTTCTTGGATGTAGTGAGTATAGAGGATGAAGGACAGAGTGAAAATCTCCTACCAAGGCAATGATCAGATAAATGAGGCCTGAGTCCAGGCCAAAGGAATGGTTTATAAAAAAGCCCCAGACAGCACTTCTCCACTCCCATTCACATGAAGATAAAAGAGGGAGGAAGGGAAGCATATCCAGACTTGCAAGGTTCTGTTACTATTGCTGCTTTAACAGAAAAGTAGCTTTAGGTCTACATGGTATTTGTTTCTTACTCTGTTCTAACGTATAGAGGTTACTGTTCAACTTGAGATGAGCTAAAAATCTCAGATGCTCCTCAATACTGGTAAGCCAGGTGCCCTTCATCCTAGACTTCCATTTTTCCTCCTCAGATGCAGGCAGTTGCATTTCTCCTGTTACATTCCAGGTCACTGAACCCCACCAAGATCTCCCCTTTCTCTTCAAAAAGGTTAGCCACTCCTCCATGTGCAGAAGCCCTAGCTTTATACTCAAGGTGGTGAATTGGTACATAAAACTAAACTTTGCAAATTGTCTTTGCTGGAACATACAACCACAATTTAGCGATCACAAATCAATTCAATTGTTAATAAAGTTGTCGCTAAGTGAAACCATGACCGTGCTTATGATCCCACCTCAGCTATTCTTTGCTTTACAGACCTAAGGTGGTCATAAATGTGAGGATTGGTCACAAAGCTTTGTAAGGTTACTAAATGAGGATTAACTACGCATCTAACAACTACAAACCATACAAGTTCCTTCCTTCCCTCTTATGCAGTGAACCACTTTAACTCAGGAGTTTGCCAGAAGACTTGCTGCAGGAGCCAATCCTTAAAAGCTTAGAAGTCCTCTCCTCAGTGGATCAGCAGGAATCTGAAACAAGTCCATGGAAAAAACCCCAGAATCAGCACAGGTTTATTTGGCCCTGTTTGCAATCTCTGCTTAGGTCAGTCTGTTTATGCCTGATGGAACCTGGTCAAGCAATTACTGGTGGTGAAGTGAGTTTGTGCCCAGGGGTGGGTTCCAACTTACCTCGCTGCCGGTTCTCTCCCTCCCGTGCCGCGTGAGCACGCCTTGTGGGTGCGCGCACATGCGCAGTAACAAAAAAGCCGGTTTTTAAAAAAACCCACGCCGAAAACAAAATGGCGACGCATGCGCAGTGCCGGAAACTCGGCTTCTGCGCATGCGCAGAAGAAAAAATAATTAAAAAAAAAAGATGGTGGCCCCCACGGACCGGCACCGACCGATCTGGTTTGGTGACGTCATCGTGACATCACCAGCAGGCCGCTACCGGTTCGGGAGAACCGGTCTGAACCAGGAGGGACCCACCCCTGTTTGTGCCTCATGTTGAGAAAGATATATAGATATATATATAAAAAGCCAGAACTCATTAATTAAAATGCCCTTTGTATGTTTGTACACTAAACAGGGGGAAAAAAAACACCCTGAGAATTGTTTAGGGAAATCAAACTAAAGATAGCAGCCGGAAAAGGAAGACAAAAACATTGCCTCCTGAAACCTAATAAGGCCATGAGGCCTCAACAGGATTTCATGCCAAGCTTGTTGATCGAAACAGGACAGTCACTATAAAGAACATTTTGGACTAAATGTAGCTATTGATAGATTTACTGCATGTAATCCTGGCTGCTGATTGAAATGAACAAACTGGACTTATTTGTGAATTACCGGCAGGGCTACGGTAGCTGGGCTGTAAAAGTCTGGGCGGCCTCGAGAGAGTATCAAAAGGCTCCCCTTTGATTTCTAGTGGCCATCTAGATATTACAGCCAAGTATGGAAGTGATGCTTTCAGGTTTCAAAGGTTCCCCCTCCATCCTCTTCCCCATTTGGGAGGGGGGGGTCCTTGGTGCTCTCTGAGTTTGCTTGTTTTCTTGCAGACATTTCATTACCCTAATTAGGTAACATCATCAGTGCTAGTAAGGAATGCACTCCTTACTAGCACTGATGATGTAACCTAGTTAGGGCAATGAAACGTCTGCAAGAAAACAAGCAAGCTTAGAGAGCACCAAGGACCCCTCATGTCAACCCTGAGCTACAAATATTCTCCTTTATTGGTTTCTTCCCCATTTGTAGATAAATGGCATTGGAAGGTTAAATTCTCTCTTCTCTGCCAATTTGGAAAGCAGATTTTTAGTTTGAGTGTCTTCAGTCAATCCCAAGTAGTCCCGGACTTACGACCACAATTGAGCCCAAAATTTCTATTGCTAAGTGAGACATTTGTTAAGTGAGCTTTGGCACATTTTCCAACCTTTCTTGCCAAAGTTGTTAAGTGAATCACTGCACTTGTTAAATTAGTATCATGGTTTTTTAAGTGAATCTGGATTCCCCATTGACTTTGCTTGTCAGAAGGTTGCAAAAGGAGATCACATGACATTGCAACCGTCATAAACATGAGTCAGTTGCCAGGCATTTGAATCTTGATTACATGACCATGGGGATACTGTAATGGCTGTAAGTGTGAAAAGTGGTCATAAGACACTTTTTTCCAGTGATGTTGTAACTTGGAACAGTCACTAAATGAACTGTTGTAAGTCGAGGACTACCTGTATAACAAAACATATAATTCATTTCCCTTAGCATTCTCTGTACTGCTTGCAAAATTGCAAAAGGAAAGCTTTACTTTACTTTACTTTACTTTACTTTACTTTACTTTACTTTACTTTACTTTACTTTACTTTACTTTTATTTGCATTTCTATGTCGCCCAACTCCCAAGGGACTCTGGGCGGCTTACAGCAAATATAAAAAACTTATTAAAATATAGAAAGCTTATTAAAAAGATACATAATAAAAAAACATTTAAAAACAATTAAAAACCCATACACACCTTTTCATGGCCA
>QLTV01004389.1:3817358-3865391 GCA_003457575.1 Thermophis baileyi
CTCTGTCTCTCTCTGTCTCTCTGTCTCTGTCTCTGTCTCTGTCTCTCTCTCTCTCTCTCTTTCCCAGATATTGTGTAGAATCTCTCTCTCCCTCTGTCTCTGTCTCTCTCTGTCTCTCTCTGTCTCTCTGTCTCTCCCTCTCTCTCTCTCTCTCTCTCTCTCTCTGTCATGTGGTTTGCTTAGTGATCATTTGGCTGGAATGAACTGTGGTTGCTAAATGAGGACAGGCTGCACACACATTTTTGTGTATGCAAGGGCTAAGGCAATAATTTACTTAATAAACATGGAATGCCATGGGGGGACGGGGGACGGGACACATTTTCCCTTTCTGCTGAAGTGTGCATACCAGGGAAAAGGCTTACACGGAAGTGCCAGATTGCCACTCTTGAGACAGATCTTGTCCCTCACAGACATTCAGCAGAACTCTAGAAATGATATTACCCGATGGCAAGCTTAGACAAATACGAAGAAAAAGAAGAAAAAAAGCTTTGTGAAATTACTAGAAACGAGAAGCTATGCTAAGCATCTGAAGGGATGCTTTGCATGGAGAATTGGGACAGACAGCCCCCTTCCAAATGCTTTTGTCTAGCCCTGATACAGGAGACCATCATATAAACTTAAGCATACAAATATGCATACCAACATCTACACACAGAGAGAAAATTTAATGGCTTCTGGCACAACCAATCGATCCTATGGATACAGAGTTCCCACAACTCTTCATTTGTTTGTTTGTTTTTTAATTTATTTATGGAATTTATATACCGCCTCTATCCAGCTGGACTCATGGCCCAGTTGCAGGATTTGGGGCATGGCCTCAATTAAGACACCCTGATCAGCTCCTCCTCCACTGCTTCACCCAGTCAGACCGCATCCAAAATTAAGCTGGAGAAGAACTCACACTTCCCTAACAGCTATTTACGCCTCTGCAAGTTGACTCCCATTTTCACACACAGGCTGAAAGCTGTGGAAACAAAGAATGCAGATGTGCACAGTGATAATTAGTTCTTTGCAGAAGCTTTGGTGGCCTGTGTAATCCAAGCTGTTGAAAAGAGTTGTTGTGCTTCATCATGACCCAATTGAGGTGTGTGTGTGTGTGTGTGTATGTGTGTGTGGAAACTGGGAGTAGGGAAAGAAGGCAGCTTTGCGGGGGTTGGGGAAATGAATAGAAGTTATGGTCTGTATTGAACTGTATTGAACTGAAATGGGGTTTTTTCCCAGTAAAAGTGTAGGAAACTTTCAAACCATGTTAGATTTGGTTGCAAATAATTATAACTGAAGGAGAGGGAGAAATGCAAAGAAGGAAGAGATTATGTGATCTATGGGACCTCTAAGAAAAAAAAAACCCTGCTTAGATAAGTAATATACATTTCAGTTACACAAATCCCTAGGAAATAGTCAAGCCTGACCTATCATGCTATTTAGCCAATGCAGACCTGTTTGAATTAGCCAAATAATCCTTGAGCACTCAATTCTAGTTTTGCAAAACTTTCCAATGCAAAAAATCTGAGAGCCAATTTTAAAGCTGAAGAGGAATTTTCAAAATATGTAGAGGTTGGCAATCTAGGCTAGAAACCAGGAGATGGGGAGTTCTAGTCCTGCCCTAGGCATGAAAGCACCAGCTGGGTGACTGGGCCAGTCGCTCTCTCTCTCTCAGCCCAATTCACTTCACAGGGTTGTTGTTGTGGGGAAATTAAGAGGAATTTTCTGCCTTGAGTGAGTTATATATAAAAATAATAAAGGCAGGATAAATATATATATAAATCTACAAAAGAATCTACTCAGCTTTAGTTTACTAGTTGAGGTATGCATTTCTAAGCAGGTGAATACTTCTAAGGGGGACCTTTGCACAGGTTCGCCTGGTGCACCAATTGCGACCCTACTTGGATCAAGAGGCTCTCCTCACAGTCACTCATGCCCTTGTCACCTCACGGTTAGATTATTGCAACACGCTCTACATGGGGCTACCCTTGAAGAGTGTTCGGAGACTACAGTTGGTCCAGAATGCGGCTGCGCAAGCTGTCATGGGTGCACCTAGGTACACCCATATTACACCAATTCTCCGCGAGCTGCACTGGCTCCCTATTGGTCTCCGGGCACAATTCAAGGTGTTGGTTATTACTTTTAAAGCCCTGCATGACTCAGGACCAGGTTATCTTCGAGCCCGCCTTCTACCACATAGCTCCCAGCGACCGGTAAGATCCCACAGGGTTGGGCTCCTCCAGGTCCTGTCAGCTAAACAGTGCCGGCTGGCGGGCCCGCGGGGGAGGGCCTTCTCTGTGGCTGCCCCGGCCCTCTGGAACCAGTTACCTCCTGAGATCCGGGCTGCCCCCACCCTGTTGGCTTTCCGGAAAGCGGTGAAGACCTGGCTGTTCCACTAGGCTTGGGGCCATTGATCTCGCTTCTGCAATTGGTGAGATCTGGCCATGAAACGGTGTGTATGAATTTTTAATTGTTTTTAAATGTTTTTATTATGTCTTTTTTAAATAGTTTTTTATATTTTATCAAGTTTTTTTATATTGTTGTAAGCCGCCCAGAGTCCCTTGGGAGTTGGGCGGCATAGAAATACAAATAAACATAAACATAAACTATAGCCTGCATTTTACAAGCATAGATGTGTTATCTCCTGGCTGCTGCAAGATACTTTCCATCCTCTGGGTTGCATTAAATCAGGCAAATGAAGAGTAGTGGAGTCCTGAGGTAACTGCCAAGTTTGTCTTCTGGGATGCTAAGCTCTGCTGGATGAAGTAAACATCATGCTCTAGATTTTAGCGGGTTGTGTTAATCAGTGTTTTTGGTTGATGTAAGACAAATTTCCAGGTGGATTACAATTGCTTTAATCATTTGGAAGTTCCTTGTTTTCATATATTTTTATTATTGCTGACTTCAACAGATTTTCTTTCAGCTCAGCTTTCAGATTTGTAGTGAACAACATGTACAGTATACATGGGGCTCATTTCAACCTTATAGATGACCTTAGATGACCTTTGGTTGGCAATTGGATTTAGAACAGACAAACAAGAGTAATTCTTCATCCAAGAGGATGTAATAATTACTTTACCGCACACTCTTCACAAAAGGTGTAGTAATGGCTACTGTACATTCTTAGATAGAGGGCAAGTCCCGATTTCAGGAAGCTCAAGGGAAAGTGCAACAGAGGAGCCTCTTGTTCTATGGAAATTTTCAGGAATAGCCAGGAGCAGTGATATTTTAATAGCAATAGCAATAGCACTTAGACTTATATACCGCTTTACAGTGCTTTACAGCCCTCTCTAAGTGGTTCACAGAGTCAGCATATTGCCCCCAACAATCTGGGTCCTCATTTTTACCCACCTCGGAAGGATGGAAGGCTGAGTCAACCTTGAGCCGGTGAGATTTGAACTGCCGAACTGCAGCTAGCAGTAATTTCTCATAATGCGTTGGAGCACATAGTATTATGTGTCAAGGTTTTAGGGCCATCACTTCCTTGAATTTAAGATGAAAAATCAGCTATGCAAGGCTTCAAATCAGCATGTTGCTTTGATGTATCCCTTTGAGAGTATTCTACATTTGACTGATAACTATGGCACTTTGCTCATCAAAAATAGTATATGTATATGCAAAAAAATCTTTCTGTGGAGGTGGCCAATTGAGGCAGATCAGGCAGCCTTGTGTCATGGAGGCCCATGGAGACTCACCTCCATGAAATGCTTTCCTGTACCATTTGGTAGACCACACAGTGGGAAATAGGACATTGCTGATTGTTAGAGGTCATGGGGGAAAATCATTCTATTAATGAGCCTTTGGATGAGTTTTGCCATTTCTGTAGTAGTATACTGTAACATCCCAAGTTACAGTAAGCAGCATTCATTTTGCACAGCTGTAAAAATGTCTTATGTCTGGAGCATAAAAGAAAATAATAACACTATTCCAGGTTTTTGGATTTTATAGGTGGACAAAAATGCCAAATCCAGTCTAAACATCCAGCTGACTGTGTAACCGAGCATAGCACTATAGAGACTATTATCACTCTCTATTGATAAAACAAAAAGTCCAATATACGTACCGGTATTCTAAATAGCAAGAACAAACCATAAAGGAGAAAAAACAAAAATGACCTTAAACAAGGTCCTTAAACATAGGGAATAATTAAACACAGAGTACATGATGAAGAAGTAACATCTATCAAAACACTAAACAAAAAGTAAGACTAGGGAGGTATCAGAGTAATGCAGTTTAATGGGTCCTAATACTAAAGGTAATAAATAAAATAAATAACTTTAATAAAAAAAGGTATTTATAGCCTCTTTTTAGTTGTTGGAAAATTCCCTGCGGGCCACCATGGCTTTGTCTATTCTTGCTTCCTCTGTTGTATATAGTTTGCAAAGTTAAATGGAACTGTGTCTCTTGGGTCTAATAATATTTTCTAAAATAAAGGTAGGGAGACATCATGAAATCACCCTCACATAATCGGTAAAAATCCATTTTGGTCTATATGAATAAATTCATTCAATAATCTCTTCAGTCTTTCCGCCATTACTGATGCAAAAATTTTATAATCCACATTCAGTAGAGAAATTGGCCTATAGCTCTTTATTTGTTGAAGATCTACCTCTTCTTTGGGTATAAGAGTTATATACGCCTCTGTCCATGAGTTCGGTATTTTAGCCTTTAACATTAAATCATTAAATACTTCCAATAATGTATTACTTTATACATCCTGTAAGGTTTTGTATAGTTCTGCTGGCAATCCATCTGGTCCCGGTGCTTTCCCATTCTTCTGCCTTTTAATTCCTTCTATCACTTCCATCATTGTTATTCTCTCTTCTAGTCTTTTTTTAAAGTACTCCGGTATTTTTGGTATTTCAGCTCTTTCCAAATATTGTTTTATCTTTCCATCTTCTACTACTTCTTGTTGATATAGTTGCTTATAATAATTTTCCACTATTTCCTTCTTTTCTTTATTTAACTGCAAAGTTAAATGGAACTGTGTCTCTTGGGTCTAATAATATTTTCTAAAATAAAGGTAGGGAGGCATCATGAAATCACCCTCACATAATCAGATGCATGCTGGAAGTGCTGGATTGTAATTCCCACTGATTGCACTCCTTCTTATGAGAGCAAATGCAGTGCAACATATCTAAGGAGCATTAAATCAGGAAAGGTTGTTCTGGAGGTACCTAATTCTAGTTAACTAATTAATACATAGGTGATCAGGGCCTAACTTAGATAAGTCAACCCTTACCATCTCTGGATTACCTAAGTAGAGTTTCCAGCAATATGGCATTCAATCGAATTAGGTGCTGTGCTCTCAAGTGCTGTCTAAAAAGGACACCCGTTACTTCTTTTTCTTTCCTTCCTTGTAGGAGACCAAGTGAGGAATGTCAAGTCTCCTTTTACATTTCTTTTTCTTCATCAAAGGGCTCCACAGCCCACCCCGGGTTGTGTCCAGCTGTTTGGGATCAGACTTCTCTAGGAGAAAAGAAAGGGCCAAGTGTAAACCAGGAAAGACGACCCAACACAATGAGTTTTCAGGCATCTCACTTACAGAAACAGGAAATACAAATATTGCTCAGCAGGATAAATAACATGCAGATGGTGAGAGAGGGAGCTGCTCCAGTTAATTGGGGGAGACAGTGAGAAATCCTGTTATGCAGGATGATATTGTATCACTGATGAGATGAAGTTCTTCCAGTAAAGCCCAAATAAAAACATTTTTTTAAAAAAATCAAATGACACATTCTACATTTTCATAGATTAACTCACTTCAGTGTATTCTAATTTTGCACTGCCAATGCTCTAGGCCTAAAGTGGGTCTCAGGCTGGTTTATAAGTACAACACTTTATGGCTTAATTGTTGAATGGTGCCTGATATGGCCTTAGAAGAGAAGAATGTACTCCATGATTGCTGGATTATTTTTCTCCATGTCCCTTCAAATGACTGCGGCAAATGGGGAAAGGGTGATTTTATTCCACACACTCATCACTCCTACATTTTATCATCCAAGTAAAAGGCAGTTTTCGGTAGCAACTTCTCACAGCCACCAACATGCATTCCATATCTGACATCATGCATGTGAATGTAGGGGCTATTTCCCCATTGAAAATGAATGATGACAATAGCATTCTACTATACCCATTGTTGCATTAAATGGCCAACTTCCTATGCTTCCAACTGCAAGAAAGTATATAAACTCATAAACATATTTCTTTTTCTTAAGGATTACTTAGGGAGATATATGCAGGTAACAACTTGCATTATCACTTCTGGATTTGCAAGAATTTAATTTAGCGTACATAAACTATAAGTTTCAAGTTACAGCCAGACACTATTGCATCTGGTTTATTATTTTCCCGTTCCAATTTGCCCCAGGTTACTGAAAATTTGCTGTAATGATGTTTGCTTTTGACAACTAAAAGTTTAGCTTCTTTCCACTTTCTTGTATCTTGCTGAATTTTCACTCAGCTCCAAGTAAACAGTAGTTATCATGAACTTCTTAGCCAAAAATGTTCATTGACAGGAAGAAGGCATCTTCTTCTTTGCATTTCTATCTTGAACTTTGCATGTGCTGAGTTAACAACTTTGCATATGCTGAGTTACCATGAATGATTACAAGCAAGGCTACAACATGGCCATGACATTTCAGACAGTAGAGATTAAGAGGGCAGTAGATGTGCTAAATGAACTCTGGCTAAAGGCACAATTCTTGAAAATGCTGGCATGGAATATTATGAGAAGGAAATTTAAAAATATTTCCCCTCAAAACATTAAAAACTTCTCCTTTAGTTCCTGCTTATAAAGTACTCTCTCTGGAAGAATTCTTCCCAAAACATTGTCTGTCTTTCTTCTAGCTTTGATTATCAGTTATTGTACTGGAAAAGTAGTAGACAGATAATTTATTAAACAGTTTATTAAATGATTAGTCCTACAACCATATCAGGGAAAGTTATATATCCCATAGTACAGAAGAATGTAGCAAACTTTTAACATTTATCTGTTTATGCACCTTATTCAGTCAGTAAACACAGTTGCATTTTGAAGCTGGGCTCTCTGACCAAGGACCTCAGTGGATAGCAGTGGGAAAGGATATGTAAATTAATTGCCTACTTAGGGAGCATCATTATTTGTTGTTCTACCTCAGGCAGCAAAATGGATTAGGTCTTCTTTTATTAGGCAACCTAAATATAACCCAACAAAGCAGCAACTCATTTATTCTCTCATTTGATTCTCTTTGATCATAATGTTCAGAAGCATTTTCTGCCTTGGGAAGTCATAAAAGGAGGAAATACTCAAAATATCCTCAATCTATTCTGGTGAAATTAAAATAGTGTTCTCCTGTACACTGTTCATCCTTAGCTGAGTCAGGATGGTCAGTGATTGTCTAAGCGGCAATCAATGATCTAAAAAACAAAAACAAAAATCCAGTATCAGAGGTTGTCAATTTGCTCTTAGGTAGAGTTGGTGATTCTAAATTAGATAATTTGGAATCATACACTTACAAAGTGTCCAGAATCATACATGTTAATACATACTTCTGCTTTGGAAATCCAGTCATCCAAAGATTTTCTCAACTGTTCACTTCTCTTGTGTTTCCCCTCTTTCATTGCAACAAATGAAAATGGAATCTCCTCAGCAGCCTTTGGACCATATTGGCTAATCCGACATGGGAAATGATTGACACAACCTTTGGCATGCTTGCAGTAGGAACTGTCTCCTATGGTGCTTCAATTGTTGATTCCTTTGGCATCATAGGAAGCTTCTATGTTTCATTAAAAATTGATAAGCACTCCAGAGTATGATATTAAATCACCTAAACCTATGACTGAGACAAAATAGAAAAACAAAAACATGTAAGAGTGTTTAGTAGGATAATACAAAGGCTACAAATACAATTCTGAAATTCTTCATTGATCTAGCTATATGTCTGACGTCTAAATAAAAAAAGTTGGAAAAAACCCCTAGCAAATGGATTTCAAATCTCCTTCAATATACTTACTAATAGTAGCATACCTACTAATTTAATAAGTTCACAATCTGTTTTTTTTTTGTTGCTATGTGCGTTTCTGTTGCTGATACATTATGTTGCTTTCTGAAAGTAAATGTTAATAGTTCCATAGGAAACTGAAGGTTCTTAACTATGTTTGATGAAATTTAGATTTCTGCAAAAGTTATGCTCCTATTCTTGCATTTCCTCTATTTACATTTCATCATTCCATACATCCTGAATGAGTACAGATATTTCAAACTGGGATCCTATTGCATGACATCTTATAAGTAAAGTTCTTGTTATGTATGGCAAACATTGATCTCAATTTTGCATTGTTTTGTTGCTCAAGCTTTGTGCTTTGTATGGGACTTGCACATTTATAACTCACATATTCAGAGTAGAGTGTTACTAGTTACACCAAAAGAAATTTATGATGAATTTTTTTGTACCAACTTTATTGAACTTTACCTTAATACTTTTTGAGAGATTATCTGTTGTAAAGATTTTATGTTGCCACATTTGTGATTTAAAGGGAAACATGAAAAGTTTAAAAAATTGCATTAATGTTATGTTAAATGTTAAGAAAAAAATAAAACAAAGGTAATATCAAGTAGCAAGTTATAAGTATCAGTGTACTTACAGTTGATAATAAAGAAGTATAAATGGCGGAATTGGACTAGAGATTCGATAAAGAGGTATGTGTGCAGGTACAATAACAAAAGTAAACCTAGGGTGGAAGACAACGCGAAGGGATTTTTCTTACTACAGGACTTATGGCAGCTCAGGGAATGAACACTGATGATTTGATGTTTTTTCTACTCTCCTACTAATTAGCTGGAGGAAGTGCTGATTAGCTCATGATGCTTTCAGCCTTTTGAAGTCAAAGAGGGGAGAATGATAGCAAGTCAGGTTCAAATTGTCTCATGAGGGATTAGAAATGAAAACAATGTGGTGTGAAGATACTTGTGAGCTGGATAATCCTTCAAACAGAGTAGGGTCTCTGCAACAAGTAGAATGTTATCTTATGCCTATAGAATGTGTAAAATTCCAGAGTATGTTGGCATCTTTTTAACTGACAAATTTTATTAAAGATATAAAGTTTTGTGAGCTGCAGTTTACTATATGACATGCACATCAAAGGGAGAGTGTGTTTGCACTTTTATCAGCCACTGAAGAGTATGGAGCATATAGTAATATATCATGCTGTTCCAATACACACTATTCGATAGCCTTTTTTTCTTCAACTTTCTAGTCTAGTGCTGAAACAGAGGCATTGGTCAAAAGTCCCAGCTGCCATTTGTGCCCGAGGACTAGAATTTGGTCTCTCTGTTCCTAACTGCTATACCTGTCTCTCCCTTGTGTCTGCCTGTCTCTGTCTATCTGTGTGAATGTTTCTTGGGAAAGAAAATCTTAGGCCAAGCAGGGAAAGACAGAATTTTTTTCTTAGACCATTCCTTTGGTTTCTGATGCTTTTTGAAGAGTGGTGTTACCAGTGAGTTATGGGACCAAGAAGACCAAATGTTGACCTAATCCAAATTTACATTAATTAAGTAATCCGATATTATCTCCAGAAGCTAGATTTAGGATTGAATTGAGATTCAGTCCATTATTAAAAAGATACAGGAGGAATCATTCTAAAAAACAAGTGAAGACATAGCTTAAACCTCCCTGTGCCGCTTTCCTTTCCTTTTCCTTTTAGTACTTCCTCCGAGCTCATTGCCTTTTGCTCTAGAGATGGAGAGATCCCATCTAGATGAATGAATGTTGGACATGTGAATGAATCTGAGGCCAGCATCTGCGGGTGATATTGTTTTTGTCTGAGGGGTGAAAGCCGAGTAAAGACATCCTAGTAAGGTAACCTCCTTCAGGACATGAATGCCAGCTGCTATTTGACCTCTGAGTCTTTTAGCTTCCAAAGGCACAATGTTTACAGTGACCTCTGACTTCTCCTAATGTTCAAAATCTTGTCTAAGTCCAGAGTAGGAGGAAATGTTAAAATAGAAACCAGTCACTCTCCACCTTCCTGGCTTATCTTACATTTCCCAAAGTCTGCAACATGAGCAGCCCGTGGACGTTTCTGGGCCAGTGAGGAACAATCAGCAAACTTAGACATTTTGATCTTTTGAAAAGTACAGTAGCTACTTTTCAAAGTAGTATTTTGAAGTAATATAGTAGTATTCAAACAAGTAGTGTTGTTTAACATCTTTATTTTATGTTCTTTAGAACAGGTATAGTACATTATAGACTTCATTAAGCCATTTCATTTTCCACATTCCCACATTTTTGCCTTAAAAATTTAAGTTTATAATTTGGTAAAATAATGTCAAGTTCCATAATATCAAGAAGGGTGACAGAACATCTTGGGAAGTTTCTTTCCCCATATGCACTGCCCACACAACCCCTTGCTTATGAATGCATTGGCCATGTGAAGGACTTCTATCCTACATTTCAGGGCTTCTTCCCTTGGAGTTTGAAAGCACAGCTTATGCTGAGTTTGTGGCTGGGCTGTGTGGAACCAACAGGGAGTGAGATGATGAGATCCAATGCTGCCACAACGTCACATGTTTATGCAAATGTGTAGTGAGTTTCAAATAAAAAACCTTAAACTCTGAGGGACTAGAGCAGGGGTGTCAAACTTGCGTCCTGTGGGCTGGATGCGTCACATGCTGGCCATGCCCACCCCCGGTTTAGCGAAGGGGGAAAAAGTCATGATACGTCACATGACAACAACGTGACGCTGCGAGTTTGACACTCCTGGACTAGAGCCATTCTATCTTGAAGCTAAGATGCTCGATTTCCCCAGGGCCCAGTTGGTTGCAAACAGACTTAGAGGAGAAGATAGGGAGGTGGAGTGGACATATCTTTTATTCCTTTCCATTTAAAATGTTTTTCCTCCCATTGTATTACTTTTAAGCTAGTCTGATTTTGTTTCACCTTGGGGTGGAATAGAAGAGAGAGATTACATTTGGATCCTTCCCATTATGAATATTTCCTGCCCTGCTCCTATCTATACCTGCTATACCAACTTTCTGGGACTCTGGTGGTCAGGAATTTTAAATTCAGAAATTGCCAAACATGGAACTTAAAAGTTGACTGGTATTTGTTTAATGAAGGTTGGCAAGGAAGTATGAAAGCATGTGGTATTGGATTTTGACCCTTTGTTATGGTTGGGTCCTGTCTCTCACCTGCTCATATACATCTCTGTACATCTATACATCTCTCGCTACATCTATACATCTATGAAACAGTATCTCAGAGGTTTGCATACTCAGTTTCCCAAATATAACATTCAAAAGGTTCAAAAGAACCAAAGTTATAAAACTATGAAAATGCTTACACTTTTTTTTGTACAGATGGTCCTCGGCTTATAACAGTTTGCTTAGTGACCATTCGAAGTTACAACGGCACTGAAAAAAGTGACATGACCATTTTCACACTTATGACCACCACAGCATCCCCATGGTCATGTGATTTACATTCGTATGCTTGGAAACTGGTTCGTATTTATGACAGTTGCAGTGTCCCAGGGTCATGTGATCACCTTTTGTGACTTTCTGATGAGCAAAGTCAATGGGGAAGCCAGATTCACTTAACAACAGTGTTACTAATTTAACAACTGCAGTGATTCACTTAACAACTGTGTCAAGAAAAGTTGTAAAATGGGATAAAACAAATTTCTCACTTAGCAGCATAAATTTTGGGCTCAATTGTGGTCATAAGTTGAGGACTACCTCTACTTGATTTTAAAAAGCTCTAAACCCTAACCTTAGCAAAACAGTATCTACAGGATGTTCTTAGATAGTATATGAATAAAGCTTTTCCAGAGATATGTAGACTGTAAAGAATAGACTGCAGTTATTTTGTGTTAAGTCTTCATAAAGGAATTAAAAATACAGTTTGTAACATTGTGGAAAACAATATTCTCATATGTATCTTGGAGCCAATGAGCATTTTGAAAGAATCCAAACAAGGCCAAAGTAAGGCTCTGGATGCTGAGGAAAAAGATCAGCTAAATCCATTCGCTTTCAGCTGTGCTTTTCAGGAATTTGGCAATATTAACCAATTACCGGTAACTGTTTACTATGTCTTCATCTTGATTGTAGCGATTCTCTCCACTCCAAATTGTCCTCTTCCATGTCTCCTACCAGCTCCTATGTTGCTCTGAAAGAACCCTTGATTTTGGGAAAGATTTCCAAGACCACCACAGACAGCATGGAGGATATAGAGATGGGATTATTTATTTATTTATATCCCGCCTTTATTGGTTTTACAAATAACTCAATAATTGGTGAACATACCCAACACACCTTCCTCCTCCTCTTTTTCCCACAACAACAATCCTGTGAGGTGGGTTGGGCTGAGAGAGAGTGGCTTTTCTTAAATTAGCAGAAACTTCCTCATAGATCCAAATCAATGTGATCTACCAAATGCTCAACTTCTCAAACACAGCGCTTTCTAAAATGTACACTTAATTTTAAAATCAATGTCAGTTTTAATTAAGCAGTATTTCTCAGAACCAGTTGCTGAGGAGGATGACTGGAAAAATGTTATTCCGCTCCATACCTTTTTTGTGAAATTCCCCTCAGTATCTGATTGGCCACTGTGGCATTGAAATTCTGGGTTTGGTGGGCCATTTCTTGGCCTCAACAGAGTTTTTCTGTTGGGGGCTTAAAATGCCTGATATTCAGAAATTAGATACAGAGATGAGACAGAGATGAGACAGAGGTGAAGCACAGAGCTATCTCCACAGAAGGAAGCTAATCTGCTTTCACAGGGCAATGTTTACTTTAACAAGAAGAAAAAGAAATTGTTAAAATATTAATATTGTCTTTGCTGTCTAATTCCTTCTCTGTGGGGTATTTTGGGGATATTTGTTTATAATTCTTTTTATATCAGTTTACTGGAGTCGACAAGAAGATGGAAGAAGATAAAATAAGATTTGCATAGAATACCACTGAGACCCAATAGTGAGTCAAGATCCTCTGTTTGAGAAATGCTGTGCTATAAATTAACAGGGGAAGAATATTAAACAGATACATTATTAAACATCTCCACCTAGCAAAATTAAAAACAATCCCTCAGGGAGACATAATAATTTCTACATCCCTTTCCTGCTTTCTTCCTATTTTCTACTGTGAAAGGAAATTATGGAGGGGAAAGGAACCAGCAATTTAATTAACCCACTCAATGAAAGCTGATGAAGTTTTCAGACCAGTTTCTACGGATTTTGAGGCTGAGTTTCTGTGAGACAGCGGTACTATCTGTTGGATCCATCTAGTTCCTTTTGAGTTTGGTTATGATTATGAGGCTCTGCTATAGAATAACAGGAAGTGTGATTAGGAGAAAGGATCAGAGAAAATGTTTCTAATTTCTTCTCCAGATTGCATTTGAGCTTTTGTTTTTTCCCTTTCTTGCTACAGAAAGACTTTTCTTTCCTGTTGGCTCTTGGGATGCTCTACAAGCAGGAAGACGCACGTACTGTAAGGAAAAATCTGCATGATCCTTCTTGGCGTTGGCTTCTTTGAACATCCTCTTGCTCACCAAAGCCACAAGGCCACCAGTGTTACAAGAACTCGTATCTATATACAGTATGTAAGTATTGTAGACAGAGTCTCCAGGTTGGATAGGCAGATGCGGAATCAGAGACACAAAACACTCCTGCATAGCAGGGGTGGGTTCTAACTTACCTCGCTGCCGGTTCACTTCCTCCCACGCCGCGTGGCTATGCGCGCATTACATGCATGACCACGCATGCGCAGTGCCAAAAACTCAGCTTCTGCACATGCGCAGAAGCAAAACAAGCAAAAAAATTTTAAAAAGCCAAAAACAAGATGGCGGCGCATGCGCAGTGCCGAAAACTCAGCTTCTGCGCATGCACAGAAGCAAAAACCAGCAAAAAGTTCCAAAAAACAACATGTCCACGGACCGGCACCGACAGAACCGGCTCTGTGACATCACCACCGGTTTACTACTGGTTCTATAGAACCGGTGCGAACCGGGAGGAATCCACCTCTGCTGCATAGGTATAAATAGAAAAGAATTCCCCAGACCTTTTACCTGTATCACATACTCTGTGATGTGGATATTCAGTTTTCTTTACAGATGCCTATCACAAGGTAAATGCACTAAGGCTTGCTTGCGGTATGGTGTGCTCATCACATGATCACTTACAGATGGCCATGTGAATGAATTCAGTCATAAAAAGCCTTTCTGAGCAGACCTAAAATAATGTGAATATTCTGTTTGTGACATTTGGTCCTTGATGGTGCATTCATGCATGAGAACCACTCATCTGTAGTTTCACTCAAGTCAGAACGAATGATTTGGTTGTCTTCAGTAAAGAGATACAACTAAATATACGTGAAATGGTTTGTTTTTGTTTTTTTAAAAAGAAAAAATAAGTTTTCTAACTCCCCCATTTGATCTTATATCTATATTTTGCACCCAAAAAAGTGACATTAGAAAAAAAAATCTCACATGGCTTATTAACTCACAACTGTACCTTATAAAATGAGTATTTTTTATTGTTATGAAAAAACATTCCCACAATTATATGGAAAAATACATTAATAATATCGGTGTATGCTTATGTTCTTCTGTCCCATTTACTACAACAGTGGCTATAACACAAAATGGTCTCAGAAAAGAGGGCAGTTCCACAGAAATCCTCCTCCCGGTCTAACTAGAATATGTTCAAAAGAAGCTCACTTCTGTACATTAACCTGTCAAGAGCTTTTAGACCAGAGTTCTCCTTGCTCCCCCTTGGAGAACAGGGACTGAGGTAAAATCCCTCCAACCATTATTAATAACTCTAGGAATCCTGTTGTCTAGGGAACCCATTGTCTGCATTCTGAAGGGCTCTTTATTTTTCTTTTTAGATTTAATGAAGAAATATTGACCAAAGCTACATTTGAAATATTCTTTTGGAAATCCTCATTTTAAAAATATAATTTTAATTTCATTTTCCAAAACTGAAATTTTATCTTTAGTATGAAAATGTTTTTGCCTTTTTTTCCTTGGCATAGGAAAGGAGGGACAAAAATAAATTTAAAATGGATAAGCTTTTTTAAAAGTGCAATTTAGTAGCTTTCTTTTTTTCATTTTCTAGTAACTAAGATTGTAAATCTATGCAGGCATATTCGGAAGACCAATGACAGTTATTCCGTAGACTTGCCTACATGCATCCTTTGAACTGTATAGAATTTATTTCTGAAAATAAGCCAACTTAGCATATGTTTCTGAGTTCCATGGAATACTGTATACTTCTAGACTAATTGTACTGGATTGCACCTTGAAATTTTCTGTGAAAATGCCTTGTAGTCTTTTTTTATATGTAATTTAAACTATATTCAAAATCCTTCGTATTTACAATGGGAAAGAGATAATTTGGTGATGTGGAAGACAGCTGGCTTAATGAAAAATTATTATATAACAAGCAGGAAAATTCATCAAGCAGAAATGTATTTGCCCAACAAAAACAGCAAATATAATTATTTGAACATGCAGGAATATGATTTTTAAAAAACATTTCCAACTTCTTTGTTTTACCTTTTCTACTACAAAACCAAAAGAAAGAATTATGTTTTTAAATTAAAAATAACCTTTTGGCTTAAAGCTCATAGATTTTCTGATTTAATTTTCATTTGAATTATTGTAGGAATACTGTTTTAAGTCAGTTACTTTGATTACAGCAGCTACAAAGAAAGAAAACACATTAATCCTATTTGCCCTTTTGGGCATTCACATGCCTAAGCAAATCAGGAGCCCCACTTGGTCTTTCAAGTCCCTCCCCCACATTTGCATAATTCTAGGAGATGGAAAGCAAACATCTGAACTGGACATTTTTTTGTCACAGAGTTGCCTCCCTCAATTGGGAAGTTTGCATAAAATAAGGCTTTAAAGCATGGAAGGGGCCTCCAGGAATAGAAAACATGGTTTCTTCATCTTAGATGTTTGATCTTCAACTGTGGAAGACTGTAAATAAGAAGAAGCAGCTATGTAGGAAATACCTAAATTTTTCCACAAGTGTTTGATGTTCAACTGTGGAAGAGTACGAAGAAGGAGAAATGGTTAGGTAGGGAATACCCCAACTTTCCTCTACTTTCCTGGTTTTGTGTCAGAAAGTAGACCTAAGAAAAATGACTGACACGAAGTTATACTGAAAAATCTACCCAACTGTATAAATAATAAAAGTTACTATTTGCTCCAGTATTAAGGGACATGCAAGAGTACAGACATATGTTGATCTGCAGGACAGTGAACCAGCCAGGATAAATACTCTACTAGTATTATCCCATAATCAGGGTTGGTGATGTGGGAAGTTTCATCACATTTGTGCAGGACTTATCTCAATGAGTATAAGCAGTATGCAAATTATTTTATTTTTGCACAATTCAGTACAGACCATTCAGGCCTCTTACTTACATTTATAGGCTTAAACCTGTTTTGAACATCTTCAGGTCTCACATGGCAAGTTAAGGCTACTGGATATAATATGGATTTTCTCTCCCATAAATATCCAGATGTTCATGAAATATTCTAAATTGTTGGAATTATTGCATGAGATTCAGGGAATGCCTTCTGAATTTTCTAATACTGTAATATGGAGGAACTCTAAAGGAGAACTTATTCACCATGTAAGATATTGGCATGTTTTAAAGGTGCTTAACACTATCTACCAAAAGCCATTGTGTTGTTGTTCCACATTTCCCTCCTCATTCTAATGCAGTAAGAAATGCAATGGAGGAAATAAAGGAACAATGTGAAACATGGCAAGCCCTGGGCACCCCATATAATTTTATAAATAAAAAAAGTTTTCTGGAAGCATCCAAATTAACTTATGTGAACTACAAGGGAAAGTGGGAAAGGGAAACTTAAAAATGAGCACTAATAAAAAGTTGAGGAAACAACAGGTAGGACAAAATGACTGAAGATACTGAAATCAAAAACACAACAAAACCCATTTTTGTATTTAATTTTTGATAGAGTGATTAGAAAAATGACATACCACATAAAAATATAGCTGCAATATTATTTGTATCTGTATTCCTGGCAATTAAAAGTGCCAGACAATAAGATTTTATAATTTTATATTTAGCAATATGTGTGAGTACATATGGGTGTGTAATGTATATTCACACACATTCATATAACACATGGGTGTGATATATGTAAATATTTGTCTAGTCAAGGCAAATTGTAGTTTTGGGTTAAAAGTTAAAAATAATATGTAGTTTCCCCCCTCAAAACAATCCTTCAAAACTAGAAGACTTATCTGTAAATGTATTTTAAGATGATCTATTTAAATCAGTCTTCTCCGATATGGTCTTGTCATTTAAGAATGATAGGAGTTGAATTCTAAGATATATGGAGGATACCAGTTGGGGAAGGCTAGTGGAATCTCAATGAAACCAACTAATTTGGTTAAGGAAATTTTGCACAATCCTTGTGTTGCTATTCTTGAAAGGGGTTCAACCCTCTGCTGAATGTATGAGGTACAGACCAATAACATTCATTTTAAAACAGCTTTTAGAAATTTCAAAACGTTTCTTTGAAGCAGGCAAAGAGAAAACTATCCATTACTCTTACCAGGTTGTTTGACTTGAAGTCTTCCTTTGTTGGGCAAAAAACTTTGCATGCATCATCTCTTTTCCTTTTTAAATACTGTAACATGAAACTTATCATTGCTTTTTTTTTTAAATAAGAGATTTTCTTTTTTTCTCCATCAGTGATGGTCTGAATTATTTCTGATGGACTCTATAATGTGGACTCTATTAATACTTTTGATAGATAAGGTGGTGGTGAGGAACTCTTAGAAAGACAGATGGGAGAAATAGTTGATGAACCAGTATCTAACCAGAATTCATTGTCTCATTTTTTTTTCTTACCTGGATTTATTTCTAAAACCAGTGTACCCCACTCTAAGACTAGCTGGATAACATTTCTGAGGTTTCTGAGGATTTCTGAGGAAAGTATGTGCTGTGTGTGTCTACGTGTGCATCTATGTATTGTGGCTTGTTTGTGGTGATGGCAAGCTGGTTATATTTCCATAAGTCAAAGCAGGCTGTAGGTTAAATATCCTTGCTTACTTTATATAAATTTGGCTTGACTCACATTTTAACACAAGAGGTTTGGTGATATCATATAATATTCCACTTGACTTTTTAGACAAACATTTTTTATTAAATTAGAAATCTTTCCATTAAGCAGCTTGTTTCGAAACTTCACAAATCTTCTTTGAAATTCTAGGCTTTTTATGCCACAGTCATAAAATGTGTCATTTTATGGCAAATAGTGGCTCAAGGCAGGGGTGGGTTCTGGATCCTTTTGCTGCCGGTTTGCTCAGGGTTGCGCCGGGCACAGAAGCAAAAATTAGCTTCTGTGCATGCGCAGAAGCAAAATCCAAGATGGCGGTGCCCACGGAGACACTGACAGAACCGGCTCCGTGACATCATCACCGGTTTATTAACGGTTCTAAAGAACTGGATAGAACCGGTAGGAACCCACCTCTGGCTCAAGGGCTGTTGCTGGCTCTTAGGCCTCAAAAACAGCATCCTGAGAAAGCAAAGATGACCAGTGACCACCCAATTTGGTCATGCACATAAGATTATTGATGACTAATCCTCAAAGTTGAGTTTCATAGCAATGTTTTAATGTTAATCTTAAAAAAATTGTCCTATGCACACTTTAATTTAGCTTTACAATATTACTCAAGTGCTACAAAAGGCACTATGGCTATTTATTCCATTTGCCTCTGACAAACAAACAGTCTACATCTCATTATTTTTAAAACACATGCTTTTGGTTCACAGTGAAACATCTATACATCTAAGGACAGATGTAGCTTTATTGAATACTTATCTGACTGAGGTGCTAGGGCTGGTAGCACTGAAAGAAGTAGGCAACTGCCACAAGTGTTGTGCGCTGGAAGGATGTGGCAAGTTCCCAACGGGTGGGTTCCTCCTGGTTCGGACTGGTTCTCCTGAACTGGTAGTGGCCTGCTGATGATGTCATGATGACGTCACCGAACTGGATCGGTAGGTGCCGGTCCGTTGGTGCCGCCATCTTTTTTTTATTTTTTTTATTTTTTTTTAATTATTTTTTTTGAAAATTTTTTTTTTCCTTCTGAGCATGCGCAGAAGCCAACTTTCGGCACTGTGCATGCGGTCACCATCTTTTTTTGGCTTTGGTTTTTTTTAAATTTTTTGTTACTGCACATGCGCGCGCGCGCAAAGTGCGCGTGCCCCCCACAAGGCGCGCCCACGTGGCGCGGGAGGGAGTGAACCGGCAGCGAGGTAAGTTGGAACCCACCCCTGGTTCCCAACCATTCCTCCTGAAACCCTTGGCCATTCCTTCCTCTGGGTTATGGCACCCAGCCTGTCCTATAATCCCTCAGCTTTGACAGAATAACTAGTTGTCAGTCTATATGGCTTCTGTTTAATGGGTGGAAAAGAACTATGTCATTCTTTGAAAGCAAAATACCTTGCATTGGTTCTGTATGTTGGATAGGATAAATTAGGTACCATAGCTAATATATATGGCTTGGTAATATAATGGGGTCTTTCTCCCAAAAGCAGAATGTAAAATTGGAATTGGAAAAAAAAGGAGACACAAAGATGCTTGCTCTGAAAATGCAGATTAGCTGAATTTTCTAAGAATTACCAACAATTTTCTAAATAAAGCCTAAATATATGCAAAAAGAAAATGAAGACACTCCAAAACTTTCCACTAACTGCAGCAATGCTTCCTTAGTTACTCAGGATACATTCATACCTCCTTGTAATTTACTTGGTTGTATTAAATGGTGCTCTTAGGGACATTTTCCATTTAAGAGTTGAAGTGAGTTGGCTGAATTGGCAGAAAACGACATTAGCATGCAATGTGCTGCTCCCATTGCTGCTGCCTATCCTACCTTCCATTGCCTATGTTTCAAATTAATTCAGCCACTTGACCTTCCCCCAAGGTAATGATGACAAAGCTTAATAAGTTTTACATAATTTGAGACTGCCTTTGGGTAGTGGAAAAAGAAGCGGGCGGTGGGGGGGAATACAAATTTAACACTGATACAGTTAAATTGGGGACAAGATGAAGGTAAGATCACAGGCATGTGGCAGAAAAGAAATGTACACTACCAAAGGATCTAACTGAAGTTGAAATCAAGGCTAAGTTGAGACAAGGCATATTCTCTTGTGCAGGTTGAGAGAACCACTAACATCTGATAATCTATTATCAGTAGCAGTGAGAAGCTGAAAGTTGGTGTTTATGTGAACACTCAATAATTGCTCAGATCACACCAAGAGCCGTGGTGGCACAGTGGTTAGAATGCAGTATTGCAGGCTAATTCTGCTAACTCCCAGCAATTTGATTCTCATTGGCTCAAGGTTGACTCAGCCTTCCATCCTTCTGAGGTCGGTAAAATGAGGACCCAGATTGTTGGGGGCAATATGCTGACTCTATAAACCTTTTAGAGAAGGATGTGAAGCACTGTGGAGCGGTATGTAAGTCTAAGTGCTATTGCTAAATGCTAGCTGTACAGGGTCTGTTAACTCATAGGAATGGCGGTTAAAAAAAACCTGTGGGTTTGAACCTGTTAAGAAACACTTGTATATTTCATTGGTAGTAGGCAATCAACTCTTCATTTTTGTTTGCAGTAAAGATTCTTTTTCTACAGTCTGTCTATGAGATATCTCAGTTCGTAACCTAAGAAACAAGTTTAGCTTTGAGGTCTGTAATTAACTGCTGAATTCTGGTTGGGGCACCTTGACTACAGTTTATGCTCAAATTATTCAGATTCAATAATATACTCTTGTGCTTGATATACCTGCACTGTATGTAGGCTCCATAATTCATAAATAACATGGGCTTACTTGAAGAAGAATTTTCACATCTTAGGAGTTAGTTTGCCAAGGGTGGTTTTTATGATACATTCAGCCACAAGATTCCTGTTGAAATGTTGCTAAGTGGACATTGGAAAGAGAGATTGCTGTCTACATGATACCAACTCTTGAAAATATAGGCAATGTGTGATGAAAAAAGAGAAGTGTGGGAAGGAGCAGCATAACTCATTTTCTTCATGATTTTCTGTAAAAATCACCTTTTAAATCCTATTTTCAGAACCATAATTGCAATGCGAGAGAATATGGCTGCCTTTAAGAAGCAGATGTATGAGAAATAGATCCCAGTCACTGGGATTAGGTTATTAATTTATTGTTCTTTCTAAAAGATTCTCAGAGCTATGGCTATTCCAACTGAAACAGCTCATAATTTATGCTAAGCTTCTACAAGCTGGGTGCTGTTCAGATGTGTGGACGTCTGTTTCAAGAATTCCTTAAAAAGCATGGCAATTATTATGTATTCTTAGAGTCTGCCTCTATGAGAATGTCCGGGTTGAGGAAGGCTGGACTGTAGAATTTTCCCACAAGAGTTGAGTTGTAGAAGATGGTGACATTGATTTCTCTAGAATTAATTCAATTAACGCAATTGGAATTTGAGGGTATATCTGAAGCAGAGGTGGGTTCCTCCCGGTTCAGACCAGTTCGCCCGAATGGTAGCGACCTGCTGGTGACATCATGGTGACGTCACGGAGCAGGTTCTGTCAGTGCCGGTCCGTGGGCGCCGCCATCTTTTTTTGGGAATTTTTTTTGAATTTTTTTTTTTTGGGGAATTGTTTTTATTTTTTCTTCTGCGCAAGCGCAGAAGCCAAGTTTCTGGCGCTGCGCATGCATTGCCATCTTGTTTTTGGCTTTTTTGGGGATTTTTTTTATTTTTCGGCACTGCGCATGCGCGCGTGCGTGAGGTGCGCCCACGCGGCACGGGAGGTAGCGAACCAGCAGTGAGGTAAGTTAGAACCCACCCCTGATCTGAAGAGTTCAGTGTGTGTTAACTTTCATATTCAATGAAAATTCTGCATGAGAATTCAGAACCCAGTTTTCATTCTACCTTATTCAACTCACTTTTACCAGTTTTGCCAGCTGTAAATGTCAGAGAATTGCAGGTTAACATACCATAAATAATCATATGACTTTCTTATCACCAGCTGGACTTCTAAAAATACTTTTTAGATCATCCCCCCCCCCACTAACCTCTGTGAAGATGAAATTACAAATTGAAAGGCACCTTGATGCTTGTTATTTGAACAATTTTAGATTAGCTTGGACAGAAATCAAGCAAGCTCAAGAAGTGGTGGAATCTACTTTTTTGACCACAATTGTGTAAAATTACAAGACATAAAATGATGTTTTCTTCATTGGCCAGTAGATATGTACTGTGTTCAATACTGAGAATAGGAAACTGTTATTAGAAGTTAAATAACGATGTTTCTTGTTCTTCCATCTCTATTTGCTTGGTAATTAGAATAGAAAAGTTAACACCGGTACAGATTGCTCTGAGACAGGGATCCTTAAACATAACCTTTGTGCAGTTCATGATAGGTCAACACAGGCAAGTTACACAGAGCTTGAGAACAATTCACATGATATAATTTTATCTTACAAATGAACATCTATATAATTTTAGCCCTGTACCAACTGGTTTCCAGGTATTTCTGAAAGCCTCATAAAAACAAACATTTAGAGCTGCTTGACAATTAGTCTTTCTTCTGTCCAATCCTTTCATCACAGTGTTATATTTTCCCCCAAGTTACTCTGTGATGAGATCAGTGTCAAGATGTGATTTTTGAACATCTTTATTTGTAGGTTTCCTGAATGGATGATCATGTCAGGGATAATTTGGCATCTGGAGATGAAAACTGTAATGGTTCCTTAAAAGCAATAGCAATAGCAATAGCAACAGCAACAAATCTAAATAATTAACAATTTTATTTTCTGCCAGATGCAAGCTGCTTCGTTTTGACTGATGGCAGAGTTGGCTCTTTATATGAGATCTCATATCTTCATGGGTCTCACCTGGTAGATCTCACTATGAAATGACCAGGGTAAAAAAAACCTCAAGTACATAAAAGAAGAAGGAAAGGACTGGTGTCCTTTGAATGACAACTTCACTCACCACCTTCTTGATTTTAGTGGGAGTAATTGAGAACAATGGGATTTTACTATCCTTTCTCTCTCCCAAGTTCCTCTCCCCCAATAGCAGCATTCAGTATCTTGTTTGGTCCTATACCTATGCAAAAAAATTAAAAAGTTGAAATATATTAACTATAATCAGAAGACACAAATTTCTATGAGATAGTTATAGGCTTCATAAGGTGCTTCCTGTGGCAGGAATATTAACTATAGTTAATATTAACTTTAGTTACAGTCTAATATGCCTGCTTGGCATCTAAATCTTCATGTGCACTGTATGTGGTAGCTCTAGATGCAGAAATTATGTTATCAATCAATGTTCTTGGTGGTGTTCATCTGATTTTTACACTTATTTCTAGGAACTGGGCTTGTGAACTATGTAAATAGTAGTTGAAATAATGAAGTATTCAGTTCTATTCCCTTCCGTGATTTTGGCTTCCTCTGTTGCTTAAAAAAAATTAATTAGAACTCCATTTGTTCTAATTGTTCTATTACGGACACTTCCATAATAATTTCTTCCTGTACTTAGGGATTTTTCATGTTGTGAAAATAAACACAATACATGTTTTTTATGAAAGATGCTGAATGTGTTGGGATAGCAAAGGAATGTAGCAATGAGACAGAGTTGTCAACATCACCCTCATATCTTAAATGCACATTATTTTTCAATTCAGTTCAATGAGATCTGGAGAAATAATCTTTGTAACACTAGATGTGGCCTCCTTCAAATCTCCCACATGTCCCTTGGAATTCTGACTTTTAGCACCATCTAGTGCTAGTGATCCCTTGGCACCATGTCACTATGCATAAATTTGCTACACTATGCATTCAAATTTGATACAATTCTTCATTACTAAGATTCTCTAAAGGAGAACATTTAGCATCCCCATTCTTTAGAGAAAACCAGTTAAGTGGATATAAAAACTGACTTTGTGGTGTAGATATAGTTTGAAAAATATTGAAAAAATAAACAAAGCAGCCAATACGTTGAAAAAATTGCTAGTTTAGGGTGATTCTCTAAAATGTCTATGGAAGAAACATACTTTTTAATCCTCCACAAACATTATTTCCAACAAGTACCCACATTTCCCCCCTTTCCCCCCTCTTTTCAGGCTAGTCCAATTCCACCCAACCCAAAACACGATCATCCTCCAATGTTCACCTCAATGTTCACACCTATCAAAACTCTATAATACTTTTGGAACCAACTTGGCTGTCTTCTATAGAACCAACTTCTATCTATTTTTTTATGAGCAATACATTAAAGCCTTATTCTATAATGGTACTTATTTTAATTATTTAATGTTTTACACTCCTGTAATACAGTATAGTAATTCTCTGAATATCTGCCATATTTGAAGTTCAGGTCAGGAACTCTCTTGGCAGGCCAGTCTAGCCAAAATCTGTTTGGTTAGCATGAGGCTGGGCATAAAACCAACAGACATTTGTGTAAATTGTAGCACCATCTATACTAAAATAATTAGCAACTGGGATGAACAATAGTCTATCTGCCCTTCTTTTTTTGGTCTCCAAAATATTGGGGGGGGGGAGTTACTGATAAAACTGCAAGTTCTGAATGTATAAATATGTCCAAAGGACGACCACTGGAACTTGTGTAAAAAGCTCAAGGGATAATACTTTCATGCTTGAGAATGAACCTTCTTCAAACAACCTTCCTTGATGTAGTTATGGGATGGAATGATCTGGAGGGCAGAATTCTTCAGGCTTCCCAAAAGGAAAGTCTTGGATTTTTTTTCCTTATCGGTCAGTAGTCATATGGATATGCATTGCAAGTGGATCTTTGAGCGATTATATACTCCACTTATGAATTTAGAGAATATGCAACAAGCACATGGGGGGGGGGAAAGGATGTTAAGTATGTATTAAGCAGAAGCAAAGAAGAGAAAGCAAAGGATGAAGGGTGGTCTGAGCATGTGTTTTTGTCATTTTTCAGGACTTGTCTGGCTGTTTCCAGCACAAACAGAATTGTACAAGGCACACTTCAGTCTTCCTATCCCTACAGGCCCTGTCTCCAAACAAGCAGATAGATGGATGGATGGCAGTCTGATGCTGCCTGCAGGTGAGGAGGAATGCTCAGGAAAACAGCATAGTGGGGAAAAGACACGTTTCCTCCTTTTCCCTGAGCATGACAGTCCTTGCCCCCTCTCCCTTCCTTGGCTGTGAGCGATGCAGGAGCAGGAAGGATCAGGCCAGCTGACTACATCTCCTCATCCTCACTTGCCTTGCTCCAACGGTGGCAGCAGTTGGCAGTGATGCCCAGCAGGAAGTTGGTAGCAACAGAAGCAATGGAAACCACAAAGCCCACAAAGGCAATGAAGAGATAATCATCCAGGCTCAAGGTCAAGTGGCAAGCCTTGAAGCTCTCCTCTGTCAGGGAAAACAAAGAAGCACCCTCCATTTCAGGTGGCTCCCGGCACTCTGCCAGTTGGGTATCTGAAACAAGAATAATCTGGTAAGTCAAGCATGCCTATGTCTGTAGCAAGACTTGAAACAGTGAGTGATTTCCCCATCCCACCCCTTTTGCTATTCATTTCTCTCAGACCATATCAGAAATTCCTAAGTTGACTAATGGGAAAAAAATTAGTACTTCTATTAGGATATCCTTAACTCTGATTTGATATTAAATAAAAGCCAACAATGCATTTTGGAGGAGGGAGGAACATTCCCCAGACCCAAGCCACTGAGACCTTCATTTTCCAGAGCAGATTTTGAAAGCAGCTGGGGGTTGCAGAGGAAGGGGCACAAGGGAAAGTCTTGCTGCATGAGTGAATATCTATTCAAATGTTGGATAGTGATCCAGTGCATAGAAGCTTACATACTCTCCTAAATAAGCGAGTGCTAGCCCATCACAGCTCATGCTGGGATATCAGTTAATGAACTGCATTTTTATACTTGCTCCTCTAAGAGCTGAATCTCTGAATAATTCCCCAAACAGAACTACCAACAGCAAAATACAAAGCATAATAACAAATTTTAAAAAAAACCTATTACTTTCCAAGATATGTTCTAATTTTTTTTTCTTTTTTTAAAAAAACAGCCCTTTCGGAACTATTCCCGGCCGAGCTTCACCATTCTTCCATTATTGCTCATAATTAATTTTCAATCACTGGCCTCACTCATCCACTTTTTCTTTTTTCTTTTGTAAAGCTAATGGCAAGAACTACTTTACACATGCAGTGGAATCACACTCTGCAGCTGTTTTTGGATTAAACACTTCAGAGTGCAGAGTCCATGTGATTTCTGGATGCCTCCTCATGACCAATTTCTTTGTTTATTAAAAAAAATGTTAGTTTATTAAAAAAATTAATGTGACAAGTAGAAACATTCAAAATTAGTAATTTTTGCTAAGTTTAAAGCTGCTCTGAATGGACGGGTGGAGACCGGTTGATATGAAGCATTCATATCTTTAAGCCCACTCCGCGTTCTTAATGAAAATTAAGTGCTATTGAATTGGGTCTAATTCCTGGTGACCATACAGATAAAAGTCACCATTGGACCTTTTCCTTAATAATAACTGACAGATACACATGATTTCATTGCGGTCTTCTATGAACTGGTTCTAAGAATACTGGGTTCTGTACAGATCTTGGACAATACAATAAAGAGTAACTGGGTAGTAAATAGCAGATGTACTAATGAAAATCCTCTAGAAAGCCCACCCTGTCTGCTTGGAGACATTTCCATAAAAAAAAGACCTAGCCTTGCTGACTCCTTCATTATCTGGTCTACCAACATTTAGCGGTAGATGCAATTTTTTTTTAAATACACATAAACTCAGTTGCATAAGGGCACTTAAGGAGATGAAGGTGCTGTTAAAGCAGGGCTACCTTCTGCTGTCCTTGCCTGAGCAGGATTTCCTGTCCTCAGGCCCTCAAGTTTGCGGCTTGAGAGATAAGCAAGAAGGTCAGAAAAAGACTAGTGTCAGGAAAAAAGAAACCGTGAAGGCTGGGAGAGGATGCTGATTTATGATTATGCAAGCTGGGGATCTTCCAATACAAGGGCACAGAAAGGGCAGAGAGGCAAGGTGGTATGTCCCAGAGCCCTTTCTCGTGCATCGTACTTCTTCTCATACAATTCTGACAATGTTTTACTTTGGAAGGACATTACATCTCTGAGAGCTTCCAAAAGAGTTTTTGATTCATAGTGTGATAGTATCTAAAATACTCCTGAAATAGTATCTGAAATACTCCTCACATAGTGACTGCAATGAGCTCCCGCAATGTCACAATAAACATTACCACGTTTTCACTTTTATTTTCTTTAAAAAGTGCCTTTCTCTGTTTCTCCCTTCTTCTCTTCCTCTCTTTCAAAGTTTCCCTCCAGGGGCTCTGTTGCACAGGGGTGGAGGACAGTCATCTGCAGCCTCCAGTTAAGTGTGATGTGGCCATTTAGGTCTTGGTAATTGACAGAAATGAAGAACTTGTGGGTAGTAAATCTCTATTCATAATGTCCTGGAGGGTAAGGATGGACAACTCATGTGCCTGGGTTGTGCTCCCTTGAAAAAAAGAATTGTGTCTCTGCCATAGCTGGAAGATTAAGGATAGCAATGGTGAATTGCAGCAGGGGTGGGTTCCAACTTACCTCCCTGCCGGTTTGCTCCCTCCCGCGCCGCGTGGGCGTGCCTTGTGGGCGCACGCGCGCTTCATGCGAGCGTGCATGTGCAGTAACAAAAAATCCACACACACAAAAAAAACAAAGCCAAAAAAAAGATGGCGACCGCATGCACAGTGCCAGAAGTCGGCTTCTGCGCATGCTCAGAAGGAAAAAAAAAAATTAAAAAAATGTCAAAAAAAAAAGAAAAAAAAATCAAAAAAAAAAAAGAGAGCGCCCCCCCAGGCCACGGGAAACTCGGCTTCTGTGCATGTATAGAAGAAAAAAAACCCAGAAAAAAATTCCAAATAAAATTCAAAAAAATTCAAAAAAAAAAAGATGGCGGCCCCCACGGACCGGCACCAACCGATCCGGTTCGGTGACGTCATCATGACATCACCAGCGGGCCACTACCGGTTCAGGAGAACCGGTCCGAACCGGGAGGAACCCACCCCTGAATTGCAGGAAGTACTTACTGACATTCCTACCCACCCTGTCCTTTGGAAATGACCTTTGTGCTGTCCACTTGCCCTGCTGCTTTGTTCTGGCCCCAGTACAAAACATCAGGGTGTATGGGCCCTTTGGAAAGTCATACATGGGATCGGTTCACTCTGTTTCTTTATCCTAGGCTGAACTGATGGATTCCCTGCATGTCTGCTGGCCACCTGAGTGGACTTTCTTCACAGTCAGGCATTTGGGTGAGACAATGTATGCTGCAGATGCAGATATTATATTGATAGCCAGCATTAGAACAATGCTTTGCTTTGAGGAAGGGTCACAGAGGTGTGACAGAAGGAGCAATAGGAACTACCATATTGGTTTTCAGCATAATACTCTTTGATTTTTTCAAAGCACCTCTTGAACCTTTGCACCCACATCTGGCCTATAAAAAATCATAAATATGTGGATAAACTGCCTGCCCCCCTTCCCAATCTTAGTAGCATTCACAAAAAGTGATCTGTAAACTATGACTAATAGGGCAGCTCGCTGAAACAGGAATCATCTTGCTAATATGATCCAAACTCAAGGAGATGCTCTGTGTTGCCTGCTTTGTTCCACCTAGCCTCACCCCAATATTCAGGTTTTGAAAACAGCCTCCCTCAAACACTACCCACCCCAGGAATCTAGGCATGCAATCCAAGCAAGGATAAGGGGTTCTTCTGCCCCCCCCGCCCCCGATTCCAAAACACTCAGGGAATTCCCTCTCATCCTTATTATGTCTGAGGGAGTTGCTTATAATATACTTTCCTTGCTTTGCTGAGGTGATCAGCCAGTTTGGGACCACTCCTAAGCCCTTTCCCACAGAAAGTGTCGAAGCACAACTGGTGAATAAATTCACTTTGCTCAGCCAATTTGACCCATCAGTAAAGCATTCCTATTTAGTTTCATAAAGTGGGTGCTTTTCAATTGATTCTCATTTGGGTGGGACACTGGGTGCTAAGGCAAGCAAGGAAATGTAAGGAGTGCCTTAGCTCTTTCTGGACTGTCTCCCAATCCCAATGCAACTTTCACCTGTATGCACATGCACATATGCACACAGAGATAAACTCTTTCTCATCCTGCTTCTGTCCAAGTGGTAATTCCTTACACAGTATATCCCATCCACACTCTGGGGAGAGACCCCAGTTTCCATTCTGTCATTTTCTGACTGCATTCTGTGATGTACTCTCTCCACATGTGCTCTCTTCTCCATTCTGTTATCTTACTCCCACGTGGGACTCCTGCATAATGCTATAATAATTTATTCAGAAGACCTTTCCTGTCTTTTGCTCCATTTTCAGAGCAGCAATTATTTCTGTCAATTTAAGCAAGCCATTTTAAAAGGGAGAAATTGACCATTAACTGTTTTGTTAACTGAGCATAATCTATATTTAATCTGGTCTTAAATATCTCTGCAGGAGAGATACAGAGATAGAGAAATAGACATACATACATACAGACAGACACATACATGCATAAACACATGCATATATACACTTATACAACTGAGAGTGCCAGTGTATGTAATGACTAAGATGCTGCGATAGAAGTGGGAAAAGCCAGTTGTAATCCTTCTAGTCTTAATTGAAGTTGGTCAGGTGACCAACTACTTTGAAAAGCTAACTACTCTGAAAAATATCTGGCAACCCACGTTGTACCAGCATGGTAGATTACATTCTATAATCATTCCGATGGACCTGGTTGGGTTTCAATGGAAAATTGGAGTTGTTTTTGAAGGTATGACAAATACCACAAATGATCTCTTCTTTCCATATCTCATTTCTTATCTATAAACAAATCTGTAGAACCTTGTCATTTCAATCCTGATGTTGGCAAAAGTCTAATAAAAGTTAGCAAACAACACATCTATTTTAACCTTGATTAAATAAACTGACTTTATATTCCTTCCATTTACTTCTTTAGTCCCTTCAAACAATGTCCTAGAACTTGATTTCTTTTCATGTTTTTTTTTGTCCCCAAATACTTCAAATTTTAACAAAACTCTTTTGTAGGGCCAATATGGGAAAACCATCCGATTCACCCTCTTAGTCTGTTGTTTGTGAATCCCATTTAATTATTAAGAGATCAACTGATTTCTTTTATATCAGGGCTGTCAAATTCCTGGCTTGCGGGCCGGATGTGTCACGCACTGGCCATGCCCATGCCCGGTTTGGTGAAGGGGGAAAAAGTCCCTATATGTCACATGATGACGCCATGAGTTTGACACCTCTGTTTTATATATTCAGTGTAACATCTTTTTTCCATGCCTGGAATTTTTAATTTCACCTTCAACTCAATCGTTTGAAATATAATTTTTTTCTTATTCCATAACATGTTTTAGACCCAATCTATCTATTGAGGCAGACACTATTAAAATTAACTTCTGAGACCATTGTTCAAAAATATCCTTCAAAGTATCCAATGTTAAACTATTTTGCTACATTGTATAATTATAAGTCAAATTTGAGTGTTCTTCTTAAAGTGTAATCTTCAGTTCCTTCTAGTTCCCTCCAATGTCCAGTTTTTAAAGTCTTATCTTACTATTTTTTTTAAAATAAAAACAAAAACGTTTTCCCATTGAAAGGATTTTTAAAAAGAATTAATTCCAAAATTTTTATTTCAAATTTAGCTGGACCCATAGTCTATTTCTAATTTTCTAAAATTGAAGTTTTAATCACCCTTTTGTTGTTTATTTTTTTAAAAAATCAGTTCTTAAACTTGTAGTTAAAACTTCTTTCACTAAGGATTATAGGAAATTCACCCAGTGCTGTAAAACCTGTTGATCCAAAGATTTCTATTAGCTGAAAACCAGTTAACAAGCAGTTTCTGAAAGTTCTGGAAGTTCTGCCTGAAAGAACACAACATTTGCTTATTTCTTTTCTAATTAGAAAATTAATTTTCTAATTGTAATTAGAAAAGAAGTAAGCGTAAGCAAATGTTGTGTCCTTTCAGGCAACAACAGCAGTTTGACCAAGATAGCTGTTCCTTTGTTTCCCAGAGTACTAAATCCTTGTGGTCTGCAGGTTTTGCAGTTTCCTAATGAAGAGCAACTGTCTAGATCACTTATTGGTGATTTCAATATCTGTCTTTGTCTGGAGAGAAATTATTGAAGAGCCAGTCTACTTGTCAACTCTTCATTCCATCAAGCTCCAAGATAACTTTTTGTGGAGCTGTCTTCAATTCTGTGAAGTTCTGTCTTCAGTCCTGCCATCTTTATTGAGACAAGGTAGACCCTAATAGCAGATCTAATTTATGTTCAGTTGGGTTCATTCTCTGTTGATCTCCAGAAGCTCTCCAGATATCTCATAGCTCATTTTAGCTCCCTCTGCTCCATAGTAAACCAGGGAAAGCCTTGGGATCCACAAGGGAAGAAAGGCTACATGATAGGGACTTCCAGGTAAGAAATGATTTCTTAAAAGTGCATGCACTTTTCTGCCCACATCTACAAAGGGTGGTCTGGCAGCCCTGTTTCAAAAGATTAAAGTTATGGTGAATGCATCTTTGAGAGAAGGGATGGGCCCACTGAAGAAAGTAGTGATCTGCTGCAGTAGTGGGTTGCTACCGGTTCGCCCCGGATCGGGCGAACCGGTAGCGGCGACAGCGGGAGGCTCCGCCCATCCACCCAGATGTTTCTGCGCATGTGCAGAAGCTTCTGCACATGCGCAGAAGTGCTGCGTGCATGCGCACGCACTCCCAATAGCAAACCAGTAGCGACGGAATTTGAAACCCACTACTGATCTGCTCCTTAAGACACCAGTGCTAGATGTCCAATTGGGGACAATTTTTAGTAAAGAAGAGTAGAGAAGGAGGTCATGTTGCAGTTTCACAGAACCCTGGAGGAAGTGAATTATCTGGACTTGTTTTAGTTGCATTTCATGTCTAGGCATGGAACCAAAACAGTACTGCTCATGCTTGTGGATGATCTCTGGTTGGAGTGGGATGGGAGTTGTGTATATATCCTAGCTCTTTTTGATTGCTCAGCAGCTTTCAGTACCATCCATCATAATATCCTTCTGGACTGACTTTGAGATTAGGAATTTGAGGCACAGACTTATGCTGATTTTCCTCCTTCCTCTGGGGTCAGTTCCAGTCAGCACTGACAGTGGGGAGAGAGATTAAGCCCATATCACCAGTTCTGTAGGGTTCCTCAAAACTTGAGGCTCATCCCACTCCTATTTAGCATCTGTAAGAACTGTTGGGTGAAGTTAATAAACATTACAGAGGGTCATCACTGTGCTGGATTGGATGTGGTTTTTTTTTTTTTTGATGAGTGAGTTATTGCTTATTTTTGGGTGCAGTCACCTGTGTAAGATGGGCAGCAATATAAATCATATAAGTAAATTAATAAATGACACCCAGTTGTATATTTCTACTATGGGCCAGCCAAATGACATGATAAGCATGATCTGTGTGTCTGAAGGCTGTGGGGCTTTGCATGATGAAGAACAGACTTCGGTTTAACCCAAACATGAATGAGGGTTTCAGGGTTCATTGACTCAATGATTTTTCATCCCTAGTTCTGGATGGTATCGCTGCAGAAAGAACTGGTAAACACTTTTTTTGGGGGGGGGGGGCATTCCTCCTGGATTCATGGCCCCTATTCAAAGAGCAGGTGGCAGCCATGGGCAGGAGGGCTGTTGTTCAACTTGGTGTGGTGTATTCTTTCCTCAATCAGATGGTAGCACACATTGTGTCTCATGCTTTGGTTAACTCCCAAGGGGATTACTGTCAATGTTCCCTCTAACATTGGAAATCGCTGCACGGCAGTTAGAAACTGCCACGCGGCGATTTCCTGTCAGGTATGCGGCCACGCAGCAATGTTCCCTCTGACATTGGAAATCGCTGCGCGGCAGTTAGAAACTGCCACGCGGCGATTCCCTGTCACGTGCGCAGCCATGCAGCTGCGCAGCTTAGAGGGAACATTGATTACTGCAATGTGCTATTGAAGACTATCTGGAAAGCTACAAGTGGTCCAGAATGTGGCATTATGAACAATTAAGGATCTGGCTCGGCACACCCATGTTCCCAATAAGCTTCTGAGTGTTGCCTAAGAGGCTGGTTGTCACTTTTATGCACGTATATAGTCCAGCATATTTGCAGTCTCTCTCTCATTACCTGGCAGAAGGTACATGCGCCAGGTCCTGTCAATTAAAGCATGTCAGTTGGCAGACTCAGGAAACATGGCTTTCCTGTATCAGAAAACCCATTTCTTTTGAGATTAGATTGATCCCATACCAGTTGGTCTTTTATAAAGCTTTTAAGTACTTGATTTTTTTTCCCTCAGAGATGGGAGGTGATTGAATCTGAAAAGTGAATGAATTTGTTACTAACAAATTAACTGACAAACTTAATTTATCCTTCTTTTGTTTTATTATGCAATTTTTATTTCATTGATGTTTTAATTGTGTTAGAGACCCAGAGCTGCTTTATGTGAGAGGACCAGTTATATAAATTTAATAAATGTCAATATCCTTATAACGTGTGTGTATCATTTGACATATATTTTTATTATTAGACTGAGTTGTTTTATTCAGGACATATATTATGATAACTATGTTATAATATAATATATATACATTAAATGTATACCTGAAATATTTATGTTTTTCAGTATAGACATATATGCACACGTAATATTGATTATTTAGAGACAGTTTGAAGTTCCAAAAATACACACACACACACACATACACATTTCTGAAACTCTTGACATTTCACCTGAATTAAAATCCCATAAGGATAAGTTTTATCCTTAACCTCATATTATCTTTGAGACAAAAAGATATTTCTCTTATACTTCAGATGAAAGTTTAATACTCTGCCCGAAAGATCTTTCAGAAAGGATTCAGAGATCCTTTCAGCTGGGATCTACATTTGATGGGTCCTAGGAGACATATCCTCTCTGCCATGGTGTCTGCTTTATGGAACATTCCCTCCCTTCCTCCCCTCCTCCTCCCAAATTAGATTAGCTCTGTCTCTAAGACATGCTTAGATGGCTCCATTGCTGTGCTGGCTATTTTTATTCCCTAGGATTTGTATGTCTGTATTTAGTAATATTTACTGTTTAGGTGATTTTTTAAAAAAATATCTATGGGGTTTTTATATGTGGTTTTATTTGTGGTTTGTTGTATGCTGCCCAGAGTTGCCTTTGATGAGATGGGTGACTATCTAAACTTGATTAACAAATGAATAAAGCATTTTCACAGCAAGATAAGTGATGCAATTAGAAATAAATCTGAGAATTGGACAATCACTTAATTTCACCTACCTGACATACATCTCTGGATCCTATTTCTCAACCACTTCAGCAGTGGCTCCATGGTACAACCACATATCCAGGGATTGCCTCCAATTTGAAGAGTCACCAGGCCCGTGAGACCTTCTAAGGCTTCAAGGCTAAGGAAAGACAGAGCCCCATAGCTGAGATCAAGCGCACGTAGTTGGACCAAGCCTCGGAAAGCTTGTGGGTCTATCTTCTTCAGCCAAGGGTTGTGGCTTAAGTCAACATGCACCAGGCTGTAGGCTTCCTGAAACATATCAGCCACCACCTGAGTCAAGTTATTGTAGCTCAAGTCCAAGTGGGAAAGGTGCTTAGATGTCAAAAAGAGCCCAACTGGTAGTTCAACAAGGGAGTTGTTCCGCAAATCCAATACTCTCAACTCCAAGTAGCAGGTAAGGTATCCAGGAGGGATGCTTGTGAGGTGGTTGTGAGCCAAGCTTAGGTTTCTGGTGTCCAATGGAAGATCTGGTGGGACTGAAAACAGTCGTAGTCCACTGCAATCCACGGCCTGGCTGCGGCATGTGCACAGAACTGGGCAACCAGTGACAGCACTGGCAAAGACTACTACCACTGCTACAAGGAAAGGGCTTAATATCATGGCAGGAGAGCAATGGGGTACAAACTGCTCTCCTCCCAGCTGGACACAGTCTGCACTCATTTTGGGAAGGTGGAAGCTACATGGCAAAGAGAGGCCAATCAAGAAGGAGCAGCAATGGGTGGAGACACAATCCAACCAACGGGAATCACTGACAAAAAAACTGCTACATTATGGCTGGAGAAACGTGGAACATCGAACCCAAGTTTGTCAGATCTTGAGGCACTTATAGGACCATAAAAGAGTTCTAACTAAGCGAGAAGCTGACAAGTTTTGGTAGCTTTCTGAATAACTTCAACTGGGAAGTTGAAGAGTGTAATCTACCTGCATACATGCATATGTAACTTCTATGGAGAAGTTAAAAGATTATAATAAAAAATGTAAACAAAGCTGATAACTTTTATCCAGCATCTGCTGATCGCTAGATTTCTGGATCTTGAATTAAGATAAAATGTGCTCTTTTTTTAGTGTGTTTTATTTTGTGTTGGTGTGCTGGAGACATAATTTGCTGATGCCTTGCAGAAGTTTCTCATTGCACTAGAAAAATATAATCAGGTCACTGCTTTTTGCAGTCTCAGTAATTCTACCTGCAGTTCTACGAGACTGGAAGGAACTTCTCCTGGAATCATTCAGGTATTATTAAGATAAATGAAACAGCTGTCTTCGACTGTTCCCTTTTCTGTTTCCCAGAAAGCTAATGTCTGGAGAAGATCCTCTTGATAAGCTGCTGCTAAACTGGATTAAACTTCCAAGTGAGTCCCTCTTGGAAAGGTCAGGAGAAACTAAGGCTGGAGATGAGGAGCCTCTTAGCAGTCCAACATTTTACTTGTCTGGGAAGATGGCTAGCCATTACCTTTCAGTTTAGGAGCAGATTCCGCCCGCCAGAACTAGAGCCACTGAAATAGGTACATGAATCCATGTTGTGCCTAACTTGAAAAACTAAGCTGGAAGCTGTATGCCAAAAACAATCATGTTTTCAGGGTCCAAATAATAAGGGTCAGGAGAAGGAGTGTAATGCTGTCCTTGAAGCTTGGTCTTCTTTCCCAGACTAAAGTTCTTCCAGGACAACCTGTCAATGAAATATAATGAAGATCAAAGTGGGGAGTGGGGATCATATACCCCTTGTGCATTCAACATAGCTCTCCTTTTGCCATCTGTTTTTATAGTAATGCACACACCACACTTTCTTCCCAAATCACTGCTGAAGCCTCTACTCTTTGTCCTCTATTATAAACATCATTCTCGGAACCCCACACAATTTTCTCAATGTACAGTTGTTATTGCATTTACTGTAGCACTGGACCGAGATGTGTGGGAAGAAGAAAGAAGGCTGAGGCACTGCTTGTTTGGCCAAACAGTGAATTTATCTTCAAGGAAGTAAATATATTCAGCTTTGGCTGAGAGGGAGGAAAAGCATTGTAGTTCAGCATGAAGCCAGCTGAATTAGATTCCACATCCATTATTTGCCCCACATCTGGAAGGCATTAGGTTGAAGAAAGCTGCCTTAAACTATTCAGTTATCTACCTCCCTCTTATTTTACAAGTCCATTATAAATGACCTGAGATGCCCTTTATGACTCTGGGAAGGCAGAAATAAACTTGTATCAATAAAAGACCAATCATTCCAAAAAAGTGAGAAATGGGAAGGAGTCTAGGTGAGAAGGTGTCTGGAAATAACACCAAGTTTCACTAGAAAAGGGAGTACCTAGCTCTAAAACAAACTATCTGGTAGTTAATCCCCCTTGAACATGGAGGATTTACTCAACGGGAAAGTTTATGGAACTTTGCCTTCCAGGCAAATCACACCACAAATCAGCATTTGATCAATGACCCGATTGAGGGATGGCATGTAAAAGCAAGTGAATGAGAGAGTGAATGGGAATTAATTATTGAAACTCTTTAAATACACAAAATTTCTTTTATTCCTTTTCATATCTACTATTGTACAAGAACCCAAACCTTTTGAACTTGATCCCCAAGTGTGACCACCCCTACTTTCAAGTAGAAAATAAGGGAGCTCAGGTTAAACACCAAAATTTTTGTAACAGGTCCTGGGATTGCATTCAACCTTGTGTCTGCATCTCTGCCAAAATAACCTCCAGTTACTTCCTACAGTCCTGGGCCCAGCTGAAGGGCACCGCCCATCCATAAGGTCTGCTGAGGCTTCTCCTTCTGCAGCTATGAAGCAGTTTGGAGAGTTACTCCATACAAAGAGAAAATCTGGTTTCTATTTTTCCATTAAAGGACTGGTACTGTGCTTCGGAATCCCTATATCTCTTTCCATCCTTTGTGCACCCTTGGGGCAGGAGTTCTTGTATCATATTGTCATTCTTCCTTTTCCTTTGCGATGCTATCTCTTTCCATGGTCATCTTTTCCTTGCATAGCCCCCCCCATCCTCCTTTTCCCACTTCTCCTTATCTTTTGAAGATCAAGCAAGTCACATAATTTACCCAAAAACTCTGCTGAGCTGGCATCCCCACATGCTTTCTTGCAACTAGCCTTTCTTTTCATATCCTTGCCCTTACTCTCCTCCCTGGACCCTTGGGAGATACACATCTCCTCATCTTCTAAGACACGCCCTGTTCACACCCTGTTCACATTTCCGAACCCAGAAATCTTACTTTCCTTAACCAAATGTTGTATGGCACCAAGCATGCAGCCCCACTTTCCTTCTCCCCATCCCTTCAGTTTCATCTCACCAGCAAATATAATTACTTACTCTGAGCTGAAGATTTTTTTTTAAATGTTGCCTTAGTCCATTAGAGAAGCCTCTGCTTCCTGCCAGATCAGCCTTCCCATTCCATGGAGTCTTTCTTGCCTCCTTTCCTCTGTCCCTCTTGAAAATAAGGACACTGAGAAAATTTCAGTCTCTCCTTGAATTGCAGCCTCTGTGTGTGTGTGAGTGTGTGTGTGTGTGTGTGTGTGAGAGAGAGATTCCAACCAGGTCTTTCCCCACCTCCTTTCCCCTTCTTTCTTTCGTTCTCTCTTTCTTCCTTGAGGGCCAGGTACTGACGTTTCTCTGTCTCTTAGCAACTGCCTCCTCATCTCTGAGCAACAGGAGAGCGGAGGGGCTGCAGACCCCACTGAGCTGAGGCAGGGAGGCAGTGGCCAGGGCGGGGTGGAGTGCGAGGGGTGGGGGTGGGCAGGAGGCAATGGATGCATAAAAAAATGCGCCCACAAGATCCTAGAGACAAGAGAGGGAGGACACGCATTCCAAGGTGGGGGAAGCAGAATCAGGCAGACAAGGGGGCGGCTGGAAAGCTGGGAGACAGACGTGGGCAGAAAAAGATCAGACAGGGACATGCCAGTGCATGCATGCACGCACAGAAGCACAGAAACGGGTGGGTGGGGAGGAACCAGGAATAAAGGGGAGATGCCAGGGAAGCAGTTTCTCCTTGCCAGCTCTCAAGAGGCAGTTGCTTGCATCTTGTCACAACAGAAGGGCTTGAGAAGAAATAGTCTTGCCTGGCACACAACTCTTGTCTTTGCCTGGAGACATTTTGCCCCAACAGCAGCATTAGCCTTCTTCTTAACCTCCCCATCCTCCTTCCCACCAATGGGGTTAACCACTTCCTCACTCTGGTGCTTTGGATTACTGTAGTTATTTTTTACCACCACTTCCATCCTCTTAACAGGGATCTGTTTTCTTCTTTCTCTGTAGGGGAGTTTGGCACTTCCTAGGGGTGGTTTCATGTATGTTTTATGGTTGCTATCTTGCTGTCATCTGATGGGTAGACAGCTGACACAAGCCTTCCAAAGGAGAGCTTGGTGTTCCTCCCTTGGGTGGCTGTTAATTGGTTTTTCTTTCAAGATCCCACTAGGTTGGAAAGGAACTTCCTGTGTGAAATGGACTTCAGAAGGCAGATAGGATGCTAGCCAGCTGAATCTTAGAGAAGCACAGCAGTCAGTAAATGCCTTCTTTCAGATGCACAATTTTAAGCCTCACCAGGTGCCACTCCAAAGGAAATTTGCGAAATGTCATGGACAGAGTGTCCTTGCTGGCTCTCTGAAACTTGTGACTTGAAAATTATAGTCAGGGCTTCAGTTTATCCTGGCTTTACCTTTACCCTGAAGCTAGGGTTATAATTCTTCCTGCTTCATGGACCCTTCTAAGAGTCCAGTGAAATCTACCTCTCCTCTGAGAAATGCCTTTAAATACAGAAAATATTGGTCGTTTTACAAAGGAAAGCAATTATGCTCACATACACCTATCGAAATATTTAATTGAATAGTTTAAATAATCAGACAATTAAATTTAATTAATAAATATGTACCACAGTAATATTCGTGCTTCTTTATTCATCAATAACAAGACCAAAAGCTAAATCTCAGAGGTTAGTGAAATTAAGGCTATACTTTTTTCCCTCCTCCAAGGTCATGGACCCCCTGACATCTAACCATTGACCCCAAATTAAAATTTCTTGCCTTTCAGGAAGATTGCAAAATTCATGATCTCTCATAAGTCTCTGAACCCATAGGAAACATGAAACTGGACAGCTTACAGGGACAAAACTTGTTTTCAGATAATCTCCTTTGCTGAAGAAAGATTCAGGTTGCATGAACAATGTTTGTCATGCCTAGGGCTATGTGAACTTTTTTTTTGTTTTTAAATCTTATTTTGCACCAAAATAGCATATGTTCTATGGAGGAAAATAAAAATTCTGAATACACAGTGTAATGTATTCAGGAGACAGATTATGTTGTGCAGTGAAAGAGCAAACAATGGAACTAGCAAGAAAAATAATTAGGATATTGTCCACACCTTCAGGACTTCCCCAGTTTTGGTTCTTAAGTCCCCTTCTATAGAAGGATCCTGAGGCAGGATCTAAGTATGGGTATTTAGAATATCCTTATTATGGTGTTTGAGAGCCAGTTACAAACATATTTACAGCTACAAACCGGGAGACCATGAGTTCCAATCCTGCCTTGGGCACAAAGCCAGCAGGGTGACCTTGGGCCAGCTACTGTCTCTCAGCTCAGGATGATAGGCAATCCAAAAACCTTACTTAAGAGTGCTTAGACTTGGTTGTGTTAATTTTCTCCATTTGCAACTAATTTTGTTTTTGTATTAATACATTTATTTGCAACCATAAGTTTTATCAGAATTCATATAAAATTGCAACAATCCATATGTTCAATACATCACTTCTAATATTAACAGCACTATCTGTCAACATCTGCTTTCTTATCTTCCTTGAGGCCATTGCAAACAATGCAACTGGCTTTGTTACATGTTCATCTACATTAGTCAGCAGGAAATAAGATTACCCCCCCCCCTTCTATGCTAGACTGATTCAATTGGATTAACAAAAGCTTGATGAATGTAGATCTAGGTTCCTGATATAATTCACAGTGTAGTAAGTAATGGATCAGATCTTCCTCATGTGAATTATTATAAATGCATAAACGCTGTGCAATTGTTAACCCTTTATGTCTTCCATTCAAGTAGGCTGTTGGCATTGTCTGAAAGTGAAGCTCTATGAAAGTGTGTATCAGGGAATGGGATGTAAGTAACTGTAAATAGATGATATTGCTTGTCCATCTTTGGAAGATCGATACCACTTGACTAACTTAAGGTTGCATATCTACTCTTTATCTTCATCTTGTTCAAAATTTTTAAAGAACAAGTGGACCATCAATAGTAAAGGTAAAGGTTTCCCTGTGTAGTTGTGTCAGACTCTAGGGCACAGTGCTCATCTCTGTTTCTTGGCCAAGGGAGCCAGTATTATCTGAAGACATTTTCCATGGTCATGTAGCCAGCATGGCATTGGATATACTCCAAAGGTGCATGGAATACTGTTACCTTCCCACCGAAGTAGTACCTGTTAATTTACTTGCATTTGCATGCATTTGAACTGCTAGGTGGGCAGAAGCTGGGGCAGGTAATGGGACCTCACCCTGTTGTGCGCTGCTCGGGTCTTGAACCTGGGCTGTCAGCTTTCCAGCTGACAAGCTCAACAGCTTTAACCGCTGAGCCATCACACCCTTGCGAACCATCAATAATGAATGATAATCTACATTGTTCAATAGTTCTTGATCTAGTGAAAATTGTGAGAAAGGTTTAAAGAGATATTCACCCATCCATTACTGTTAAGTTGTTCATGGAGGCACTGTTTTGCCAAAAAAAGGGTCGGGCATGAAGATTAGTCTTCTATAATATGAGACTATTGCTTTCTTTATTTAAATTAATTAATGGAAGGGCCACTTCTATTCTCAATATTGCTGCTGGTACACATAAGAGTAAGGTTAAGATTGATCTCCTGGATTTATTTTGGACCACCTCTCATTCTTTTAGTTTAGAAACCCCATATTGGGGCTTCATATGTCAACCGTGAGATTGTTTTCCCCTAGAAAATTGTAGCCAGCCTTCTTTTGAGTAGAAGAAGGAGCAAATGGCTCTGATTAACCTCATAGCCATTGTTCTTGCTGATGCTACGTGTGCTTAGTGCTCTCTGAGCTTGGTGGTTTTATTGCAGATGTTTCATTACCAAACTAGGTAACATCATCAGTGCATGATGCTATCTATATATGTTTTCCATGATAGTATTTCAGTAAAATGGATATCCAAATACTTGAATGACCTCACTTGTTCTATTTCCTTATCATCTAAGATCCATTGCAGTAGTGGGTTCTAAAACTCTTTACTACTGGTTCGCGCGCATGACGCTTCTGTGCATGCACAGAAGCTTCTGCGCATGTGCAGAAGCGTCCTGGTGGGTGGGCGGAGCCTCCCGCTGGCAGCGCTACCGGTTCTTAGAACCGGGCCGAACCGGGAGCAACCCACCGCTGGTCCATTGATATCTCTTTGGTCTCTTAGCAAATACTAGTTGGTTTTGGAATAATCTGTAAGTATTACAAATGCTGTCAGAATCCTTCTTATTCCAATTATTGTTGACATCAGTACCATATCATCTCTGTATGATCTGTCTACTGTCTACTTCTAATTAATGAAGCATAAAAAGAAGGATTATTAAGCTCTTCTACAGTGTTGTGTATATAAAACTTAAAGAGGAAGAGAGCCAGTGTGAAGCCCTGGTAGGCACATTTTGTGATTTTAAACTGCTTTGTTAAGGAGCCATTGTGATTTATCTGTACTTGTATATAAGTGTTTTCATATAATTTGTATGCTGTATTAGGTAACTTATTTGAACATTAGGTAATTTTATATTAGCTAATCTATCTATATGTAATTAAAACTTCTCCCATAATTTTCCTCTATTTATTTATCATAGGCAGAAAATATATCAATAAATGCATAAAGTCATTTTTGAGGGACCATTAATGATTTGTGAATCAGATGTTCTAAACTGAAACACTGATCTATAGTACGATGTCCCTTTCTGAAGCCTGCCTGTCCTTCTGCTATTATCTGCCTACCTATCGCTCCAATCAGCGGTGAAATCTACTTACCTTCCCTACCGGTTCGGAAGCTTGCGTGCACCCCCCATCGCGCACGCTTTTTCACTCTCTGCGCATGCGCAGAATGCTTTGTGTATGCGCAGAGGGTTAAAAAAAAAGAAAATGGCAACATCCGGATGGGTGGGCGGAGCCTCGTGCCGCCGCCGCTACCGGTTCTCTGAACCAACGGGGACCACTGCTACCGGTACGCCCGGACCGGGCCGAACCGGTAGCATTTCATCCCTGGCTCCAATCAATAAATCTGTTTAAAAGATACCTTGTATATAACTTCCACTCTGTGTCAATGTCTTATGGGGTGAAGGTTAGTGAGGTTGTGGAATCTCCCTTTTTAAATATTGAAATTGCTACACTATTTTTCCAGTCTACGAGGATTTGCTCCCATGGCATTGATATAAGTAAACAAGGACATGAGCGTAGGAGCCCATCAATCATGGAATGTCTTAAAAAATTCTGGCAGTAACATATCTTCTTCCTGGGCTTTGCCAGCTGCCTGTTGTGAAATTATTCTTTTAACTTCTGCAGCAGTGATTGGGGGTTATTTTAATTATGTTTTTAATATATCTGTACCCATTAACTGCTGACTTGATATTCTAATATCCTCAAATTTATTTTCGAAATAAACTATCCAAAATTTAGATGAAATCTGTGCTTCTCTTATTATTTTCTTATTACTCTCTGGCCTTGGGAAACTAGTTCCCAGAATTTTGTAAACATAACAGTCTTTGGTCTTGCCCTGGCTTTATAGTACTCTTGTTTCCCTCTCCTTATCAATGCTTGATATTTGCAGTATTTATCTCTCACTGCATCTATTCTGCCCAATGATTTATCCTTTATAATTTGTTTCACTTATCTAATCAGTTCTTTAATCTGTGGTTAAGCCACGGGGCTCTGGTTACAGTCCTTTTTCCTTGCCATGATTTACACACCAATGGTTTAAGATTCCCAACCATATTCCCAGCCACTTCCTCATATTTGATATTTGCATTTTCAGGTTTTTGAATAAGTGTGACCCTCTGCTATAGCATTGTTGGGCTATATCATTGATCTTACAACTTTGGCCAAGGGGATGTCCACTTTAATTGTTTCTGATTCTTTGTAGTAGCTTTTATATTGAGACTGTCTTGTGCTACATTATTTCCACATATCCACATTAAGTCTGAGTCAAGTGGTAAGTGATCACTTTGGTCAATGTATAATATCAAAATACGGTGGTACTGGGATTATTGAGGGTGATATGAATATATAATGAAAAACAGTACTCCCCTTCTGTGGCTGACTGATGTATTAGAATCCCAAGTTGATAGCAATAGCAATAGCACTTAGACTTATATACCGCTTCACAGTGCTTTTACAGCCCTAAGTGATTTACAGAGTCAGCTTATTGCCCCCAACAATCTGGGTCCTCATTTTACCGACCTTGGAAGGATGGAAGGCTGAGTCAACCTTGATCCTGATGAGATTTGAACTGCCAAATTGCAGGCAGCCGGCAGTCAGCAGAAGTAGCCTGCAGTACTGCACTCTAACCACTGCGCCACCGCGGCTCGATTCCATTGTTATCCATGTAAACTGTCCATTTGTAATTTATACATTAATTTAAGTTTTAGTCCACATTTGTTTTGGATCTTGTCATGTGAAATAGGAACTTGAAATGAACCTTTCATTTCAAAAAAGTCCTTTCAGTTCCATATTTCCAAACCTGAGCCAATTCTAGCATTATAATCCCCACAAATAATTAAACCTGCACTTGTAGGATGATGAAACATATCAAATAATGTCTCTTTCAGGTTATCCTAATTTACTTGTTGTCGGGTGACATTGTCCCTTGAGTTTTCAGCCTCAGCATTTGAATTTCACATATTCCATAATTTCCAGATCAAGATGTACTGTGGTTAGGCTCTTTAAGCACCCTTTAACATGTCCCATCTTTTGGTCTTTCTTGGCCCATTTATAAAAATACCTATAGCCAAGGAATGCTATCACATTATTTCCTATCAACCAAGCTTCTTGGAGAAAAATAATATCTTGTAGAAAATAAAAAATTCTCCATCTATGCATTTACTATTTGGTCTACTCTCCCTGCAAAGGGAATATGACAGACATACTGTATCTATTGGCCTCTAGTCCTTTCTTCCTTTAAAGTAACTGAATCTTCCTCTGGCTATTTCACTTGTTCCATTGAATAAAAAATTCCCTGAGCATCTTTGTAAACATAATAATTTGTAACCCTGGGGATATTTGGTGTGAACTTATATGTTGTGTCCTGGACTCCTGGACTTTCTTGAAAGGTCTGAAGTTCAATTCTAGTTCTAGTTGCTTTCTCCTGTGCACTTCTGTAGTAGTCTTATAAATTTCTGCACTATCCATCCTCATTATCTTATCCATCTTGGCTGGCAATATATTTTATGATGTTCTGGAAATCACTGGCTGTCAGCTGTTCCAGATTATGTCCCTTTGTATACTTTCTTTCATGATCCTTAACAGTGTTTACTGTATGTTGCTTTGCCATTTTCTTTTGATAATACACATATTATTAGAAGGTTTACTTCTGCACACTCCCACTCCATTCTGTCAATCCATCCATGATTCTTAGCTCAGTTGTCCTGAAGGTACTTCTTCTAAAAAGCAACTGGACTTTCTTGGGGATGGGGGTTGAAAATGTTTCACTTCTCATCCACGAAGCTTTTTCCGTTCAGAACTAAAGAAGCTTCTTGGATGAGAACTGAAACATTTTCAAACAATAACAACAACAACAACAACAACAACAACAACAACAAAGACAAATCCAGTTACCTTTTGGAAAAAGCACCTTTGGGACACCTAATGACCTTGATGATTGAGAATCTCCATAGACATTTAGCATAGCTTGGTTGTTATGCTCAATATTCCCACTTGTAATATATATGAAACCTCTATTCTTTTGTTTTTCCATTGTTAATTGGTTCAGGTTGCTTGTTAGACTTACAATCTACATTTCCTCCAAAAGTTCAGCAGCAAGCATAGATCTGCTTTCTCCTACTTCTCTTCCCTCCTTGCCCAACAATTTCTGCACCACAATCTGTGAGGTAGGCTGGGCTAATGCAGAATGGTTCAAAGCTGAACCCATGGTGTGACCAGGGGTGGGTTCCTCCTGGTTCGGACTGGATCGCCTGAACCGTTAGTGTGAACCTGGGACTACCCAGCCTTTGCCCCACATTTAGCCAGTATTTGTCAAAGAGACATAAAAGTGCAAGAAAGAAAGAAAAAGTAAAAGAAAAACATTTTATTTTACTTTTTTCCTTCCTTGCACAAATGCTCAATACAATACTATACTCAAAAAAGCGCTTTAAGAATAATATTTATAAGAAAACCTAGTTTTAAGAACAATACCGATATGATAGTTGTAATAGAAACTTTTACAAGGATGCCTAAGATTGGATTTACATAAACATTATATCCCATTAGTATGATTACTGTCCCACTCAGGGGTGGGTTCTAACTTACCTCGCTGCCGGTTCGCTTCCTCCCACGCCGCGTGGGCATGCGCGCTTTGCGCGTGCGCGCATGCGCTGTGCTGGGGAAAAAAAAGCAAAAAAAAGCTGAAAACAAGATGGCGACACATGCACAGTGCTGGAAACTTGGCTTCTGCACATGCGCAGAAGAAAAAAAAAACCTGGAACCCCCCCCCCAAAAAAGCCAAAAACAAGATGGCGACGCATGCACAGTGCTGGAAACTCAGCTTCTGCGCATGTGCAGAAGAAAAAAAAACCCGAAAAAAAATTCAAAATTTTTTTCCCCCAAAAAAATAATAATCAAAAAAATTTAAAAAAAGCTGGCGGCGCCCACAGACCGGCACCGACAGAACCGGTTCCGTGATGTCACTGTGACATCACTAGCAGGTCCGAACCGGGAGGAACCCACCTCTGGTCCCACTCATAAAAGATATAATGCATATTCTCCAACTTATCTTCCTGTTCTTTGTCTCTCCAAGATCCATACCCTCCAGCTGTTTCTATGATGAACCTTTAGAGTGGCTGTAGCTTCTGTGTGCTGCTGGGTATAACGGCAGTATTATCAATTTATCTAGAGGACCCTGCTAAGGGAAAGTATGCACTATTAACTGGAGCAGCAAAAATCAAGCTGGGGAGGTTTTCTAAATTGGCCTTAGGAAATTGTTTAGTTTTGATTCTTGGATAAAATGGGTGGTAAAATCTATTAAGAGCCAGCAAGCATCAAGGGGTGACGGGATAATAGAAGCTGTAATCCAAAGTTATGGGGAAAGGAAAGTTCTGGGTTGTTGTTTTTTTAAAGAAAAGAATACAATAAAATGTGCTGGAACAAAGGGATAATCCACATTTGCAGGCAGGATATTGATCTTAGAATTCCTGCAAACACAGCAGCAGCTTTTCTTTTGTTATGAAAAAGATGCCTGGTTCTCACCTTCCGAAGAGAATGAAATTGGCTCTGTTCTACTTGCCAAGACGTTATTAAGCAGCAATCCCATCATAGAAAACTACCCCCACCATAGTGCCTTATATAGTAGCTACTGCCTAAATGCCCTTGAGAACATATAATATACTCTTACATTTTTGAGGATGACCAAGGATCCCTGTATTACTGGAAAAATCACTATGCATTCCATATGGGTTTTAGAAATGCTCCCCCCCCCTCATTTAACTTTCTCATATAGAAAGAATCAATATGAAAAGTGTGGTTTTGATGTTACAATAATATGATTCTGATCTAGTCAGATCCCTTATAACTGATGTCTAATACCACACCACAACTTGTTATTACCGGTATGTTAGCATGGTTCCCTTTTTCCCCATTATATTCCTTACTTGTTTAGTTTCCTATTCCGCTCTCCTTTCTCTAAGATGTACCCGTTGCTCTCCTTCATGGACCAGCAGTTTTATGACAAGCCTGGAGAAACATGTCTGCTAACATCAGCTAAAAGCCTTGAAAGCTTCAAGGTCTTTAGTGCAGGGACTTGTGGGGCCAAGGAGAAACGAGATTAAAAAAAGAGCAAGAGCAATTATAGAAGCATAATGATAGGGGATAAGAGAGTACAGAGCATGTGAGAGGTGGGATGAGATAAAGCAGCCTGAGAGCCAACTGATGCTTACACAAATAAGAGAAATCTGAGGAAATCATCTGGTCTATTTACTCTGTAGGATAGAAGTAGACGGTGAATCTGCATTCAAAAATATTAGACTGTTTTGCAAGAGAAAATAGTGGGCATACAGTATGTTTATCTTTAACCCTTCCCCATCTGTGGGTACAGGATTCAGGGTTCCCCTATACCCGTGATGGCGAACCTATGGCACGCGTGCCACAGGTGGCACACGGAGCCATATCTGAGGGCATGCGAGGCGTTGCCCTATGTCAGCTCTAGCGCGCATGTGCGTGCTGGCCAGCTGATTTTCAGCCTTCCGGAGGTTGGGGGGAGCCCATTTTCGCCCTCCCCAGGCTTCAGGAAAGCCTCCGGAGCCTGTGGATGGTGAAAAACAGACCCAACGGGCCTACCGGAAGTTTGGATGAACTTCCGGTAGGCCTGTTGGGCCATTTTTCACCCTCCCCAGGCTTCAGGAAAGCTTCCTGAATCCTGGGGATGGCGAAAACAGCCCAACGGGCCAACCGGCAGTTCACTTGTGTGCTCACCCCCAGCCCCTTTTTCGCTGTCA
>QLTV01004389.1:3873232-3894020 GCA_003457575.1 Thermophis baileyi
AGTCTCCCTCCCGCGCTCCCTCCCTCGCTCTCGCTCTCGCTCGCTCTCGCTGTGTGTGTGGGTGTCTCGCTATCTCTCGCTCCCTATCTCTGTGTCTCTTCTCACTCTCTTGGAAAGCCCTGCATGCTCTCAGGCTCTTCACTACCCGTTTTTCTTTCTTCCTTTTGGAAATCCAGGCTGGCTGAGAAATGAGCGCAACCCATGGCGGAGGCTTCCCTCCTCCTCCACCTCCTCTCACGACCCCCTGGCTGGCTGTGGCGGGGCTGGGAGGGTGCACACTAGAGGAGGAGGGGGAGGAGGAGAGAAGCCTCCATTGTGGGTTGCGCTCATTCCTCAGCCAGCCTGGATTTCCAAAAGGAAGAAAGAAAAACGGGTAGCGAAAAGCCCCAAGGAGAGCACACAGGGCTTTCTGAGATAGTGAGAAGAGACATAGACAGGGAGCGAGAGAGCGCGAGATCTCTCTCTCTCTCTCTCTCTCTCTCACACACACACACACACACACACACACACACAGAGAGAGACATAGAGACACACAGAGAGAGGGAGACACACACAGAGAGGGCTTTCTGCGAGCATGACCCCCGGGGTGGGCCTGAGGTTCGGCGGGGCCAGCCCCCTTAGATAGAGAGAGAAAAAAAACAAGAGAAGAGAGAAAGAGAAAGATGAGAGGGAGGGAGAGGGAGATAGAGAAAAAGAGAGATGAGAGAGAAAGAGAGATGAGAGAGGGAGATAGGGAGATAGAGAGAGAGAGGAGAGGGAGGGAGAGAGATGAGAGAGGGAGAGAGACAGAGAGAGGGAGATACCTATTTCCCATAGAAAACAAAACATGGGGAGCCACAAAACCTCATGACACTGACAAGTTGTGGTTGGGGTGTGTGTCATGTGACTGGGTGGGAGTGAGTGGCGTCGAGTTGGCCACGCCCACCGAGGTTTTTTGCCTCCCGTTGTTTTGCTTTCTGTGGGAAACAGGCCCAAGTGGCTCTTTGAGTGTTTAAGGTTGCAGACCCCTGCCCTAAACATTCACAGGTATGACAGAGGGAGGGGGGAAACAGGTATGTTGTGACATTATGACACAGCCCTCCTGACTATTGCCTTCAATAATAGGATGGACATATGAAAGAATGTAGATGTGATATCACCATACATGTCTTCATTGCCTCATGGTTGCCTGTGAATGCCTTATACCACTCCCACTTTTATGCTCTGCTTTTTACAAATTGATCCAATGATGGATCATTTCTGATTCCTGATGCCATACCTGTGAATGTTTATGGGGATTGAATTTAGGGGCAGTTAACTTATTTGAACAGAAGATCTAATTCTACATAAGCTCACTGCTCTATCTGGTAGCCATGCAGCCTGGCCAGCAGTGAACATATTTAAGAAACCGAACTGTGCTCAGTCTCATTTTGGTATCTGAGTGGAGAGTTAACACACTTAAAAATTCTCCCCCCTGCATCAGAGCCATTAGACTCTGATGCAGCTTCCCTGATGCCATTGAGGGGCTTGGAGTCTGGAAGCCTTTCTCTGCTCCCAAATCCTGCTCCATATCTGACCTTACCATTTTCATCGAATTAAGTTGAAGGAAGTCACAGCACTTAGGGATAGAAAATTTAATCAGCTGGAAATGTGAATATATCAGACTTCTCTATCTCTTTTGGCAGGTTAATCTGCAGATGGGTCTGCTTTACATACTACAGCTGTCTATTTGTTTGCTTGTCTTGGTATAAGGCTGGTGAGGTTTACTGAGATACAATGACTTTACAATAAAATATTAAGAAAAAGAAGGCAAGATATTAAATAATTGACTCATCAAGCAGGTCCTTTTCAGATGTGGGCAGCAGATTCTGATGTCATAGATAGAGAAAATAAATAAATGAATAGTCATTTAATTCTGTAATTAAATATTATTTATTGTCAAGGATGACAAGTATAGAGCAGAAGAAATACTTGAGAGATTTCTGAATTCTGTGTGGAACTTGATTGGCTTTGGGTACTATGAATTTGGGGGAATAGTGGGGCTCCATTCACTGCTCTGCCTCTGATTGCCTTGGTAAGACCACATTTGGAATATTACATCCAGTTTTGGTCACCACAATATTAAAAAGATATTGAAACTCTAGAAAGAATGCAAATAAAAGCAACAAGGATGATTAGGAGACTGGAGGGTAAATTTACAAAAACGAATTGGGTAATGTCTAGTTTAATGAAAAGAAGGACTAGGGGTGACATGATAGCAGTGTTCCAATATCTCAGGGGTTGCCACAAAGAAGACAGGGTCAACCTATTCTCCAAAGCACCTGAAGGTAGGAAAGAAGCAATGGATGGAAACTAATCAAGAAGAGAACCAACCTAGAACTAAGAAGAAATTTCCTGACAATTAGAACAATTAATCAGTGGAACGACTTGCCTCCAGAAGTTTTGAATGCTCCAACACTGGAGGTTTTTAAGAAGAGATTGGACAGCCATTTGTCTGAAATGGTATAGAATTTCCTGCTTGATCAGGGGATTGGACTAGAAGACCTTCAAGGTCCTTTCCAACTCTGTTATTCTGTTTTGTTCTGTTCTGTCCTGCCTCTTACCATCAAGCCAGGTTATGATCAGAAGGAAACTCTGCCCCATCCAAGAGAAGGACAAAGTGCTGGAAATGGATATGTGGAAGACAGATCTTTGAAGAAGCAATGTATTCACAAGTGTTACAACAAGAGAATGTGATGAGGAGACTTAGGCTGCGGATGCTATTTCCTAAGGAAAATAACTTGCTATGCTGAGATTATGGCTATGCAACATTAAAGTGTGGATTATTATTGGTATAGCAATTATTCATGTCCCAATGTTGTGGGATAACAATCTTATCTAAATGTCTTACAAGCAAGATAAAAAAGTGTAAATAAAGCACAATGAATATTATTTATAAACAATCAAATCAAAATCTCCTAATGTCCTTCCCATAGAGCAGCTGATCAGATTGTTGACTGGAGAGAGGATCAGCTTCCTGAATGAGGGTTGCTTAACTTTTCGCCTCACTTTGTGTGTGTGTGTGTGTGTGTGTGTGTGTGTGTGTCCGTGTCCCCACACATGTGCATGCATGGTGGTGAGTGAGATGTGTGTTGGGAAGTATGAGGGGAAGCATTGCACCGACATAATTGCCTATGTACAATATCAGCTTGTAAAGAACTCGCAGTGTTATTTGCCAGCTGCTCCTTCCTCCAAGATACATTTATGAAAGCTGTAAGAATGGACTGCAAGAATCCAGATGACTGCTAGATAACAATGCAGCAGAGACAGACCAAAATTAACTCTTATCATCTTCTGAGTATTTGCTGCCTGTATCAATAGGTAAATCCTCTATAGATGGAACAAAATTTAATACAAGGGTGGCACTTGAGAAAGAGGTAGAATTAAGATTTTTCCCAAATTATATATTAAGGGAACTCACAAATCTTTCCTCATTTTTGTTCAAGGATTAATATCCCAAACTGCAAGCAGGACATGGCTGTTCCTGAAGCCAGTGTGGGCATTCACATTTCCTGTCTGTTGTGGATTAAGCTGACCTAAAGAGATGAAACAGCTAACTGAATACACTGCCTCACCATGCTACAAATCAGAAAGGGAGCTACAAATCACTGAGACAATGGGGTAAAGTCAGAGAAGTTTAATTTTTTTTTAGAAATGTGAATATAATGATTCAGTCTGAATTGTTAAAAACATTTTAGTGTATTAAATATAACAAGCAAACAAAAGTATCACTGATAATGTGCTGTGGTAATAAACTATCTACCTGGCAATGATTAAAATAAACTGAACCAAAAAATAAAGGAAAAAATAAAATCCACATGATACCAATCTGCAATTAATTCAGTCCTTAACTAATTATACCTGGACCAGCATCTCAGTTTTATCCCAAAGGTGGTTTTTCAAGAGGCAACTTTTGGACTTTTTTTTTTTTTAAGACATTTTGTTTCTCATCCAAGAAGCTTCTTCAGCTCTTCTCCAGCTTCTTGGATGAGAAGCAAAACATCTTCAAAGAAAAACAAGAAAGTCCAGTTGCCTCTTGAAAAAGCACATTTGGGACAACCATGACCTGGATGATGGAGAATCTCCAGCGACAGTTTTAGAATATAAAGTCATTTTTAAAAAGTTGACAAAGGACACATCTCTTGAATCCATTCCTTAATATCAGGAGTATTCATTTCTTTCCGTTTACGTAAGATCATTTTTTTGCCAAGCCAGGCCACAGGCTCAATAAAATCAGAATTGTACATGAAAGATCAAATACCATACTTTAGATCTATAGATATCACTTTTACATCTTTAACTGCTATGCCTTCTTCCCCAAGATTATGTTCAAATAGTTTGGAACTTGAAACCAAAGGGCAGCTGTAACTGGACATGACATTCAGTCTGATTAGTACAGCTATTCACATAAAGTCAGAAAAGAAGCAGAAGGTCAATGGAGAAGGGCGTAAGATGTTCCTTTGATAAATTATATAGTGCAAAACATGCACTTCCAATGCTATGCGAACCGGTAGGGACGGTAAGTAGAACCCACCCCTGCTCCACATGTTTCTTTACACACACACTTTTTAAAGCTAAAGGTTTGGATTTAAGATTCAGGCCTTATCCCCTTACAGTTCCAAGTTATCTTTACAAAGTGTAATCTCTGTCTTTACATTCTTTGAGAGAAAATCTGCAATTAGATTTTGTTTGCTGCACAAATGTAGAAAGGAAATTCAGAAAGACTGAAGGGTAAAATATCAGTAGGCACAAATATCAACATCATATATCCTTGTCTTACTCCTTGTTCAATAATCAACTATATGTGGTATGATGTTATCTGGTTTGGTGATGAAACATCTGCAAGAATACAGTGAAGCTCAGAGAGTACCAAAGACTCCACAACAACTATACACCATGTGCACAATTATTAGGCAACTGAGTATTTTGACCATATCATCCTTTGTATGCATATTTTCCACCTCCAAGCTGTATAAATTTAAATGCTTAGTGGATATAAGCAGATCAGGTGATGTGTATTTGTGTAATGAGGGAGGGTGTGGCCTAAGGAGATCAACATCCTATATCAAGGTATGCATAATTATTAGGCAGCTTCTTTTCCGCAGGCAAATGGGCTAAAAAACAGATTTAACTGACTCTGAAAAGTCAAAAATTGTAAAAAGGCTTTCAGAGGGATGCAGCACTCTTGAAATTGCTAAGATATTGGGGTGTGATCACAGAATCATCAAATGTTTTGTTGGAAATAGTCAACAGGGTCGCAAGAAATGTGTTGAAAAAAAAAGACACACCTTAACTGCCAAAGATTTGAGAAGAATCAAACATGAAGTTACCAGGAATCCATTATCCTCCAGTGCTGTCATATTTCAGAACTGCAACCTACCTGGAGTGCCCAGAAGTACAAGGTATTCAGTGCTCAGAGACATGGCCAAGGTAAGGAAGGCTGAAATCCGACCACCATTGAACAAGACACATAAGTTGAAACGGCATGACTGGGCCAAGAAATATCTGAAAACAGATTTTTCAAAGGTTTTATGGACTGATGAGATGAGAGTGACTCTTGATGGACCAGATGGATGGGCCCATGGCTGGATCAGTAACAGGCACAGAGCTACACTTCAACTCAGACACCAGCAAGGTAGAGGTTGGGTAGTGGTATGGGCTGGTATTATGAAAGATGAGCTAGTTGGACCTTTTTGGGTTGAAGATGGACTCAAAATCAACTCCCAAACCTACTGCCAGTTTTTAGAAGACACTTTCTTCAAGCAGTGGTACAGGAAAAAGTCTGCAACTTTCAAGAAGACCATGATTTTTATGCAGGACAATGCTCCATCACATGCATCAAAGTACTTCACTGTGTGACTAGCCAGTAAAGGCCTTAAAGATGAAAGAATAATGACATGGCCCTCTTTCTCACCTGACCTAAACCCTATTGAGAACTTGTGGGCCTTTCTTAAACGGGAGATTTACAGTGAAGGAAAACAGTACACCTCTCTGAACAGTGTCTGGGAGGCTGTGGTTGGGGCTGCACAAAAAGTTGATCATCAACAGATCAAGAAACTGACAGACTCCATGAACTTATGACTGTTATTGAAAAGAAGGGTGGCTATATTGGTCACTGCTTGTTATTTTGAAATGTCAGAAATGTTTATTTGTCAATTTTGAGTTGTTTGTTTATTATTCTCACTTTAACAGATGAAAATAAATGAGTGAGATGGGAAAATTTTCATTTTTCATTTAGTTGCATAATAATTCTACACACTAATAGTTGCCCAATAATTGTGCACACATAGATATTCTCCTAAGAAAGCCATAACCTCACTTTTACTTTCTTAAATATTCAGGTTTGAGGTTTATTAACATTTTGGATTGACCGAGAGCACTGTAGTTGTTCAATAATAAAATTAATCCTCCAAAATACAGCTTGCCTAATAATTGTGTGCACAGTGTATGCTAAGCATTCCATTTCTTCTCATACATGCTTTACTTTTATCACATTTCATTCTTAACACGTTCAGCAGCCCATCTTCAACCTCATTATTTATCCAGAACATTTCTATAATTGAAGCCTACTCACTTTATCATACATTTTCCTCTAAATACACAAATATACAACGTTTTTTTTCCCCTGACAGCCATACACTTCTCAGTGACCCTTTGAAAAGCAAAAAGTTATTGAGCCTGCCCTTTGCCTGGTATAAAGCCTCACTACACTTCTCAAAGTTTTTCCATGGTCACCTCTTATATCCTTTCAATCAGAATTTTGCCAAACATCTTTCAGGCAATTTAACAAATTAACCCTCTGTAGTTTTTCCTCATGCTATTTTTTATTTTATGTAAAGGAACAGTAACATTCTTCTGAATCTCCAGCACAGATGCAGTGCCCACACAGTGTTAAGCAAACTATACAACTGCTGTAAGGAATTCACATTTTTATTTTAACAATACTTCATGCGCAATACTGTTTAACATTTTGATGTTCTTAAAGCAATTATCATTCTTTTTCATTAACTAATTTTTAGAAACTAAAATGTACATTATTTGTTTCCATTTTTGACATATCTTTCCCGCTTTTATAGGTAAAGGTTCCCCTCGCACATACGTGCTAGTCGTTCCCGACTCTAGGGGGCGGTGCTCATCTCCATTTCTAAGCCGAAGAGCCAGCATTGTCTGATGATGATTCCGTGGCCGGCATGACTAAACGCCGAAGGCGCACGGAACACTGTTACCTTCCCACCAAGGTGGTCCCTATTTTTCTACTTGCATTTTTACATGCTTTCGAATTGCTAGGTTGGCAGAAGCTGGGGCAAGTAACAGGAAATCACTCCGTTACGCGGCGCTAGGGAGTCGAACCGCCGAACTGCCGACCTTTCTGATCGACAAGCCTTAGCCACTGAGCCACCGCGTCCCCCAGCCACCACGTCCCCCGCTTTTATACATGGCCCTAAAACATTCCTTCCAGTATTCCCTCACTTTAGTTTCTTCTCAATTGATATTTCCACTTCAATTTTCAGTTTGACTCACTCTGCTGGAGGGTCCTTGTTTAGCCCACTTCACCTATTTTCAAAGTTATTAGTTATTTCCCTAAAATTTCTCTGTATTTTCTCTGCCTTTTAAAATCTGAACAAAGAAAGAAGGAATTTTGATCTGCTTTTGATTTATTTCTATTCAATTAGCAGGATTTTTATTTTCACACTAATTTTCTGAAAAGGGAGAGCTGACCCCAAAGCTTCAACTCCCTATGTATTTGAATCACCATGGAAAAAAAATTGCTGAAGCAAACAATGTGGACGTTCAAATAAAAACATTATTTGAATTTCCTTGGTACTTCCCCCTCCCCCCCCTTGGTGGCATTTGGAGACATTGCAGCATCTGGAGAAGCTTCCTTTTGTCACATTGAAACAAATGTTCTGTGACTTAACTGCCAACCCACTTTCCCTTCTGGAGCACATTTTTAACAGAGCTTAATGGAGGGTTGCCCCAGCAAATGACAGCATATAATTGACCATGGTTGGTCTCCAAAAGAAAGCAGGGTTGGACTGGATCCTTTAATACTCGAATGAGAGACTGCTAGGGAACCCCAGAGTTGTAAACTAGACTTGAAAATCAGAAAAGTATTCCAGAAGTCAATAACAAGCAACTGTTGTATTTTCCCTAAAACTTCAGGGCGTGGCCATAAAATCATCTGTAGTCAAACTTGAGTTGAAGATGTTTACCTTCTCACTTATAGGTTGTGTTGGAAGTTGATGGAGCGGCACTGGAGATGCCAGTAAGTATGTGGAATGGGGTGGGGGAACTCCAGAAACAAATAAGTGATAATACAGTTTGCTTGAAAATGTCAGGTTCTTCAAAGGGCTTATTGGAAACCATTTGTATATATTTGAGGTAGCTGGTTATCTATTTTAATTCTCAGTATGCCATGACACGCCTGGGCTTGCCCAGAGGCACCCACATACACTCACACATTCTTTCAGGCCCAGAATGATTTACACCAGTTTGCCCTTTGATAAACAAGTTGACAAGCTGACAGCAATCATGCAGTCACACAATTGAAAGAATGGATGGAGACAACCAGTGATCAGTTGTCAGAGATTTCAAGAGAGTAGTGCACTGCTGCCATCTGCTGGAGTTGTCCATGAATTAAAAGCAAAGGTAGCATTTGTCAGATTCAGGTAAAAAGCCGTGGGTGCCCCTGTTTCGAGGCGACTTGATACTCTTTATGGTTTGGATTTTGCTGTCAGCAATGCCTATTGATTTCAGCCAGCTTGGGGAATGGCAAAATTATGAGAACTGGAATTGAAAATACTGGAAAGGCATGAGATGACCCATACTTTCCATGGTATACAGCAAGCCAGCACTATTTATTTATCTTATCTATTAGAGAAATAAAGCAAGCAAAAATAAAGATTCCAGTCATGTAATTGTTGAGTTTTGCTATTTTTTGAAGTTGTTACCATCAGTAGTTCAAACAATATGTGTACAATATTATTCCAGTGTAATTTAAGATTTTGTCAGATAGGTGAATGTTTTCTTTCAAAATATATGCCTAAAAATGAAATTCTTAGTGATATGATTTTTTTTGCACCTGATTTTGTGACCTTTTTTTGCTGTGTTAAGCATATCTGGTTTCCCCCATTGACTTTGCTTGTTGGAAGCCCCTTGGGGAGGTCAAAATGACACTTCCAGGACACTGCAACCTTCATAAATACATGCTGGTTATCTTGCACCCCGATTTTGATTACGTGATCACGAGGACATGTTGACGGTTGTAAGTGCAAGTACTGGCAATAAGTAATTTTTTTCAGCACCACTGTAACTTTGAACAGTTGTTAAACTATAAGTCTTGCAGATTCATGAGAGTTACCGGTAATTATTCTAGATTTAACAAGCAAGTAGAAAAGATCCTACTTGTGACTCTAGTATCTTTTCTTTGATCAGTAGAAAACAAGTTACCCTAATAATTTTTGCTCATTGTTACTGATTCATCATTATTTAGATATTACATTAAATTATTTCTGCCTTGAGTCTCCTGTGGATAGAAGGACAGATCATAAATCAATAATAATAATAATAATAATAATAATAATAATAATAATAATAATAATAATAATAATAATAATAATACACAAAACATTCATGTATTACTAATAATTTTGGATTTGGCTGGACAGATGTGATTCTAAGTATTGGCCCAGCTCTAGGGCCAACTGATTGACTGATTGAGCCAATCAGTTTAGCTTACCTCATATAAGGCTGCTGTGGAAGCCTTATATGAGGTAAGTGGAAACTGTCTTGACCTTCTGAAGAAAAGGTGAGGTAGAAGAGAAGGACTAGGGGAGACATGATAGCAGTGTTCCAATATCTCAGGGGTTGCCACAAAGAAGAAGGAGTGAAGCTATTCTCCAAAGCACCCGAAGGCAGGACAAGAAACAATGGGTGGAAACTAATCAAGGAGAGAAGCAACCTAGAACTAAGGAGAAATTTCCTGACAGTTAGAACAATTAATCAGTGGAACAACTTGCCTCCAGAAGTTGTGAATGCTCCAACACTGGAAGTTTTTAAGATGTTGGATAACCATTTGTCTGAAGTGGTGTAGGGTTTCCTGCCTAAGCAGGGGGTTGGACTAGAAGACCTCCAAGGTCCCTTCCAACTCTGTTATTCTATTCTATTCTAATATAGAACAAAAAAATAATATTTCAGTTGGCATAAATGCTGCCCCTCCTTCTAAATATAGTGAAAGCATTTCTTGTAGTAATTATAGAGTTTTAATATTTTAGTCAGAAGCACTTTTAAGTCCATCCATTTTAAGAAAAAAAACCTAATATCTATGGCTAGGGTGAGGGATTCAAAATGAAAGGGAACTAATTTTGATGTCTCATCACTTAAACAAAAAGTAACCCCTAAGCATATGCATTCCATAGTTTGGGAGTAGGTCCTCTCCTGTACATCTGATTAGCTTTTCAAATGTAAACAATTTTAAGAGGGTTTATTTCCTGATCTTGGCATCCAAACAGGTTTCTATCTTGTTTCTTAAAAGTCCAACATTTGCTCTATAGAGTGTCACAGATCCATTGCCTGCATAATTCTGAACTCTGTAGATATAAACCTGTCATAGTATCTGGTTACCTTTTGCAAGACCTTCATTGTTTCCCTGTTAAATGCTGGTTTGATGATATTGCAGGTTCTTCTTTTGAACCATTCATACTCGATTGACAAAAAGCACTGGAAATTTAGACAAAAGATTAGGTTTTTGCATCTCCCCTCAATTTCTGGGGCGGGGTGGATGGAGAAGACTTTTACTTTACAAAAGAAAAGCTTATAAATAAAAGAAAGGAAGTTGAAAACTAGTGTAGAAATGAATCTTAATAATAAAATTATTCTCAATTTTAACAATTTATTTCTACAAAGTCTTTATCTATTGTCTTTAAAGTCCAATTCCATTATATTCTCACATCTTTCTATTCTATAGCTCTAATATATTTGTTTATGGCTGACTTCTAAGTTCCTGTTATCTTAATCCTGTATATCTTGATGGTCACTTTCTACAGAGCTGTGCATCTTTTTCTGCAATTTGTCCTTCCATCTTTTTTATTTTTATTTTTAGTTTCTGCCTTCTATTTCTGCCAAAGTCTTGACTTTTTCTTTGCCTTTTTTTGCTTGTTTATTCCTGGTCTGGGCTTCTTACATCTTTTCCTTTTCCCAATCTTTGTGTCATTTGAGGAAAATGGCTTGAAGAACTTCTCCATACACCAGTCTGAGTAAACAAAATAGACACTTGTCTCTTCTCAGCTTTCTTAGCTGCTATCTCCTTTCTGGTTGCCTCTTCTCCTCTCTTTATTATTGACACTTGATCCTAAAAGACAAAAGCTCTCCACCCCTTCAATATCTTGTCATTTCTAAGCTTGGTTGTTATCTGTTGTCCTTTTCTTTTTAATCCTTGTCAATAAATATCATTAACATCCTGAAAGATCCTCAGTTGTTCATTAGTAGCATGGGTGCCAGGCAACTTGAGGGCTGAGCAACTGGCATTGTATTGACTATCTATGTGGGTTTTTTGCAGTGGTGAAATCCAATTTTTTTACTACCAGTTCTGTGGGCGTGGCTTGGTGGGTGTGGTGTGGCTTGGTGGGTGTGGCTTGGTGGGCATGGCAGGGGAAGGATACTGCAAAATCCCCATTCCCACCCCACTCCAGGGGAAGGATACTGCAAAATCTCCATTCCCTCCCCACTCCTGGGGGAAGGATACTGCAAAATCTCCATTCCCATCCCACTCTGGGGCCAGCCAGAGGTGGTATTTGCCGGTTCTCCGAACTACTGAAAATTTCCGCTACCGGTTCTCCAGAACCTGTCAGAACCTGCTGGATTTCACCCCTGGTTTTTTGGTAAAATACAGCAGCAATTGACCCTAACATTCCCCTGCAGAGTATAGAATGATAGCTTTGCTATTGTCACTAAAGTGATTATCCACCTCCAGCATTTTCCTATATTGCTGTTTCTGCTTGCTTTACTGGATAGTTGGGATGATCTTCATCCTTTAGATAATCTTACTGGTCAGGGGTGGGTTCTGGATCCTTTTGCTGCCGGTTTGCTCAGGGTTGCGCTGTGTGCGTGTGCGTTTTGTGTGCATGCGCACCCCCTGCAGCAATAAAAAATTAGCTTCTGCGCATGCGCAGAAGCAAAAGCCAAGATGGCAGCACCCACGGAGACACTGACAGAACCGGCTCCGTGATGTCATCACCGATTTACTAACGGTTCTAAAGAACCGGTTAGAACCGGTAGGAACCCACCTCTGTTACTGGTAATATAAACCCCTCATTTATTCCCAGGGTTCCTTGTTCATCCCTCCCAGGAATACACACCCATCCACCCCTATACATACACAGAGACACATTCTGCTACAATGAACACAGTAGCAAGACTTGAGGGACCAAATATTTTACCATGGACAAGATAAGATTCTCATATTATGTATCTTTTAGGAGTTGAGATACTGCATTTCATACCAAATGAAGCTCCTGGATACCTTTTAAGAGTAGCTCCCTGCAAAGTGAGTTGCAGTATGACAAAATTGATATATTTGCATGGAAAAGAGTAGATTGACATTTTGTTTGTGGTTAGAAGGCAAAGTTTAGTATTGATTAAAAAGGAGTATGCTGTTGCTATGGAGAAACAAAATGAGGTCTTTTATTTAGATTCATGATATTTCCAATATATTTCCAGGCATGCTTACTTTAAATCCTTCAGATCCTCTGATTCTATTGAAAGCTAATTTTTGTTGAAAGGTGTAAATATGCCAGATTAACCAAATAAAGAATTTATTGTGGAAATCCTGCTGAACATACATCAATGTTGTGCAAAAAGCTTTCGAATGGGACTCCGGAGAGCCATGCTTGAATGTTGTCACTGTTTCAATGTGCATTGACCACAGCTAACACCTGCCATTCCCTCAGACAAGTGGCTCTGCCCTAAGAACCTCTTAAGGGTTCTCTTGGGCTGTTGATTTCCCCAATTTTCTTCAATTATTTTTGATGTTACGAAGCTTGCTGGCCAATCTTGCTAACAGCTGTGTTAACCTTTCCATTTTTGTAGGCTTAGCCTGTCACTGAAAACCTGTCAGAACCATCCTGTACCTTCGAGCAACAAAGCAGTTTGCATTTGAAGACAGAAAGTCATAATATATTCAGTATACAAGTTGGAGAGAGCCATTCTTTGAGAAGTACATGGTGATGCACAGATAATCTAGAGCAACTACAATTTAAGAAAGGTAATAGTATTTATTCTATTAATTAGACGTTAGCTTAACATTTTCAAGGTTCCCCAGTTTCAGCTGGTTACGGATAACATTCACATGCTTACTTCTGTGTGTAGCAAAAATGTCACAGAAATTGACTGAGGCTTCAATTGGTACTTGCCAGTGTAATTTCAAGTATGCTATTGTTAATATTAAACAGATTTATCATTTGCATATGTTTTTTAATAATCTTCCTCTGGACAAGAGCCGCGGTGGCGCAGTGGTTAGAGTGCAGTACTGCAGGCTACTTCTGCTGATCACCGGCTGCCAGCAGTTTGGCAGATCGAATCTCACCAGGCTCAAGGTTGACTCAGCCTTCCATCCTTCCGAGGTTGGTAAAATGAGGACCCAGATTGTTGGGGGCAATATGCTGACTCTGTAAACCGCTTAGAGAGGGCTGTAAAGCACTGTGAAGCAGTATATAAGTCTAAGTGCTATTGCTATTGCTAAGAGTCAAGGTCATATTTTTCCAGTTTACCTCTACATCTTAATTCTATCTCATTTAGATTAATTTAACTTGTTTTTCACTCAGACACATCGAATCATCTCTTCTCTAACAGATTTTCATATCATACCTTCAAATATAACATTCTTGTAACAACACTAAACTTCTCTACAAGCTTACCAAGATTAAATTTTATGACAACTGGAAGTGCTGTTTTTGTTCTGATATTTCCTCATGTCTAATTAAGATTTCCTTTCATGGTAGCTGTTTCAGGCACTGCAGCTCATCACAAAAATTAGACAACCGTGCTGGCCGCATCCATTGATACTGTAACTCCAAAAAGCATGTTAGAAAAATGATGTAAGAAATTACCTTAAACTATGTTACATCACTGGCTCTGAGTAGGTCCTCTTAGAGTTGTATTGTGAGCTCATTGGGACATAATAGGAGCAACCTTGATAAAGCTGAATATGAATCATATGAGGAAAATAATATGTTTGACCCTTTTTAAGGAAAATGAGAAAAGCTGCTACAGAGGACTGTAGAGCAAATGGATTGCCAAGATCATTTTTAATCAGGATTCGGGTCTAATCATGGGACACAAACAGCTTTGGTCAATCAGGTAGATGGTCTTCATCAAAACCTGAATGGTCCCAGTAAGATTTGTGGTTCAGCACTATCCCCATAGCTTCATCTTGAGTCTGGAATGCATAATCAAGCCACCTCAAGGAGTTCATGAGTTCATGCCAAGCACACACAGCAGCCAGGACACATAAAATAGCATTAAGATCTACATCAAAATGGGGAACTACCATAATATGACAGATTGCACTTATTATGGGCAATCTTCTTAAACATATAAAACTCATATGCCATAGGGGGAGTGTGACCCTCTTGGTCCTGCTCTTCATGGCATCCACTACCAAAAACCATGTTATTCTTCTGGACTGCCAACAAGAATTAAGGATTTGAAATTCCATTTTATAGTGATGGGCAGATCCAGTTGGTGGTGCTGTGAGAGAAACATTTGATCATTTACCATTCTAGTAGGGCTCTTCTCTATGCTATTTAATATTTACATGAAACTGTGGGGAGAGGTGAACCTAGAGGTATTCCTCTCCTTTCCAGAGGTATGTGTAGTTTGTACCCTCCTTATAATTCAATTGCAGGTGAATATATCCTTTTTCCATGAGATACCATGGCAATTTAAAAATGATTTGATATGACACCATCTGTAGCCGTGATGGCGAACCTATGGCACGCGTGCCACAGGTGGCACGCAGAGCCCTCTCTGCGGGCACGCGAGCCGTTGCCCCAGATCAGCTCCACTGCGCATGCGCATGCACCTCCTGCTGGCCAGCTGATTTTCGGGTCTCTGCTGCACATGTGTGGGGGTCGGGGTGCATGCGGGAGACGTGCACGCATGCGTGGGGTACGCGAGGGGCAGGGGGAGCATGGGGGTCATGCACGCATGCGCGGGAGAGCACGGGGGTCACGTGTGCATGCGCGGGGGGCAGGGTATGCAGGGGCGGGTAGTGCACGCATTGCATTATGGGTGCGGGCGCGCACGCTTTCGGCACGCGACGACAAAAAGGTTAGCAATCACTGATCTACAGTATTTAGTCATATTGTTTATACAGATTTCATTTTCTGCTCTTTCTTTTCCGGATTGGGTTTGAAATGCCAATAGATAGCCACATTCATCTAATTCATTCCTGTGAGGAAAGAAGCTGGAAGCAGCACCATCCAACCTTATTAAAAGAGAACCAGTGCACAGAGGATAAGCAAGGAATGTTGAACTGATAAACATCCTGATATAGTCCATGTCTCAACTTTGCATTTTTTTTATGCCAAATGAGGTGGTTTAAAAATGGCCAGGTGGCGTATTTTAATGGAATAGAAGAACAGAATAGAGCCTGGACATGTACTTTAAAAAAGGCAGCTCTTTCGTATCTATGGTCTCAGTCATCCAGGTCATGGTTGTCCCAAAGGTGCTTTTTCAAAAGGCAACTGGACTTCCTTTGTTTATCTTGAAGACGTTTAGCTTCTCATCCAAGAAGCTTCTTCAGTTCTGAAGAACTGAATAGAAGAAGTTCTTGGATGAGAAGCAAAATGTCTTCAAGGAGAAACAAAGGAAGTCCAGTTGCCTTTTGAAAAAGCACCTTTGGGACCCCTCTTTCATCACTGCTTTTCCTCGCCTTAACTTGTTTATTTAAGACTTACACAGAATACTGAATCTTCCAACCAGCAGTTGGCCTGTTGTCTAAAATATGAGAAAAAACACACCCCTGCCAAATTTTTTTTGTAGGTCTGTAACTTGGAATAAAGTATGGCCTTGGCATAAGGTAATCTTGTATGGAATGAGTATCTGGGCACACAGTGATGCTTCTTCCTTAGGGCTGAGTTAGCATATTTTCTAATACACGAGTTAACATGTATTTCTATCTTGAGGCTGCAGAAAACTATACAGGCATAAAAGTGACTCCCTCCATTGGAGATTCCTATCCTGCCACTGGAATGATATTCCAGCAAAATGGGCTGTCCTTATTTATTGTATACAGGTCATGTTATGTACAGGGATTGTGGATTCCTCCAAATTTGTTTTCCTCCCCCTCCCCCAGATATCATTAGTTGGAAGAAAACATCCATTCATCATTCTGATTAGTGTGGGATGGTCTTGAACCTGGAGGAAGCAGCCTATTCTGATAGCCAATTACCAGGTTTGTCAAAACCTATTCTCAGTTTGTGCAAACCTTTTGTGTTGATGTATTCAAAAGGAGTCCCTTTTTGGATGTGTTTAGCAGTACTTCAGAAGAGTGCTTAGCCCATTAAAAATAGCTTGAACAACTGAAAGACATGGAGAGAAATTGAACCACGACGCATGATCAAGTATCCAAGTCGGGTGCTGCCTTGGAGACCTGGTGGATAGAGTAGGAGAGCGCACTTTGAATGAACTGAATATTCCTGCTCTGAAAGGAACAGAATAGGCCTGCATCAGTCTGAAGATTGCCTTAGGGTAAGGGCTGGAAATCAGATGGAGACTAGTTCATGAGGTCATAGTAGAAGAAAGAGTTTAATAAAACATTTTTGGAAATGTTCTTAATTCAGATTTGTGGCTGCTTTTTCCCCTGCCTGTAGTTTTAAATGAAAGATAGAGAGAAAATGGATGGATGGATGGATGGATGAATGAGGGAAGGAAGGAAGGAAGGAAGGAAGGAAGGAAGGAAGGAAGGAAGGAAGGAAGGAAGGAAGGAAGGAAGGAAGGAATTTGCAGGAACTTTTTCCAACCTGACCAACTGACCACATGAACCCCACACAGATTCTACAAATGTCTTCTACCATAAATCTATAAAACAAACTTTGGGAGGGCTGAATGCTGGCCTTTGAGCACTGTGCAAGGGTTGAGAAAATATCCATATATTTACCTCACAGAAATGATTTCCCATGGCCTTCTTCCAGCAGGCATTTTTTTGACTGGGATTCCTTCTAAAAAATAACAATGACTGACCTTGCTTAACTTCTGAGCTCAGACAAGGTAGGCCCTTGCTGAGACTCTAATTTTAACATAAAGTAAATGAAATCCAGTAAAAGAAATATGGCCAGCATTGTTACTTGTCTTTTATCTATCAAATTTCCCTTTCTGTAGGAATTTCAATTCAATGGAACCTTTAGAAGGATTTTGGGGGCTACACTTAAGGTTCTATAGTATTGTATGAGACCCTTTGACTTTAGCCTATAGAGATCCATTGAAAAACCTAAAAGGAAAATGAACTTAAAAAAAAAAAATCCCAAACCCTTCTGCTTAAAGGTAGAAAATATTTTACTAGGCTGGTGGTTCCTAGGTATGTGAAGATTGTAAGTTCCAGAATCTCCCAGTCAGGATGAGCTCCACATTCTGTATGGAAAGTTATGGAAAACTGTATGTCCCCACTCCTTAGGGCGGAATGTATATCAAGAAAAAAACAGGGCACTGGTGTGTGTGTGTGTGTGTGTGTGTCTGTCTGTGTCTGTGTCTGTGTCTGTGTCTCTGTCTCTCTGTGTGTCTGTGCATAGAAAAAAGTCACCAAAACAGAATTAAGATTCAGACAAGCTCAGAATTGCTTCTATTGTTACTATGATTACTACAAAATCAGACTTTATTCCATAAAAAGCAAAATATTAAAATCAGTCTTCTTCATTTTGCACAAAGTTGGAAATCTTAATTTAGTTTATAAAAGCCCCTTTCTTCTGATCACCCTGCCTACAGCAGTTTGTACTTCCTTGTTCCTTATGCTATAGATCAGTGGGTTTAACATGGGGATGACCACTGCATAAAACACAGAAAACATCTTGCCTTGGTCTGGTAGAAAACTATGGCTGGGCCGCACATATATGCAGAAGAGGGTGACATACAAGATGGAAACAGCAGTGAGGTGGGTGGAACAGGTGGAGAAAGCCTTTCGTTGCCCCTCCACAGATCGGATCCTCAGGATGGCACAAAGAATATAGATGTAAGAGATAATAACAAAAATACTGCTGAGAGAGCCAAAAGTGAAGGACATGATAAAAAGCACCATCTTGTTGATTTGTGTCTCAGAGCAGGAGAGGGATATGACAGCAGGGATATCACAGAAAAAATGATTGATCTTGGACTTGCAGAAAGTTAATTGGAAAGTCATAACTGTATGTGTCATGGCATTTAATAGTCCAGCAAAACAAGGTGGAACTAAGAGTAACAGACAGGTTTTCCTAGACATCATAACCGTATAAAGCAATGGATTAGAAATAGCTACATACCGATCATATGCCATGGAGGCTAAGAGATAACATTCAGCAGCCACGAAGAAGGCAAAAAACCACATTTGTGCTGCACATTCATTTAAGGAAATGGTTTTGCTTTCTATTACAAAATCTATCAACATCTGGGTGACCACAGAAGAATAGCAAAGGTCAAGTAATGACAGGTTACTAAGGAAGAAGTACATGGGGGTGTGAAGTCGAGAGTCTATCTGGATTAACAGAAACATCCCAAAATTTCCCAGCAAGGTAATGAAATAAATTATCAGGAAGAAAATGAAGAGCAAAACCTGTAATTCGGGAGATCCAGCAAATCCAATCAAAATGAATTCATATACCAGTGTGTGATTTGCTTTTGCCATGTGTGCTTTTTCTGCAAAGAAAATTGGAAAGTAAGCTTAGCTGCAAAATGTCGCAAAACATTGACAACAAATGAAAGACGATTTTAAAAAAAAGGACATTCCCACATGTAACTTTTTTTGCACAACCCCCCCCCCCAATTTCAGCTGTTACCTAAAAAAAATAGAAAGTTTGGATAACAAGTGAAACTTGATTTAAAAAAAAAGATTACACACATCATGTCCAATTTCAACAAAAAATACTATTAAACATGCCTCTTAACCTTTCCAAATTTTGCAGTTTTATCTTTCCCTTCTCCTGAAATCATACCCCATAAATGCCCTAATCTCTTTATGCTGTAATATTGCATTTTCCCCACTGTCCACCTCAACTATGAAATGATGTATTATTTAGATTTATTTCCTTCTTGTTCCTGACTGTAACCCTAATCACTCTTACCTGGGATTAAATTGTATTTTGCACAGAGAGGATCCTTTTAAGCAGTCAGATCAGAGAAAACCATGCATGGGTTCCAGAGAAGGACTCCTTGGGATGGATTTCTGGTCTTGCAGCACAGAAAGACGTCTTTATATTTGTCCTTCAGCCTTCTTGGGGAGTGTACTGCCACCATCAGGTAATAACCAATAATTACTTTTTGTTGTTGTTCCAGAGGGCATAAAGATTACTTGCACTGAAAAAAATTGTATTTAATCCGAAGGTGCTTCAGTTTCTGCCTGTTAGTGCACATTTCTCATTGGCTGTCTTTGCAAAATACACCTATGCCTTGGAATCTGCGGAACAGGTCAGATCTCCAAGAGTCAGGATAGCTGTCCTTATGTATTTGAATGGTTGACATATAGAAGGTGGGTTACAGTAAGAGATCCTGTACTGTTAGGAATCGCCTACTTGGGTGCACTCTCCTTTGCTGGAGGGGATCTCTAAAATGATCTCCAGGATCCCCTCCAGCCCTTTTATTCTGAAATTATCTAAGTAGCTTTATACACATCTTTCACAGCGACTTCCTTAAAAAAATTTTAAAAAAATGTTTTCCATGAAATATTGAGCAGGCTTTTATTTTACAAAGGCATCTTGAAATGGGAATGGCACATTCCTGCCTTCTTTCTTGAAGCAGATACTTTGTAATTTGGCCAACAGCTGAAGTGGCTCCTCTGCCTAAAGTGGTTTAGCATTGTGCCAGATTTTCTCCTTTAAAACACGGGAGGTGGTTAATTATGGAGATGAGATTGAGATGTAATTGGTGAAACCATGTGAGAGATATCTTTGCCTACATGTTTCGTCAATCTTACTCTGCCTTTAGTCAAGGGAATCTTACTTTGCAGTTTCTAAAAAAAAGTCTAGTCAGGTCTTTTTTTGTAGCCAAAGCATTTTCCTCTGCATTTAGATTGGTTAGAGTGGAGAGTCATGTAGGGCACCAAAAAAGTAGATAAGGGTCAATCAAGGAGAACCTAGGTTCAGCCACTGTGTTCTGACCCAGCTCTCCAAACACAACAAACCCTCTGAAGTTAACTCAAAGATTCCTTTATTAGGAGCGCCAGCAGCAAAAGGTTTCTCTCCCAACACAGGCTAACAAGTCCAGCTGGCCGGAAGATGAATAATTGTCTGTCACATCTATTTATTTATTTATTTATTTATTTTATAAAATTTATATGCCGCCCAACTCCCGAAGGACTCTGGGCGGCTTACATCATAAAAAATAAAACATATAAAAACAATTTAAAAAAGAAAGGGGAAAAAAAAACCCCCAACTATATTTAAAATAAAACATTCACGCAACCATGCATGGGCCAATCAGAACAACTATTGGCCCCAGGCCTGCCGGAAAAGCCAGGTCTTAAGGGCTTTACAGAAGGCCAGTAAGGTGGGGGTAGTACGGATCTCGGGGGGAAGTTGGTTCCACAGAG
>QLTV01004389.1:3894266-3942045 GCA_003457575.1 Thermophis baileyi
GGACACTCTTCAAGGGTAGCCCCATGTAGAGCGCATTGCAATAGTCAAGCCGTGAGGTGATAAGGGCATGAGTGACCGTGAGCAGAGCCTCCTGATCTAAATAGGGCCGCAGTTGGTGCACAAGACGTACCTGTGCAAAGGTCCCCCTGGCCACTGCTGTCAGGTGTTGATCTAATCTCAGCTGTGAGTCCAGGAGGACACCCAAATTGCGAACCCATTCTGAGGGGATTAAATTTTCACCCCCCAGAACCACAGAAGGACGATCAAGCTGGTCCTTCATCTCTGCCTCATGCCTGTTATCCCCAGAGCTAGGGTAGGGCTTCGCTAGCAGCGGTGGCTCTTCCTTCCCCAGGATCGGCCCAAGGCTTTCCACTGCTCTCCTCTTCTCTGCCTTCTGCGCATCTGCGCATCAGGGCACTGGACCCAGCTGTTCCTCCTCTTCCTCATCAACCACCTCCAGACATGGGAGCTGTTGACTCTCCATCTGAGGGCTGACGGATGGCCCAGTCTCCGCCTCTGTCTCTCTCTCTGCCAGCTCTATTTCCTCTTCCCCCTCGGAGCTCTCAAGTTGCCTTGATGCTGACCCTGACTCCCACGCCTCCTCCTCCTCCTCTGATTCAGATGCTGGATGGGCTGGAGGCCGACAGGCCACAACACACTGGCTATGCAAAAGAAAATCTTGTTTGGGGTGGTCCATGTCTCCAAGCTGGGTACTCACTGGAGCTCCAAGTCTTGAAGGTCAGGAGGAAAGAGGAAGACCTGTACCAACCTAAAGTGCTTAATCGGTGCTATGCTGATCCCACTCCCTGAATGGGATCTGCTGAGAGCACCGCCAGCAGAACAGTTAGCCGGGTGTCTCTGATTGTATCTAGGGCAATATCTTTTCTATTATGGGGGAAAAAAACCTAGTTGAACACCAGGGCAGCTAAGGAAAACTTAAGGTTACCTTAGTATGGAGATCAGTGGACTCTCCAGAGAGACTATGTAGGTGAGGTCACAGCAGAAGAGTTTCACAAAACACGGATGGGCAACAGGTAGATACAAGCTTCTTAACCAAAATTTGTGGGTACTTTCCCCCCCCCTGCCGGTGGTCTCAAGTGAAAATCAAAAAGAGGATGAATGAATGAATCTCCAGGAACTTTCTCACATCTTGACCAACTTGACCATAGGCATATGCATCTTACATATATCTTCTAACAGAGAATTATATATCTAAACAACAACTGGGGGGAGGGATAGCTGAGGGCTGCACTTGACCTTTGAACATCACGACAGAGGATACATTGAGTAAAAATCCATATATCCATGCAGTTTTCTTGGTAATCACATACACACACACACACAAAAGGTTTTCCATTGCCTTCTTCCAGGAAGCATTTTTTGACATCCCAGGCTAGCCAAGAGTCCAGGATTCTTTGGTGTCTCCCATCCAAAATGTAACCATGGCTGACTTTGCTTAATTTCTGTACCCAGACAAGATAAGCCAGCTGCTTTCCCTTACTGAGCCTCTGTTTGATTTCCTATACTTCATGTTAAAATGAAACAAAATATGGCCAGCATTTTTACTTGCCTTTCATCTGACAGCTTTCCATTTCATTAAATGGAAACTTTGGGAGGATTCTAGGGGCAGCACATAAGACCTTCAGTGTTGCAAGAGACCCTATCATCTTTGAACATCTAAAAGGGAAATAAACATTTTTTAAAAAATCTGCTTGAAGGCAGACATTTCTTTTCCCTAGACCAATGGTTTCTAGGCAGGTAAAGGCTGTGATTCCCTGCCAGGATGAGATCAACTTTCTTTATGGAACATTATGTAAAACCAGGGGTGAAATCCAGCAGGTTCTGACAGGTTCTGGAGAACCGGTAGTGGAAATTTTGAGTAGTTCAGAGAACCAGCAAATACCACCTCTGGCTGGCCCCAGAGTGGGATGGGAATGGGGATTTTGCAGTATCCTTCCCCTGCCACGCCCACCAAGCCACGCCCACCAAGCCACACCATGCCCACCAAGCCATGCCCACAGAACCGGTAGTAAAAAAATGTGGATTTCACCACTGTGTAAAACTGTATGTGCTCATCCCTCAGGACTGAAAAGACTACAGTTAGTTAATACGGGGGTGGTGGAATAAGAAAAGTGAAAAAATAATATCTACAACAGAAATAATTATCAATCATAGAAGCTCAGGATTAAGTTTATTGATTCCACAGTACTGTTCTGTAACTACTGCAAAATAAAATTTTATTCCGCATGATCTTTGTTATTAAAACCTTACCCGTTGTATTTTAAAAGCGAAAGATCTAAATTTTATTTTATGTATTTTATTTACTATTAAACTTCTATGCCACCAATCTCGCTGAGGCAACTCTAGGCAGCTTACGATTTAAAGGCTCTCATACAATTTAAATCATTATTTTTCTTTTTGGAGAAAGATTCATCACTTAGGAGACTAGCTCAAGATTCATGGAAGTCTTTTTCTTCTGATCACTCTCCCTATGGAATCTTGTACTTCCTTGTTCCTTATGCTATAGATCAGTGGGTTTAACATGGGGATGACCACTGCATAAAACACAGAAAACATCTTGCCTTGGTCTGGTAGAAAGCTATGGCTGGGCCGCACATATATGCAGAAGAGGGTGACATAGAAGATGGAAACAGCAGTGAAGTGGGTGGAACAGGTGGAGAAAGCCTTCCGCTGGCCCTCCACAGATCGGATCCTCAGGATGGCACAAAGAATATAGATGTAAGAGATAATAATAAAAATACTGCTGAGAGACCCATGAGCACAGGACATGATAAAAAGCACCATCTTGTTGATTTGTGTCTCAGAGCAGGAGAGGGATATGACAGCAGGGATATCACAGAAAAAATGATTGATCTTGGACTTGCAGAAAGTTAATTGGAAAGTCATAACTGTATGTGTCATGGCATTTAATAGTCCAGCAAAACAAGGTGGAACTAAGAGTAACAGACAGGTTTTCCTAGACATCATAACCGTATAAAGCAATGGATTAGAAATAGCTACATACCGATCATATGCCATGGAGGCTAAGAGATAACATTCAGCAGCCACGAAGAAGGCAAAAAACCACATTTGTGCTGCACATTCGTTTAAGGAAATGGTTTTGCTTTCTATTACAAAATCTATCAACATCTTTGGGGTGACCACAGAAGAATAGCAAAGGTCAAGTAATGACAGGTTACTAAGGAAGAAGTACATGGGGGTGTGAAGTCGAGAGTCTATCTGGATTAACAGAAACATCCCAAAATTTCCTACCAAGGTAATGAAATAAATTATCAGGAAGAAAATGAAGAGCAAAATCTGTAATTCTGGCGACCCAGCAAATCCAAGCAGGATGAATTCATACACCAAGGTGCAATTTGTTTTTGCCATCTATACTTTTCTGCAAATAAAAGTAGAAAGTAAGTTCAGCTACAAATGTTCCCCACAAAAAGAAAGTGAAGACAAAACAGACTTCATTCCCCCATATAGCACACAGTGCTTTTCTCATGCAAAAAATAATAATAATCCCAATTTCAACTCTTACTTAAAAAATGGTTTGGGTAAGAATTGAAAGTTGATATATATATATTTTTTTAAAAATCAGACTACAATACTACTAAACATGCCAGTTAACCTTTCCAGATTTTGGTAGTTCTATTGCATGCTTATCTTCCCCTTGTTCTGAAATCATATCTCATAATCACTTTAGTGCGGTAATACTGCATTATTCCCTCCGTCCACCTCAATTATGAAATGATGCATTATTTAGATTTCTTTCTTTCTCATTCCTGACAGTTATCCTAGGCCCTCTTACCTGAGACTAAATTGTATTTTGCTGAGAGAGAAATCCTTAAGCAGTCAGGTATGCATGGGCTTCAGAAAAGGACTCCTTAGGATGGATCTCTGGTCTTGCAACACAGAAAGGCGTCTTTATATTTGCTTGGGTCTTTTAGCTTGCTTGCTGGAGTTTTGGGGAAGTATACTGCCACCATCAGGTGGTAACCAGCAATTATTATTTTTTTGTTCCAGTGGGTATAAAGATTACTTGCACTGGAAAAATGTATTTAATCTGAAGATGCTTCAGTTTCTGCCTGTTAGTGCATTATTAGCTATCTTTGCAAAATAAACCTGTGCCTTGGAATCTGCAGAACAGGTCAGATCTCCAAGAGTCTCATGTTCTTCAGCATTTTCTAAAGCCATCTTGAGTGTCTGGCATCTCTTTCCACTTAGGGGTCTAAACTGCATTGGAAGATCTTAGTGTTATATAGAAATGATCATGAGAGAAGAGATTCTGCCTAGAGAACAGTCAGATAAGAGAGGCCATAGCCTGCAGCTGCATAATGGTTGGAGGAAGAGTCTTAGAAGGGACCCCCACCCCCACCCAAAATTCTCAGGCTGTAAAAGAGATGGCAGGTGATTTGTACTTTCAGATAGCAAAAAATATGTTAATGTCGTCTTACAAAACAGTAGCATTTACTTATTTGGAATGACTGTGTTTGGAAATCAACTGGCTCACCTTATCCCAAGGGCTTTAAAACTGAAAACTGAAGAGGAGGGAAACCAATTTTTAGGACCTAATCCCAAGCATAATAGCAATAGCACTTAGACTTATATACCGTTCCATAGTATTTTACAGGACTCTGAATGGTTTACGAATGTCAGCATATTGCTCCCAACAGTCCGGGCCCTCATTTTACTGATCTCAGAAGGATGGTAGGTTGAGTCAACCTTGAGCAGGTCAGGATCAAACTCCTGGCTGTGGGCCGAGTTAGCCTGCAATACTGCATTCTAATCATTGCATCACCATGATTCCATAAACTCAAGACAACCAATCAAACATTGAGATAAGGATTGGTGAGAAGGAAGGGAAAATCAGATGTAAAACATGTAGATACTTATGAAGTGATCAAAAAAGCCAATGTAGTTCTAGGCTGTATCAACAGAGGGATAATATCACATGAAGTAATAGTACTGCTTTATACTGCGCTGGTAGGACCACACTTGGAATACAGTGTTTAGTTTTGGTCACCACAATACAAGAAAGATGCTGAGACTCTAGAAAGAGTGTAGAGAAGAGCAACAAAATGATAAGGGGTTTGGAGGCTAAGCCATATGATGAACTGTTGTGGGAACTAGGTATGTCTAGTCTAACAAAGAGAAGGACTAGAGTGACATGATAGTCTCCCAGTACTTGAGGAGCTGTCACAGAGGAGGGGGGGGGGTGTCAACCTATTCTCCAAAGTACCTGAGGGCAGGACAAGAATGGGTGGAAGCTCATTAAAGGGAGGTTCAAACTAGAATTAAGGAGAAATTACCTGATAGTGGGAATAATTAATCAGTGGAATGACTTATCTCTGGAAGTTGTGAGTGCTCATTCACTGGAGGTTTTCAAGAAGAGATTGGACAATCATTTGTCTGGAATGCTACATGAAGAAGAGCTTGAGCAGGGGGTTGGATTAGAAGACCCCCCCCCAGGTCCCTTCCAACCCTGCTATTCTATGTTATTCTATGACTGGTCTTTCCGGGAATGTTGACAGTTCTTAAGCTATTTTACTACATGTGAAATTAAGGACATAGTATGTTAGTTTGCATATTTTGCTAATTCTCCCTTTTTTGGTATTGGAATGTAGATTGATTCTTTTAATTAGTTGACCACTGTATTGTTTTCTAGATTTGTTGGCACACTATGGTTAAACCTTTATTGATTCTTCTTCAGTTCCTTGCCATATTTCTATTCGTATTCCATCAGTTCCAGGTTCCTGCTGACTAAGCAATGACAAAAGGACTTATCTTCTAGTTGTTGAGATTTTTGTAAGTAAGGACTATCTTCTAAGGTACCTCGGGTTTTGGCATGTCTCCTGTACGATATTTCAATGTACTCCTTTGAATCAGTTATTGTCTGTTTATTGGTATCCTTTAACATAACATGATGTTAATCCTCCTTTTGAGTTCAGAGATGTTTTGAAATCTTATTTTTCCATCTTCTGTATCTTCATAGAAGTTGTTGTTATACTATTTTTTGTCTCTTCTAACAGGTCTCTGAAACTTTTGTTTAATTCCTTTCTGAGATTTTTGTTTTTCTTGGCTTCTCTTTTTGTTTCTTGGCAATTTCTGCAGTTTGTTCTGACCTTTTGTTTGCTTTCTTCTTCTTTTCATTTTTGACCTTCATCCTTTACAACTTCTTTAAATTCATTCCATAATTCCTCTGATTCTGTTCTCTTTGAAAATGGTGGCTTTATATGTGATAATCTTGAATGACACCTGGAAAGAAAGTGGAAGGCAGTGGGTCTCACATAGCAATGACATAATTTGGGATAACTCTAGGGTGCCAAGAATTTTGTGTTCCGCTGCATTCTGGACCAGTTGTAATTTCCAAATGAAAGGTTATAAGTCAGATTTCTCTCTTTTCTTAGGCAGAACTCATGAGTTCCAGACTAGATAAAGAGCAGAAATATAGAGGTATTTTTATTAATAAAGGTGAAAATTAACTTTAAGTAGCACAATAAGCAAATATAATGTACCACGAAGAATTAAGGAATGAAGCCATTGGCAACCTTTCTAAATTCTAGATCTCATCCAGCCCCCTCCAAATTCATCAAAATCTTATGATATTTCCACAAGATTACTGGTGTTTTCAGAGATTTATTTTGAGAATACAGATATTTTGCAATCTTTTGAAATCTCAATAATGCACAATTTATTTGTTTACATTTAGGTCAGTTTACAATCTCTAGGAAAAAACACAAAACAATGGCAGAATAAACAACAATGACACTTCTAAAACAAAATTAATATATGAGAGGCTAAAATAAGCTACTGTAACTCAAGACCAGATCACACAAACTGGGCTATTTTGAGCAGCACTTCTACAGTATCTCAAATTCTTCCTGGAAAAGATGCCTAAATGTCCAATATTCATGAAATAATGTTGTTGTTAAATTAACCATAATTTCAAATCTACAGAAGGATTATTTAAAGATGTCAACATAATTTTCTATCAGTGTACATGCATCAAATATTATACCTTATTTATGCCACCATAAATTCCTCAATATCTAACCAAATGTTCAGCTTGAGAAAGGGACAACTTGACCAAATCTTCATTCCTTTTCCAGGTCAAAGCTAAGGCCACCTAACTTAATTTTTTCCTAGTCAAAATTGAAGTTGTGTTCAATTTTGACTACAAACTCTAACATAAATTTTATTATTTACAGGAAATGTGGCCCTTCAGGGGTGATGTTGCTGAGAATGCATCAAGCAGTGAGATCTTCCCAGCTTCTCTTGCTTAGTTCTGGTTGTGATATTCTCTTCCCTCTAGTTCCTAGCACTGGGAATCAGTGATCAGTGGTAGTTTACATATTGCTTTTTTAAAATTATATTTTCTCTTTCCTCCCAGATCCCTCACATAGTATATTGGTAATCATGTCCTCAGCAAGCCTTCCATTCCTGATGGTATGTTAGCAGGTTGCATGGAGAATCTGGGAGGTCACACTCTTCTCCCAGATCCTCCATAACATGTGTCAATAAGCATGTGGGCAGGTTGTCTGAGCATGGGCTTCCCAATAAAGCAGAGGAGAGAGCCTCACCTATTTTATTAGGATCCAATGTAATATGGTAATAGAAGTTCCCATGGATTAGAAATTGCAGGTGATCTACAGGATGTAAATCAGGAGTAGAAAACACCCATCTATCTTGCAGATCAGGTTGTGACCACTGGCCTCTTCACTCAGTCTCAGTTTCACCTTGTGTTAACGAGCAAGTTTGCTATGTGTTTTTTGCACTGACAGGAAAATCCACCAATCAGTGCACCTTAACTTGCCCCATATACCAGTCTCGTGAACTGCAGAGTTCAAAAGCTGGCTGCATAAACAGAACAAATTTCTTTGGGCATATAGTACTTTGAACCATTTTACATGTCTGGATGTATCCTAGTGTAATGCTGCTTAAGAGTAATAGCTATAAGCTTCTGATAGTTGACTACATCCTCTATAAATAAAACGGGTTTGAAGATAGGGCTGTAAGTCCATATTCTACCACATAGCTCCCAGCGACCGGTAAGATCCCACAGGGTTGGGCTCCTCCAGGTCCCGTCAGCTAAACAGTGCCGGCTGGCGGGCCCGCGGGGGAGGGCCTTCTCTGTGGCTGCCCCGGCCCTCTGGAACCAGTTACCTCCTGAGATCCAGACTACCCCCACCCTGCTGGCCTTCCGGAAAGCCGTGAACACCTGGCTGTTCCGGCAGGCTTGGGGCCGTTGATCTCGCCTCTGTAATGTGGTGAGATCTGGCCATGAAACGGTGTGTATGAGTTTTTAGCTGTTTTTATAAATAAATAAATAAATAAATGGTGTCGTAACTGGAGATATTGCCATTTAGTGGTTTTTGTTTTGTTTTTTTATTAATGAGTTCTACACTGTCTATGGAGATTCTCAATCATCTAGATCATGGTTGTTCCAAATATTTTTTTCCAAAAGGCAACTGGACTTTCTTGGTTTTTTCTTTGAAAATGTTTAGCTTCTGATCCAAGAAGCTTCTTCAGAACCTTTGAGAGATCTACACGGAGGTCCTCAAACGCAAAAATCTGTCATCTGATCTAGACTGAATACAATAAATTCTATGTTCATAACAAAAAATATTTTCTTTTTTCAGATTCCGATCCTCACAAATGTTATTTTAACATAATGGTAAGAATTAAAATGGATTTGTTTGCCCCTGTATATCATATTCCTCTGTATATGGGAGAAGAATTTTTCCTAGTTGGACTCTGGCTTGTTAGAAGTCAGACTTGACTTCTATTGACTTCATGGAGAAATACTTACCATCTTGATCTGCCCCTAGACATAACTTGTAATTCTTCTAATTGACAAACATATACTTTCTTTGATTCCACCAGATTCCACTGTTTTTGCTTTTTCACTTCTGATAACTTTGCCAAGCATAGTAGTTTTTCTCTGTTTCATCATCCATTTTCATCACACGCCCAAAATATGAGGGATACTCTTGTTGATCAAGGAAGTAGGCAAATTTTATTTTGTACAGGATTGAGTTTTCCAGCTTCTAATTTGTGAATGGTATGAAATGAACATACAGTATATGGCTAAATTTCGTATCACTTTATAGTATTCTACTTTGAACATAATTTGATATCATATGGAAGTAACACAAAAGATTAAAGCAATGCATTTTTTTTTGCTGAATAAGAATAGTTACAAGCTACTTGAACAAATCAATCCAGAGCTCTCCAGAGGCACAAATGAACAGATTCAAATTATATTTCTACAGACACATTGCATGAAGATGTGGCTTTCCACAGAAGCCTCCAAATGGAAAAGATAAAAAGAAAGACAAGGAAAGTATGGCCAGCAGCAAGATAGGTTGACTCAGTTATAGTGATGAATGCATTGTTGACATGAAAGAGCAGATTAGGGACAGATCATCATGGAGAAAATCTATCTCTGCAGTTGCTAAGAGTCAACAATTACTTGATGGTACATAATCATTCAAGAACAGAATCCATTATAGGACATGCCTATTTATTTTGTGTGGAACTTTTTACCCATAGTCAATTTCCTCATTGCTTCTTTTACGTCCTGGTTCCTCAAGCTATAGATCAAAGGGTTCAACATGGGGATCACCACAGTGTAGAACATGGAGATAATTTTGTCCTCATCTACCATTGAGAAGGAGCTGGGTCTCACATAGGTGAAGAAGAGGGTTCCATAAAAGATAGATACTGTTGTGAGATGGGTTGAACAGGTTGAAAAAGCTTTGCGCCTGCCCTCATTGGAGCGGATTCTCAGGATGGCTAGAACAATGTAGGTATAAGAGACAACAATAATAGAAGTGCTTACAATACCAAGGGTGCAAGATAGACCAAAAAGCACTCCTTTGTTGAGTTGAGTGTCTGAACAGGATAAGGATATGACTGCAGGGATATCACAGAAGAAATGGTTAATTATATTGCCATGACAGAAGGTCAGCTGAAAAGATAAAGTTGTATGTGTGGTAGCATTCAGCATTCCTACAAGGTAAGGAATGATTGCCAACCTGGTGCACAATCTCTGTGACATGATGAATGTATACAAAAGTGGATTGGAAATGGCCTTATATCGATCATATGCCATTACAGCCAAGAGGAAACATTCAGTGGCTAAAAAGAGACAGAAGAACCACATTTGTAGAGCACATCCAGTCAACGAAATATTTCTTTTCTTTACAACCATGTCTAGTAGGATTTTGGGTGTGACAACAGAAGAATAACAGAGATCTACAAAAGACAAATTGCTTAGGAAGAAATACATGGGGGTATGAAGTTGTGAGCACATCCTGATTAATAGGATCATCCCAGCATTTCCAGTCACTGTGATAATATATACCATTAGGAAAAAAGCAAAGAGTGGGATCTGTAGGTTTGGCAAGTCACTAAATCCCAGAAAAATGAACTCATGCACTGTGGTATAGTTCTCCATGGCCATGGCTTCCTATATTTTGTAGGAAAAAGAAGAAAATATTTATGTTATCAGTATAACTTCCATATCTCTGGATATTGCAAACTAGTAAAGGTCATTTTGTAGATTTTCTCAATTAGGGAAAAACAAACAATAGCCTCTAGATTCCTGGGCCTGAATATTTTAGAAAAAGCTCAAGAAAATGGCACCCATTTTTCTGGACACATGACTTAAAACAGTAGTTTTTAGACTTTATATTTTATGTTCCATTAAGCACACTAACAAAGAATCTGTGTCTCACCAAGAGAGGAAATGAAAACTGATTCAAACAAAAATCTAAGGCTATATATAGATTTACAGGTTTATATTTATCCACTTCCATAGGTTTGAAGGATATAAAATTGCAATAATTGCTAGACAATATTGTTATTATACCCCAACTGAGATCTAATTAGGATGAAGCCCTGCCGGCCTAAGCCTCAGTCAAGAGATACATGCAAATAATGAAAGTTAACTAGGATTGAAGCAGTTGTTTTTCTATTGAGCATTCTCCAACTAAACCCCAACAAGAAATATATCCAAAAAATGAGAGCAAATTAGAACTGAAACATCTGCCACAGGGTAGTAGTGTTCCTCCAAGGACTCCCCCATAATAAAACTCATATTATACCTACCTAACCCAAAATTTCAGAGGCTGCTGCCATCACTGGCTGTAGGAAATGTTCTGGTGAGATGCCATGTTTCTTTGACTCTCAGTACATGCAACTGAAAACTTACACATTTCTTCTATAGATCACCAGTGGTGCACATTTTAGTAGCTGAGGAACAATGGCTTGGAGCTGTATTTGGAGAATCATTTTAAACTTAACACAAGCATAAGCATGTGTAAGTGCCTACCATGTGCATATATAGCTATGCAAAAAAACTCATATACATATGCAGAGAGAGCCAGTTTAGTGCAGTGGTTAAGGCATCAGGCTAGAAACTGGGAGGCCATGACTTCTAGTCCCTCCCACCAGCTGGGAGACCGTGGACCAGTAACTTTCTCTCAGCCCAAGAAGGAGGCAGTGGCAAACCACTTCTGAAAAATCTGCCAAGAAAACTGCAGAAACTTGTCAGGCAGTCTTGAGTATCGGACCTGATTGCACGGAAGAATAAAAACATACACATACGCACATATAGTATATATACATATCCAAAACGATCATGGATTAGAAAAAATCTTTAGAATATCCTGAAACTGTTCCAAATTGTAAAATTGGCTTTAGTTTCTAATATGGATATCATAGCCATTTCTACCTCGTGCTAGAAAGAATACCTGGATTTGGTCCTTCCTTAGGCACGGAAACCAGCTGATGACTTTGGGCTAGTTAGTCTTTTTCATAGCCCTAGAAAGAAGGCAATGGCAAACGATTTCCATTGCCAAGAAAACTGCATGGACCTGTCCTTGTAATGGCCAAGAATCATGAGTGATGTGAAGAACTGTAACAGCAGCATATATGGGTATTCTTGCTACTACGACATGCCTTAGATTTATTTCAGGTACAAACTACATATGGTGTTAACTGAATCACTGTAAATTCTGGGATTTTTACAGTGTATGAGAAGGCTAAGCCAAATCTGTAAGGGATGGTGTTTAATTCTTTCTTCACCCATAGTTTCCTGAAAACCGCTATCAATTAAATGATTTCTAAAGGTGCTTATTGGTACAATGGTGTTTATTGTAGTTAACTATTGTAGTTAACTATTGTAGTTAACTACAATAATTAGAGGACTCATTGGAAAATACCCTGATGTTGGAAAGATTGAAGGCAAAAGAAGAGGAGAGCAGAGGACGAGATGGTTAGATAATGTCATTGTTGCAATGAACATGAATTTGAGCAAACTCTGGGAGACAATGGAGGACAGGGAGGGTCTGGTGTATAATGGTCCATTGGGTCACGAAGAGTCAGGCACAACCTAGCAACTGAACAACAACTGGAATAATTGCAACATTGAGGAAGATGTTTTTTAAATAAAGCAGAAAGGTTGAGAATTTCACTTTCACAATATGGAGCACTAAGTACAGTTCAGAGGTACCTTAGCCCGTAAATAGCTGGAAGCATCTAGTGAGTACTTTATTTGCAATATTGAAAGTAGGCGATGCATCCAAAATGAACACCTGGGGTTGCTGGCAACACCATTTTATTTTTCAGACTCTAAACTAGAATTTAAATGGGAGGAAAAAATAGAAATGCATCAAGAGAAATGGTAAATTATGTTGCTGCAATTCTACTTGCCTCTGGGATAAAAACAGTACACATTTTCAAAACTTGGTTTTAAACCGAAATCAAAAGGAAGGTAGAAAACAAAGATATTTCACCCTTCTTTGCCAATTCATCTCATCTAATAGCAATAGCACTTAGACTTATATACCGCTTTACAGTGCATTACAGCCCTCTCTAAGCGGTTCACAGAGTCAGCATATTGCCCCCCAACAATCTGGGTCCTCATTTTACCCACCTCAGAAGGATGGAAGGCTGAGTCAACCTTGAGCCTGGTGAGATTCGATCTGCCGAACTGCAGCTAGCAGTCAGCTGAAGTGGCCTGCAGTGCTGCACTCTAACCACTGCACCACCTCGGCTCTTAATGGCAGAGGGCAGTGATGGCATCATTAAGGTAGAATCTTGGGATAGTTAGATAAATGCTGTTTTTAACCTACCCGTTCTCTTGTGCTCTGCTAGTTCTTTTTCCTCTTCCAGTTTACTTTGAAATTCTTGTTTCACATTGCTGAAGAGGACACATTTGCTTATTTATTGTCAAGAATGCCATTTCTGATGATATAAATGCAGGAAATGCCTGAAAGAGGGCATCATGAAGGTGACCTGGATTGACTCTTGAACTCTTTCTCTGCAATGGCGATATTGGAAGAGACTTTATATACTGAGCGACTGGACCTAGGGATTTTGACCTCCCAATGGAACGGATCTCTAATGGCAATTACAATTACCTTAATAGCTTTAATGGTAGAAATTATTTCCACTGCAGTGTCATTTGAAGATCCACTTTCTACACAAGAATATTGTGTAAAATGTTGGTGCATGAACAGTGATGATGGCGTATTGACCCAAGTCAGGGGCTTTCAGAATTCTTTAGGATGAAGATCCTGTTAGTTTAAAAAAATCCTAGATTCCCTGATCAAGAGGAAAAGGTCCACCTAGAAAACAAGCAAACTTTCTCCCCTAAGGCTTAGAAAAATTGCTACCAATGCTCCTGGCTGTGTTTAAGTGAACTTCGCCCTACCCCCAGGTCTATCAAGGAACTCATCAAGTTCTTGTGGAATCCTAGGGTTTCACAGAACACAATTTGGAAAACCCTAACCTTGTTAATTAATTCAGGTATTTAAATTCTGTTTTCCTATAACATCTTGTAGGTTATAATGGGTGGGGTAATATAATGCACTGAAGTGATTTCCCCACTAGTGATTTATAACACCCTCATAACAAGTCATTATTAAAATGATGTAAATTATTTCTGAATTACTGTTATTTTGGCACCAATCAAAGATGCTTTATGTTAGCAGTGCATATATAACCTAAGTCAAACAAGCAGTAAGTTACACTAAGAAAAAAAAAAGAAACTTATGGCTTGGCATGCTTTATAAATCAGTTTTAACCTCCATGGGTTCTGAAGTCTGGCTTCATGAATCATATGGCAGCCATGGGTAGGAGGTCCTTTGCAGGGGTGGGTTCTGGATCCTTTTGCTGCCGGTTCGCTCAGGGTCGTGCCGCGCACGCCTGTGTGCACCTGCAGCAATAAAAAAATCCAAGATGGCGGCGCCCACGGAGACAGCGACAGAACCGGCTCCGTGACGTCATCACCGGTTTACTAACGGTTCTAAAGAACCAATTAGAACTGGTAGGAACCCACCTCTGGTCCTTTGCATAGCTTTAGGTTGTATGTCAGTTGCTCCTATTCCTGGACTGGAGGACCCTGATCCCAGTCACTCATGTCCCTGTGACCTCCAGGTTGGGCTATTGCACGGGGTATTGCTCTATGTGGGGCTGCCCTTGAAGAGTATTTGGAAGTTTCAACTGATACAGAATGTGGCACATGGGCAGTTTCTGGTGCTAGTTATTTGGCACATGTGACACCCCTGCTCTGCAAGCTGCATTGGCTTCCATTTGTTTCATAGTGCAATTCAGGGTTTAAAGTTTTCATGGCTTAGGACTGGGTTACTTATAGGATTGTCTCTCTCCAATTGTTTCTACATCCTATGTCAGTTTGGCCTAGGGGTTAAAACACCAAGCTGGAAATCAGTACACCATGTATTTGAGACCTGTTTTAGGCATGAAAATCTGGCTGGGTGCCTTTGGGCCAGTCACTCTTCTCTTAGCCCAACTCACTTCACAAAGTTGTGGGAAAAATAGGAGGAGGAAGGAGTAGTACTGTAAGTACATTGACTGCCTTGAAGGTTTTTTTTTAAAAAAAATAAAATTAATAAAGATGGGATTAAAACAAATCTTTAAAAAAGAGCATCCTCATGTTCAGTGTGATGTCAGAGCAGGATGGAGATACAACTGCAGGGATTTCACAGAAGAAGTGCTTGATCTGTTCCAGTTTAACTGGAAAAATAATAGTGTTTGTATTGTGGCATTTAGCACCAGAAAGAAACAGGATATAATTACCAAGAAAGTAAAACCTTTTTCTGAGCCTCAATTTTCACCAGTTTGCATTTACTTAAACCGAGTCCCATTTGTCATTAGGTTGACCATTCACCCAATTTAAATTGATCCTTCTCTAGCTCTTCACAACTCCACAACTGGAGTTCTCGAATAACGTAGTATAATCGACAGACTTGGCTGGTTCATTGCTTATCCAGAGGGTAGCAGAAAGACTCTGAGTTAATTACATGGTGGTATTTTCTGTGCCAGCAGGCATTGCTATCATATGGCAAAGAAGGAGATGGTAGTTCTATCAGTAGGTCAAGTGGATGTTGCTGTGATACAGAAAGATCATAGTGGAAGATTTTGTTACCCGGTCTCTTTTAAGCTCTACTCAGTCAACACTCAGCAGTTGTTATAATCCATGATTCAGAGCTTGACTCTGACCTGGAATCTGACAATGTTGCTCCAGCTGAGCCTGTGCTTCAGGATGGTCAGCCTCAGTAATCAAGAAGCCAGGATTCAAGTGAGGATGATCAACCATGGTAATCTCCTGTTCAGCTGGAGCAGTCAGATGATGAGGCCCAACCCCTAAGACCCAGGTCTAGGCCAGGGGTCGGCAACCTTAAACACTTAAAGAGCCACAAAAGTCCTAACCGGAAGCTCCCCGTTCAATTCTGGAGCCGACTGGAAGGCTGGTTCCCCCACCATAGAGTCTCCTCCTAGCACGGCACCCTTTTTCCTCTGCCGACTGGAAGTCCGGTTCCCCCACCATAGAGTCTCCTCCTAGCACGGCATCTTTTCCTTTTACCGACCAGCAACAGGGAGCCGCAGGAGAAAGAGCCACATGCTGCTCCAGAGCCGTGGGTTGCTGATCCCTGGTCTAGGCAAATCGAGATGCGAGCACAGCAACATTCCTCAATGAGGCCTCTCTCTAAACATAGGGCAAGACATATGTAAGTGCAGCCAGCTGGCTACAAAGATTTAAATAGTCCCCTTGCTTACAGTCTTTGTTGGAGATAACTTTTTGATTTCCTAGCTTTTGCATTTTATTCATGACTCTTGACCATTGGACCAACTGACTACCCGCTTTGGCATTCTGTGACTCTTGGGTGATATTTGGACAATGCTATTTTTTCTTAGACTGTATTCTGCTCTCTTCAGGCAAGCTCTTTCACTAGGCATTTGACTCACATTGCTGTCTGACCATTTTGCAACATGAGGATTATAGCAGTGATGGATGCTTACCAAGGCAACTGAGTTGGCCCATAAGATAGGGGAGATGAGGAACATTAGATAATCAGTTTAGTGATTTTGTCTTTTAATGGAGGCAGAGTAGTATACCCTTAGGTCTCTGCTTTCCCTTTATGCCAATGTAGGCAATCTGCAGGACACCTTCAGTCAACTGTGTTTCATTTGTGGCATTCTAGCATGCTGAGATCACCTCACTGAGATTTGGCAGGAAAATGATTGATTTTCAGTGGTATGATTTTTGGTAGGCAAATCTACTTCCCATATACTCAATCTCTCCCTGTAATGACCTAAAATCATGCTGCCAAACTGCCCTAGTGTGCAATTTTGTACCTTTTAAAATGATTAAAAACCTGGGGGCCAGGGGTGAAATGCTACTGGTTCAGCCCGGTCCGGGCGTACCGGTAGCGGTGGTCGCTGGTGGTTCGGAGAACCGGTGGCAGCAGCGCGAGGCTCCACCCACCCACCTGGACGTCACCATTTTCTTGTTTTTAACCCTCTGCGCATGCGCAAAGCGTTCTGCGCATGCGCAGAGAGTGAAAAAGCGTGTGTGACGGGTGCGCGCTTGCTTGCTTCTGAACCGGTTGGGAAGGTAAGTAGATTTCACCACTGCTGGGGGCCCATAATCTGGCATTATATCATCAGTCATTTTATATTGTCAATCTGTGTAGTTTTCTTGATAAAATATAGGAGTGGTTTTACCATTACTTTCTCCTGTGCAGCATGAAATGATGTATTTGCTGTTGTTGCTAAAGGGATCATTTGCCTCCAGAATCTTCTTGTATCCCTATTGCCTGATACAGGTGCCCACTTGCTTTGGCTTGGCAGTTGGGATAGCAATAGCAATAGCACTTAGACTTATATACCGCTTTATAGTGCTTTACAGCCCTCTCTAAGCGGTTCACAGAGTCAGCATATTACCCCCAACAATCTGGGTCCTCATTTTACCCACCTCGGAAGGATGGAAGGCTGAGTCAACCTTGAGCCGGTGAGATTTGAACCACTGAACTGCAGCTAGCAGTCAGCTGAAGTAGCCTGCAGTACTGCACTCTAACCACTGCGCCACCTCGGCTCTCGGGATGACTTTCACATCTTGGGTGAGCCTTCTGGGAGGATACAGGTAGTCCTCGACCCACGACCACAATTGAGCCCAAAATTTCTGTTGTTAAGTGAGAAATTTGTTAAGTGAGTTTTGCCCCATTTTACAATCTTTCTTGCCACAGTTTTTAAGTGAATCACTGCAGTTGATAAGTTAGTAACCCGGTAGTTAGGTGCATCTGGTTTCCCCATTGACTTTGCTTTTCTGAAAGTCATAAAAGGTGATTACTGAATATTGGGCCACAGCAAAGGTCATAAATATGAACCAGTTGCCAAGCATCTGAAATTTTATCACATGATCATGGGGATGCTGCAAAGGTCGTAAGTGTGAAAAAAGATCAAAAGTCACTTTTTTCATTGTCGTTGTAGCTTTGAATGGCCACTAAATGAACTGTTGTAATTCGAGGACTATGTATATGCCTGGCATAAACTCCTGGAGTTGTCTACTCTTCCCTCCTAGGAATATTCCGCCCCATCACACACACACAATGAAGCAGCATATCAATAATGTAGGGGGAATCATTCTCATATAGAACTCTAAAACATTTCTTCCAGTATTTCCTTCCTTCAGTTTCATTCAAAATAATTTCATAATTTTAAATATGAATTCCTAGAGGCTTCTTGTTTCTCCCTCACTACCCATTCCCTCTCTCTTCCCCCCCTCTCTCCATCCAAATAAGTGCACTTTTGCCTTTCTTCATCATAACTATTCCTTGTTTTATTTCAGTTCAGGTTTTCCCATGTTTTTTCTCTTTATATACATTGTATATAAAGTGTATCTTTCATTACTTTTTTTTTTTTTTTGCAGCAATGATTCTTTTGTTTGCATGTTTTTCTTAGCCGCAGCTTCTTTTACTTTCTCATTCTACACAGAGTCTTTTTCATATCTTCCAGAACAGAGGTGGGTTCCTCCCGGTTCGGACTGGTTCACCCAAACCGGTAGCGACCCGCTGGTGACGTCACGATGATGTCACCGATCCGGTTCGGTCGGTGCCAGTCCGTGGGCGCTGCCATCTTTTTTTTGAATTGTTTTTTTTAAAAAAAATTTAAAGTTTTTTTTCTTCTGCGCATGCGCAGAAGCCGAGTTTCCGGCACTGCGCATGCATCGCCATCTTGTTTTTGGCTTTTAAAAAATTTTACATTTTTTTTTGCACTGCGCATGCACGCATGTGTGAAGCGTGCGCACACCCATGAGGCGCACCCACGCGCCGTGGGAGGAAGCAAACCAGCAGCGAGGTAAGTTAGAACCCACCTCTGTTCCAGAAGTATAATTCCACACAATCTTTCATTAAGCAGATATTTAAAAGTTAACATTCTTCCCTTCTCTACTTTATGATTTCAAAATAGTAAGTTATTTCTTGGATATACAACACAATCCTCTATGAGTATGCTTTCTTGGAAGAAAGTCACCCTGTTCGGTGCCCAGTGCAATTTGTAATTCTTAGTGTGAGGAAGTGTTATTATGCCTGAGCAGAAACCCATTTCTTTCTCACTATCCTTTTCAGCGCTTCCTTCACCTCCTTATTCCTTAGGCTATAGATGACAGGGTTTACCATAGGAATCACTACTGTATAAAAGACAGCAGCAACTTGGTCTTGTGCTTCAATGTCACTTGAGGAAGGCTTCAGGTAGATGAAAAGAATTGTGGTGTAGAACAAGGTAACAGCCATCAAATGGGAGCCGCAGGTAGAGAAGGTCTTCTTCCTTCCCCCGCTTGAGTGGATTCTTTGGATAGCAGTGATAATGTAGATATAAGAGATAAGGATGATGAAGAATGAACACAATCCTATCAGTGAAGAGATGACAAAAAGCAGAATCTGGTTGAGTTGAGTGTTTGAACAGGCAAGCTTCAGAATTAAAGGTACATCACAAAAAAAATGGTTTATGACATTGGAGCTGCAAAAGGGAAGGCGAAAGGTAGTGTTTGTGTGTACCATGCCATTGGCACAACCCACAAGGTAGGAAGTCAGCACCAGGCAAATACAAACCTTCTTGGACATGACAGTAGGATACAATAGTGGGTTACAGATGGCCACATAACGGTCATAGGCCATAGCAGCTAGCAGGAGACATTCTACACTGGCAAACACAGCGTAGAAGTAAAACTGAGCAGCACAACCAATGAAAGAAATGGATTTCTTTTCAGCCAAGAAATTCACCAGGGTTTGAGGGACAATGACAGTAGAGTAACAGAGATCTGAGAAGGACAGGTTGCTAAGGAAAAAGTACATAGGTGTTTGGAGATGGGAGTCAAGACGAATTAGTGTAATCATCCCTAGATTTCCAAGAAGAGTGATCACGTAGATGGCTAGAAACACCACAAAAAGAGAGGTGCTGAGCACTGGATTATCTGTGAATCCTACAAGGATGAATTCTGACACTGTGGTTTGATTCCATTGGGCCATGGCAATAGTTCAGTAAGCCTGTAAGACAAAGAAGATAGTTAGTTCCAAGCCCAGAGGACACAGCAAAAACCAATCAAATCCAGTCCTTTACTTGCTTACCACTAATGGGCAGAAGGTTGCTAAACTAGCTATAACCTTCTAACCGAATAGATACCTGTATTTTTCGGAGTATAAGATGCACCTTCCCCCCCCAAAAAAGAGGGTGAAAATCTGGGTGCGTCTTATACTCTGAATGTAGCCCCGCCCAGCCTCTCAAACGGAGGTTTCAGATGCTGAAAAAAGCCTCTGAAACGGAGCTTCAGAAAAAAAGCCTCTGTTGTGCAGAGTTCACAACCAACGAACCTGTTGCTAAAATTCACCTCTGAGAACAGCTGATTGGGGGTATTCCGGGAGCACAATCCACCTGCCAATCAGCTTTTTTCTTATTTTCCTCCCCAAAAACTAAGGTGCGTCTTATACTCCGGTGCGTCTTATACGCCGAAAAATACGGTATATCCTGAAAGATTCTAGGATGAAGCTACCCCAAACTTCTTCTTCCCTCCCCCCAGGATTGCATACACTCTTAATTTGGGCTTCTCTCTGAAGGAATGTATTCCCTCCTCCTTTTGAAAGCTTTGTGATGCCAAAGCTCCACTATTTCTCCAGGTGCACATTCTACACAAAGATGGACTGACTCATACTCCTGTAAATCTAAAAATGTTAAGAGTAGCTTAAAATATATAGCTATTATTATTGCTCATTCTCTTTTATGCTCCTTTTTGTTGCAATTTATTAGATATGTTAAAACAACCTAGGGACACATATAATAATTAAAGATGTAAATGTGATGCTGAATTATACTCCAGATACATGGAATCTAACATTTTATGAAGAATTCAGCAAAGAAAATTGTCCTATAGAGATTTTTTAAAAAAGTATGCTCCTGGCATTAAACTGTAGAATTGATAGATGGGTTCTTTTATGAGTTTTGAACATGTCTTTATAACATGTCTTGATAAACATCAAGATCAAAAAGCATATGTGGAAAAATCAAAGGGCTCACACCCACCATAGTACTGGCACAAGCACATAGAGGAAATAAATAGACTATAAACGAACTTCAACCAATTTGATTTTGCAAAATTTTAGAACAGAGCTGCCACTTGTGAATTTTTAACATTTTAAATATTTGAAAATGCATTGCACTTGAAATGCATGTTGTTAGAAACATATTATCAAGGGAAGCTTTACTGTGTTTATGTGCTTTTTTAAAAAAAATACTTTTTATTGAGTTTTTTCACATTAAAAAGACAAAACATAATTTCACTAATACAGCTTGTCGCTATCGGAAGTTTCTTCTTCATTCTACATTTTCCATATCTAAGCCTCTTATTCTTAACTTAAACATTTCTTATTTCTATTTACAATTTTATACGTGTTGTATATTACTTTATATCTATTTACATTTTACACTTACATTTATTTTGTTACATCATTTTATATTACTTTACACATTAATTTTACTTTCCCTTTCAAGCCAATCATAGTGTTTAGACTGTGCTTAATGAACTTCTATTAGAAGCTTTTAACATTTTATTTTAAAAAATCATTACTAGTGAATGGGGTAGAAGATAATGCATTCTTTTTGCTTAAAGCTAAGACTACCCTATCCCAACAGGTATCACTATAGCCTATCTATCTGCTGCCTAAAAGAAAAAGGCACCAAAAAGCATTTCTCTTCAATTAATGTGAGCTGTCACATGCAGGTCCAAATATACCTGCAGACCACAGAAAACTTGAGTTTGCAGCGTGGAGAAAAGAAGACTGAAGGGAAACACAATTGATATGCTCAAGTACATTCAAGAAAATGCAGAGAAAATGGGCAGGAACTGCTTCTCATGCAGAAACTAAGAGCCCAAGTAATAGGTGGAAGTTGCAGTTATCTGGAACAGTCAAACCATGAAGGTTGTGGATTATCCATTTCTGGAGGTTTTTAAGAAGAGGTTAGACAGCCACTTCTCAATGGCTGAATTGGTATTCCTGCACATTGCAGAAGGTTGGATTAGATGATCTTTATGGCCCCTTCCAACCTTGCAGTTCTGTTACTCTATGAAAATTGCCCATGCTTAACCTCATCTGAAGATATAGATGGGCAAACCATTTCTTGTAGGCAGTGGATGGACTCCACCCAGGGGTGAAATTCAGCAGGTTCTGACAGGTTCTGGAGAACCGGTAGCGGAAATTTTGAGTAGTTCGGAGAACTGGCAGATACCACCTCTGGCTGGCCCCTGAGTGGGGTGGGAATGGAGATTTTGCAATATCCTTCCCCCAGGAGTGGGGAGGGAATGGGGATTTTGCAATATCCTTCCCCCAGGAGTGGGGAGGGAATGGGGATTTTTGCAGTATCCTTCCCCTGGTGTGGGGAGGGAATGGAGATTTTGCAATATCCTTCCCCCAGGAGTGGGGAGGGAATGGGGATTTTGCAGTATCCTTCCCCCAGGAGTGGGGAGGGAATGGGGATTTTGCAGTATCCTTCCCCTGGAGTGGGGTGGGAATGGAGATTTTGCAGTATCCTTCCCCTGCCACGCCCACCAAGCCACGCCCACAGAACCGGTAGGGAAAAATTTTTGAATTTCACCCCTGACTCCACCCCTAGTTTTTGCAACCCCCTACGATCATTCCTGCTGTTTTGTGATGGTACATATCCCCCCCTTCACAGGTATAGCATAGGTATGTTAAATCTTGCAGCTTAATCTTTCCCAATCAATGACAAAGGAGAGAGGGGAAAATCAATTTTAAAAGGAACATGCAGCTCTTGACTGGATAAATATTTCCTGCTGTTATGGAATCAGCCACAGATGCCACAGCCACAGCACAATAGCTTGCTCTCTAAGAAAGGACATGGATATTTACCTTCCTCTGAGGAAGATGTGGTGGAGTGACGTCTGAGACAGCTGCAACTTATTCATAGCAACAGAAACCATTCATAAGCATTCTTATGACTGATTATAATATCTCTGTGTAATCTTTTATTTGGATTGTATCTGTGGAGAGAGATACTTGCTCCAGTTCTGAATGAGTGATGTTTGAAGCCAAAGCTGACCTATCACATGAATTTTAACTGTGTATGAAATATGCTCGGAAGGATCTTAGCTCCTGCCTTGTGCTTATCTCATTATAAATCAGAGGGGTTGCCACGCTAATCAATTCTAGAAAAAACAACAGATAAGAGTCTTTAGAGCAAGTAAGCACTGAGGTGCAATGTGAGTTCTGATAAACTGTTACTCATTGTTGCATGGTCTCTACAGGTCTCTGTTCATTTTTTTAAGCATTGCATTTTTTTTTTCATCTGAGAGATCTCATAGGATTAATTCTCCTGAAGCCTCTGAAAAATCTGGTGGCATGACAACAATTTAGCATGGAATAACTGGAACTAAATAGTTAGACTGCTGTGTAACATAATTATTCCATAGGTTTAAGGAATTGCAAAGTTTGTGACATTGCTCCAAGTATGTATTGAAAGTAATATTTTGCAAAGACTTACTTATTCTGACATTCACTCAGAAAATTGAGACTTGTAAGGGATCAAACCCTCATCTACACTTGTTTAAAACTAATGTTGAGATTGATTTCTTTTTAAATGGGCATGTTGTGATTGTTATTGAAAATATCCAAGAGCAAGTCTTTGGACTTTTCTCTCTGTCTCCTCACCTCACATTCCTTCAGGCCACCCCTGATTCATTTCAAGTAAAGAATTAAGACTGGAATTTGGAACAGATAGTTCTGGGATTGTGAAGAAATTTTTCTCCAATAATGCCATGAACCCAGAGTTGGCTCAAAATATTTTGCCTCTTGAGACAAAGAAGAAAACAACATCTCTTTTTCCATTCCTTCTACAAGACTGAACTGAGCTGACAATAGAATGTTTAACATTGACATGAGGGCAATATCACTCTTGCAGGCACTACACTAATTTAGAATCCATGGTCAAACTTCAGGGTATAACATTCTCTCCTCCAATATCTCGGTCTGACCTAAGCATAGTACACAAAATTATCTGCTACAACGTCCTACCTGTCAATGACTACTTCAGCTTCAACTACAACAATACACGAGCACACAACAGATACAAACTTAAGGTAAACCGCTCCAAACTCGATTGCAGAAAATATGACTTTTGCAACAGAGTGGTCAATGTCTGAAATGCACTACCTGACTCTGTGGTTTCATCCCCAAACCCCCAAAACTTTAACCTTAGATTGTCTACAGTTGACCTCACCCCATTCCTAAGAGGTCTGTAAGGGGCGTGCATAAGCGCACCAATGTGCCTACCGTTCCTGTCCTATTGTCCCCCATTTATTTGTATCCATTTCCTGTACTCATAATCATGTTTATACTTACAGTATATCTGTTACCTTATACATGCTTGACAAAATAAATAAATAAAAAAAATAAAAATAAAATAAAATCTTACCAATGCTTCCCTGGAGGAACTACAGCACTTTGTCCAAAGATAGGACTAGTTTTATATTAATTTAGCAAAAAATGTAACAAGGTAAATATTTTGAAAAGGCAGCCCCTCTATTAATAAAGAAGACATCAATTATTTAGTGAGAGAATCTAAAACCCGTTTCTGAAGCTCTACCTCTTTACATAGGATATGTTTTTGCTTGATCTCTGGCCAAGGGAAAGCAAGCACTGATGTGGACACAAGGCACAAAATATACTCTGCATAATCCTGAAAGTGACTTTATAAAGTAGAACTTGCCATTTTTGAAAGCCAGTAGTATTGCTCATGTTTTAACCATTAAAATAGCCCTTAACTATCTTCTATAAACATTAGAACATTATAGAAAAGAAAACATTCAAAGAGAACTTTGATCAAATAAAACTGTATCAGTTTCATGGAAAGAATAGCTGTTGCTTAAGAATGCATGAATTTATTAAAAGAACAGTGCTAATGTCTAATGGTATTATTTCTCTGAATGCTTTTGGGAAAGGAAGGGTAAGAGTCATTTTCTCTTCACACTTTGAATTAAAATTATCAATTTATCCCAATAAGGCAATAAAGGCAAATGTTATCACTCTTTTTTTTATGCCCAGCAGTTGGAATTTCAGTAGGTGTTGCTTTCCTCAGCACTGTAGGAGAAACAGCACCTGCCAATATTCTATACCTCTTCATTTTTGCATCATGACATCCTAAATTCCACTTTTCTCTCAAGTTCTTTTATCAAAGACCCTGGCCAAATGACACAAATACTCCTCTGCTGCAAATTAATTCTGAACCAATTTTAATTGTTTGGGGAGGAAATAACACTACCCAAGCACAATATAAAACATCTAAAAGTCTAATGGTGAATCTGCCTTCGATGCATGCTGTAAGTTCTCCTATCTTTCATTCCATCCTATGGATGAGGAAAAGGATATTGTCTGTTTGATTAGGTTGGTTTTTTAAGAGTCAATTAGCATCATTTTACACTTACCATTTATGTCACAGCTTGTCCCCCTCTTTTTTTTTTTTTTTGCTTCTGGTATAGCTAGAGTGTCTCATAAATATTTACAACAATTCTGGGCTTACACTCTTTTAATATTAATTCTATGGAAAGACATATTTCTTTCCCTCTATATCCTCCTGTCTGCTTTAGCTCTGCCACTACATCTCACTAAGGACAGCTTTGGTGCTCCTCCCTATTTATGGGCTTTTATCATTAGAGACAAACCTTTATATGGTGGATTTGTGACTTTGGGTCCTCCTCCCTGAGGATCTCCTATATTAATTTGCTTATTTCAGAAATAAATAAATACAAAGCGAATGCTGCATCTATAATTAGGCCACAGAGAAAGATAGACTGCTAAATTCCCAAACTGAATTAATTTAGTTGTGACCAGGATCAATTTAAGGAATTTGGAGACCCAATGCAATTGCCAACCCTGCAAGGTAGTCCAGATATGAAAATGAAATTCACAGGAAGACTAAAATAATATTTTATTGGTAGTGTATAATAACAGAATCTTACAAGTTTGACTGTGCTTTTCCTCCTTTCCCTTTTGTACCCAGGGTACTTCTTAATACTGTTTCTATTCCCAGCACCTTTTGTCTTTGTTGCTTACATAACAGTTTCGGTATGTTTGCTTCAGAATGGCTTCCCTGGCTTTCTATACCACCCAACACACAACCCTAGCGTGATACTGCAGATGGGTTCTTCTAAATGAGATGGAAGTGGAAACAATAGTAGGTTTGCTTGCATTGACAAACTAATTTGGGAACACGCATCATGTAGTAAAATCCTACTTAGAAGAGTTATGCCATTGGTCTGATCTATGCATTGTCTAAGACTGTGTACTTGGCTTGCTTCAAACCCCTTTTGGCCTGATTTTTGTGTGGCCAAGATGCATCCCGCTTAGCCCTATGCTAGACCCCTTGAAAATCTTTTTAGTCTACCCACAGGCTAACATAGAGCTACCTTGGCCAGCAGGTAGACTGGACCTTTCAATTGGTCTGTGACAAATATGAAGCACTTTCTCAGGAGTAGAGTGACAAAGACAGAAAAAAAGTGTGTCGTCCCCCCCACCCACTTTTGCATGCCCATAAGTCACATCTTACTGTTGTAATTTACTGAAATGGTAAAGATCACAGTCTCCAAAAGGGCAGGTGCAACCAAACTACAGTCAAGGAAAAATTTCCCACATGATACATTCTGGGAGACCTTTATCAACCAGGAGCAGCATGGATCTAAAATGCCAATGGACCCACGCACAGCTCACAAGAACCCAGTCAATTTCTCAGGGCCCAAAGTACAAATTCTCGGTTCTCACCAAATAATCACAAGAAATTGTGTGTCAGCCAACTCCACAGGATCTGCACTTTTCAGAGTTCAACTCCTAGTGAAATCACATCAACAAGGTATTATCATTATTAAATAGTGTTTAAAATCACTGCTCTCCAACTCAGTATAGGTGTTTAAATATTTTCTCTGAATGATTCTATTACTAACAGTTTTGTTAATATATTTTTTCTACTTTAAATAATAATAAAAACAGAGGAGAAACTGGAAGCGTCACGGCGAGACAGGCTGGAAATACCGGAGCTCCGATGAGCTTCGTGAAAATCCAGTCTGACAAACTGTTGACGGGGGGTCTTCGGACCGAAACTGTCCTGAAGGGACAGTGAAGAAGGAGAGGCATCTCGGACGACCAAGAGGAGCAGGCAAGCTCCTTGATTGGTCAGAGACAGCTCTTCGGACCGGTGGTGGGGGCAGCGGCCATTTTTCGATGACCGCTACAAAGCTGGGGCAACCGGACTAAGTTTATGTGCAGGAGCGGTGTTTGGACAGAGTGTTGAAACTGGGTGAGAGAGTGGCCAACTTACAGGTAAAAGGCATTCTTAAATTTGGATTTTAAAAGAATTTCCCGAGCTGAAAATAGCGGCTAATTGGCATCTGGGAATTGTATAGAGCAGTGGTTCTCAACCTTTCTAATGGCGCGACCCCCACATGACCCCCCTGCCGCCGCCGCGACCTCCCTGCCGCCGCGACCCCCTCCCCGCCCCCTCCCCGTGCAGGATGAGGTGACAAAGGGGGCGTGGCACCATGGGTGAAATGCTCCCAGTTCGGGCTTTCCTGCGGGTCGCCGGACAGCTGATAGCGTCGGAAGCGGGAGACTTCGCCCGGACGCCACCATTTGGGTTCTTTTACCCTCTGCGCATGCGCAAAGCATTCTGCGCATGCGCAGAGGGTAAAAGAACCCAAATGGCGGCGTCCAGGTGGGTGGGTGAAGTCTCCCGCTTGTGTCGCTACCGGCTATTCAGCAACCCGCAGGCATGGCCGAACCGGGAGCATTTCACCCCTGCAGTGACAGTGGCACCAAGATGGCGGGCTAATGTGTGCGGCAACCCCTGTGAAATGGTCGTTCGACCCCCAAAGGGGTCGCGACCCACAGGTTGAGAACCGCTGGTATAGAGGAAAGAAAGAAAGCAGAGGCTAAACTATCAAAGCCCAAGAAGATTATTCTTGTTATAATTGCAACTGGAGAAATATAAAATAATAAAAGGAAGAAATCTGGGAGATAGCATTTTTTGTGTGGATTTAAAGTTTTTTTTTTTGACAGCTTTGACAACCAGCTGATTTGAGTGTATTGTGTATTGGAGAGAGCCATCTGCTGGAGGGAAGAAAATATTGCAACACCTTGTGGAAACTAAAAGAGAAAGTGCAGCTGCATAACTTGACCTTGACTGAAAGAAGATAACTTGGAAGCTCTGAGAATTTTTAAGGGGTGTTTGGTTTGCCTATACTGTTTGGCTTTGTTTTTCTATGGCTGTGGAAGACAATAAAATTTGGAACTGGATTGGATTGGATTAATATTCGAATTTGAGACATTAGAAGTTGAAAATAAAGAGACTATATGGACCCTAAGTTTTAATTAAATGTGATAGAATATAAAAAGTTTAAAAGTATAAAAAGTGTAAAAGCCTGTTAAATTGGCAATATGGAGATTTGGATGTATGAGGAATTATTTGAGATGGTAAAAAATATGAGTGAAACCCTAAAAGGTGATAAAAAGTTAGAAATTTTGCTGGAACACACAGAGCAAGAAATAGTAGAGAAGGTGGTAAAAGGGAATATAAATGAGGAACAAGAAAATAACACTGAAGAAGAGGGGACTGAAAATAAAAACAGTTTGATGATTTCACTGGGATTTACAGAGGCACGAAATGAGTTGACAGAGGGGAACGTCCCTCAAAAAAAAAAAAAAAGAATCAATCAAAGGGTAAAGAAGGAAATAGTGGGAAAAGACTAGGGAAAATTGGGGAGACCACTCGAAAAATATACTCAAAAGGGAGAACAAGGACTCAGTAGAAAAGATATAAGATACATAAAAATAAAAAAAAAGAAAAAGAAAAAGAAAAAGAAAAAGAAGAAGCTAAGGCAGGGGTCTGCAATCTGCGGCTCCGGAGCCGCATGCGGCTCTTTGGGCCCTCTACTGTGGTTCCCTGTCACCCTGTCGTGGCAGAGGGATGAAAGAGCCATCATCCTGTCATGACAGTGGCATGGCTGGAGCCTTAGTGCAGCAGCGAAGCGCCCCTTTACTTGCCTTTGCATGGCAACAGCATTCCGCCCTCATTGTGGTACATTTGTTGTTGCCGCCAGCAAAGAGGGCTGGGAGAGAATGGCGGGGGCAGCTCTTGCGAGGTGGGGGCCATCCCCCAAGCCTGGCCTTCCTCCTCCCTTGTCGGCAGGGCCAAGAGAAAGAAGGGGGCAGCGTGGGAAGCGCTCCCCTCCCCTGCCGAGCACCGAGCACAACAGCCCAGCCGGGGGGGGGGGAATGGCCTGGCAGAAGTGGCCCCATTGGCGAGTTGGATGGCAGAGAGGCCTGGCCCGGCTCTCGCAGCGGAACGCTGTTCGCCGCCTTTGAAACACGCCGCTTTCTGTTTCCTGTTCCTTCCCCGGGTGGCTGGGGCCATGGGTGGGGGGAAGCAGAGGCGTCAGGGCTGCTCCCCCCAGCAAGCCAAGCCTGGAGGAGTGCAGAGAGTTGCAGGCAAGCACCGGAGGGTCAGAAGACGCGCTCCGATGTTGTCCCAGCACACGTTTCCAGCGCGCGCTTCTCTGTCCCAAAGTAGGATTGAGTGGGGAGCAGGGGGAAGGGGGAAGGGTAGGAGGGAAGGAGAAGCCTGGCTTTCCTTTGGCTGGCATGGAGTGGGGGGGAAGACCCAATACCCCCTCCATGGCCTGCCCGCTGCTCTCGCAGTGCCTTGTGCAGCACAGTGAAAGCTAGTGCGCTTCACAATGGGGGAGACTGGGTCCTCTCCCCCGCCTGGAGCCCACTCAATGTGAGTGAAACCCTAAAAGGTGATAAAAAGTTAGAAACTTTGTTGGAATATACAGAGCATGAAATAGGAGAAGAGTCAGAAATTTTGCTGGAACACACAGAGCAAGAAATAGGAGAGAAGGTGGTAAAAGAGAATACAAATGAGGAACAAGAAAATAACATTAAAGAAGAGGGGACTGAAAATAAAAAAAACAGTTTGATGATTTTGCTGGGATTTACAGTGGCACAGAAAGAGTTGACAGAAGGGAACATCCCTCAAAAAAGAATCAATCAAAGGGTAAAGAGGGAAATAGTGGGAAAAGACTAGGGAAAATTGGGGCGACCATGCAAAAAATATATTCAAAAGAGAGAATAAGGACTCAAGAGAAAAGATGTAAGATACATAAAAAGAAAAAAGAAAAGAAGAAGCTAAGGGAAGGGAATAAAAGGAGAAAATTAATGAGAAAGGGAATTTTTGAGAGACCAAAAGAAAATGGTTAAAGAAGGGAAGATTAGTAGAAAGGAGGGAGGAAAATAGGGTTCATATTAGTAGAGTTAAGGAAATTGTATTAATATTATTAATTGTGGATAGTTGATCAAGTTAAAGGGTTTGTATGTTAGATTTGAATATGATGATGTATATTGTTTATGGTAAAATAGATCAGTAGTAAAAGTGGGAAGGGAAATTTGAAATAGTATTAATTGTGAATAGTTAATTAAGTTAAAGGGTTTTTATGTAGGATTTGAAAATTAGGCTACATGATGAGGTATATTGTCTATGGCAAAACAGATTAGTAGAAAAAAATGTTTGAAATATTATTAATTGTGGATATCCAATTAAGTTAAAGGGTTTTTATGCAAGATGTGAAGATGATGAAAATAGAACAACAGATGGAATGTGAAAGAGTAATTTGGTTTAATTTTAGAGACAACCTAAATTAATTAAGTTAATTAAACTAGGAGATGAACTTGAAATGCATAGTAAATTTGAGAAATATATGTAGTAAATGAAGAAATAAGACAGCTAATTGATGTTATTGTAAGAGATTAGGAATTTAGGGCGATTAGTAATATTGCTTATGTATTAAGAAGAAAATAAATTAAGATTAAAAAATATGTAAAAAGAATATTATGGCTGAAATTGAAAGCAGAGAGATGATGTAAAATCAGGGGTGAAATGCTCCTGGTTCGGGCGTGCCTGCCGGTCGTCGGAGAGCCAGTAGCGACAGCAGCACTAGGCTTCGGCCTCCCGCCCGAACGCCATTTGGGTTCTTTTACCCTCTGTGCATGCGCAAAGCGTTCTGTGCATGCGCAGAGGGTAAAAGAACCCAAATGGTGGCATCCAGGCGGGTGGGCAAAGCCTAGCGCTGCCATCGCTACTGGCTCTCCGACGACTGGCAGGCACGCCCGAACCAGGAGCATTTCACCCCTGTGTAAAATGGATTATGTATATGAAAAGCTATGTAAAATTGATCCGGACAACACTTTGTTCATAAAATATGTATGTTGTGGGGGGGAATAAAAATATAAAAATTGTATTAAAATAATAATAATAATAAAAACCAAATTTTTGAAAGGCACTGTCTGTCTACATGGGGTACAACGTGAGGGAAAGGATTTTATAAAATACTATTAATAAATAAAGTGAAAGAGAATGTGATCTCTACTGAATACTACATTTTCCACTGGTAAATATTTCAAATTGCAATTTGATTTATTTAATCCTCACTGTGTAATTAACACAAATTAGTAGATGGAGCAGTTGGTAAGTACTTCAGGGAGATGTTTCCCAAACCAATATTTTTCTCAGTAGAATTATCTTCTCCATCACTCCAAAGAGAGTTGAAGGAAACATTAATGTGCAGAAGTGTATAAAGCTGTTGAGTTACTGGAGATTGAAGGAAAAATTGAATTGTTTTTAGAGCTGCATAAATTTCAAAAATCTGCAATCTGAAGCTTGAAAAAAATACAGATATTTTAATATGTAAAGGAAGTTGTTGAGCTGCAAGAAAACAAGTGAGTTTGATCATCAAAAAGGCAACTATACGTTTGTTGTATTTTATTGTTTGTGAGAGTTTGCTATAGGAGTTCATGGGATGACAAGCTATTGTTACTTCAAAGAGAATTGACTGTATGTTCAGAGAAGGTTCAGATCAAACCTGTATGTCATGCATATAACCTGCACAAGGCCATTTAAATTTTTAAATGTGGTGTTTTATATAGCTCATATTGCATCAGAAACCATGGGAAGCTTGGCAATCTAAGAAGACCTCAAAATTTGCATATATTTTTTTTAAAAATCCCTTTATATATTAGAAAATTTAGAAGTTCAGGGAGGAATTATCACTGTTATTAGACACATAATTTAATTTAATTTAATTTATAAAATTTATATGCCGCCCAACTCCTGAAGGACTCTGGGCGGCTTACATCATGTAAAAAAAATAAAAATAAAACATATAAAAACAATTAAAAAAAAACCATATCTATATTAAAATAAAACATTCACACAACCATACATGGGCCAATCAGAACAACTATTGGCCCCAGGCCTGCCGGAAAAGCCAGGTCTTAACGGCTTTACGGAAGGCCAGTAAGGTGGGGGTAGTACGGATCTCGGGGGGAAGTTGGTTCCACAGAGTCGGAGCGGCTACAGAGAAGGCCCTCCCCCGCGGTCCCGCCAGCCGACACTGTCTGGCCGACGGGACCTGAAGAAGGCCAACCCTGTGCGACCTCACTGGTCGATGGGAGGAATGTGGTATAAGGCGGTCACGCAGATAAACTGGTCTCATATAAGATATGAGAGTCAGTATTGTTTGCTATTCAGAATCCATTTGATCATCTCAAGAAATGAGAAACCCTTGTAATCCAAAGATCAGCTTCTACAAGTCATAGAACATGTAGATCCAGCAACAAATCAACAAAACAATATATACAGTTGAAAGCAGTAAGAACCTTTCTTCACTTAGCTTGCTAATTCTTTACTGCAGCTTCTGAAAATATCTTGTGAAAGAAAAAGTCAATACAAATCATATTTTGCTCTGATACCTTTTTGATGTCTTCCCAGGTTTAAAAGAGAGTTCCTCAGCTCGAAGATTTCAGTAACACTCCTTTGGTCATTAATTGTCTTTAATAGTTCTGTGGATAAATTTATCCATGGGCAGAAACTAGTTTAATCACAAATAGTATGTTATATCCAATCTGCCCTTTTATGTAGATATTGTTATTACATGGGAAATTGATTCTGATCACAGACTACATTACAAATATTAGAAAAACAAAGGGAAATTGACTGAAATGTTACTGTGATTACATGGGAAATAACACACAGGTGACAGAATTCATACTCACTGGATTAACAGAGGACTCACAGTTGCAGCTGATCCTCTTTGGGACATTTTCTGCTGTTTATGCCATCACCCTGGTGGGAAATCTAAGCATGATTGTCTTAATCAGGATCAGTCCTTCTCTCCACACACCGATGTACTTTTTCCTAACCAGCTTATCTTTTTTGGATATTTGTTACACTTCATCTGTCACCCCAAACTTTCTATCCAATCTTTTAAAGGAGAAGAAAAGTATTTCTTATGGGGGATGCTTTACTCAGCTCTACTTTTATGCCCTATTTGGAACCACGGAGTGCTACCTCCTAGCTGTGATGGCCTATGATCGCTACGTGGCAATCTGCAGTCCTCTACTCTACTTGATGATAATGTCCCAAAGAAAGTGTGTTCAGCTGATAGCAATTTCCTACATTGCTGGGATCATCAATGCTTCTGTGCACACAATGGCTGCAACTAGACTGTCCTTCTGTGGCCCAAACCTCATTAAGAGTTTTTATTGTGAGGGTCCTCCTCTTTTTGCTCTTTCCTGCTCAGATATCAGTCTAAATTATCTGTTGGTATTTGTATTTGTTGGCTTCAATTTAATAACAACAAGCCTGACTGTTCTCACTTCCTATACTTATATCCTGGTCACCATTTTAAAGATCCGCTCTGCCACGAGCCGTAGGAAAGCCTTCTCCACGTGTACATCTCATCTCATGGTCATCACCATTTTCTATGGATGTCTCAGTTTTATGTATGCACGGCCCAGCTCTAGACCAAATTATAACCTAGACCAAATGGCCTCAGTGTTCTATGTAGTGGTGACCCCCATGCTCAACCCATTAATCTACAGCATGAGGAACCAGGAGGTAAGGGGTGCCTTCAGAAATATCCTAGGATGAAAAGTTGATGCTCAACACATATGATTGTTATTACCAAAATTAAGTATTAGATCAATTTGTTCTAGTAGCAAATGGTTTATATCACTCTGTCTTATTGAATAAAAACCATTAAGCTATATAAATTTCTTTAGGCTCCAATAATAACTTTATATTTACCTTTGAGTTCAAAAAATGCTTAGGTCAAGAATTATCACATATTTTCTATTTATACTGTAGCTAATTGTTTACAAACCAAAGGGCAGAACACAGAAGGGAGGAAAAAGATTAGAGAAATCAGTTCTTCAGAGGTAGAATGAAGCCAGCATTTATATTTTGCTTAATCCAGGCTGACCTTTTTGAAGCATAATTACAAAAACAATGACCTATTGACATTTTAATTACCTTAATAAGACTGTTTAATCAATAAGGAATTATCAAGAATATGAGCAAAGCATTTTTTACTGATGTACCTTTGCATGTATTACATCTCCAATTGTAAAAACAACAACCAAAAATATTCAGAGTCCAATAAATTTAAAAAAGAATTTTAATATGTTGACTTTGTTTTAAATTCATAAATACTATTCTTAATAAATATATTTAACATTTCTTAAAAGTTGCAACCAATGATTATATAATTCAGGAAAATCCATTTCTCTGTTCCAAATTTCTGTTACATCATTGATATTTACTTTTCTCATTGTGGAAAAGCAGTATTGTTAGTTTAGTCTCTAAAAAAATCTTCATCTGGGGCATTCAGATCCATGGACGTTTCCAAGGCAGTTGATATTAAATTAAACAGCATGAATGTGATAAATACTATAGCTGAATATATTGCTATTTACTTATAGTTTTTTTGATATCTTTCAAATATCTTGCAAGTGTGATGCGAAGCCATTTTTATAACACCTTCCAGAAAGATGTTATACTGTACTTGTACTGTACCGAAGGCTTTTTCCTATATCTAATGAAGCCACTACATATTTTTCAGAATGTACTGTTTAACCTACTTACCAGTTATTTGATATTATCAGAAGTTTCACAAAGCCAACATTTATAGGACTAATTACCGACAGTAATACTTTCAGCAATTTTTGTGCCAAGATTGCAATCAGAATGTTTTTATCTTTATTTAACAAAGATCCTGGGAAATCCATGCCTGTTTTTAGACCAGCTATAATACAAATGTCATGAAATGAATCAGTCCCAACACAAAATAGCCATATATCCATTAATTCCAGAATCACAATTTCAGTTCAGATCCCATTCAATGGTTTGTAGGACATCCCTACATAACTCCTTACTCACGTGTAGACCCTTTCCTTACTTTGACTAAGACCTACTGTAAATGCCAAATCTCATTCTCCCTCACCTAGGTGAAGAAAATGCCATACCATTTTTATGGTATTCCATTCAATAAAATCATTTTATATCATTCATCTAATTGAATAAAATTTGTAGGAACAGACCTTCATTAGAAGATTAAACAAAATTACTGTCATATAAATAGGAACAAGATTTATTGTTATGTCTATTCTAAAATTTTACTGGAATAACATTCAGGCCAATAACATTCTGATCCAGTATGCTTTGGAAAGAATCTTGCTTCTCAATGAGTCTGATCAGTTGGTCAGGTTTTAAAACACAGCTGAAGCTTATGATTAACTGTGATCTAAGTAGGCTAGATTATTTTAGAGACCAATAAAAATTAGAATCCTTATCATAGTGCAGTTTTATAGAAACAATTCAAGGCAAAACAAAGTGAATTCTTCTTGCTCTGTAATCTGAGTCCTTTAACATTTCTGGGAGCAAGAAATAAAGAAAAAAGTAAAAGCACTTGTAATGTTTTCTGGTACTGGTTAATAGCTCAGTGATGGGCTCAGTCTGATTGGAAGAATGATTTTGTTAAGGTATTTATGATGGAGAGTGGGTTGGTCTGCAGTTCATTTCTCATCATGTTTAGATATGCTGGCAGAAGAAAGTGTGTCTTCTGAATCATGTTGGATCATACAAAGGATGGCTTAGAGTTCCAACCTTACCCAAAGCATTTGTCTCTTATTCCCTTGTATTCTTTGTCATTATCTATTGCTAGGCATAAATCATTTAGCTGCGTTGGTGAATAGTAACTTTAATGTAATTCCAGAAGAGTCTGTATTTACAACCATATTCTTCTTGTAACTATGGTATATAGCTGTGATGGCGAACCTATGGCACGCGAGCCAGAGGTGGCACGCAGCGCCCTCTCTGTGGACACACGAGCCGTCGCCCCAGCTCAGCTCTGCCATGCATGTGCGTGCATCTCCCACCGGCCAGCTGGTCTTCAGGTCTCTGCCGTGAATGCGGGGGGGGGCGCATGTGAGGGCGTGTACATGCAGGGGGGGTGCACGTATGTGGGGGCCTGCACGCATGTGGGGGGTGTGTGTGCATGTGTGGGGGAGGGTGCATGCAGGGGGTGCACGCATGCGCGAGGGTCTGGGGCGTATGCACGGGGCCACGCACACATTGCATTTTGGCGGTTTGTGCGCACTTTGGCCACTCGGTCTGGAAAAGGTTAGCCATCACTGGTATATAGCATATCCTACATTCTCCAAGTACAGGGTCTGTTATATTTAGGAGCAGCAGAGAAGAAAACTAATAATGTTTTGTGTTATTCTGAAAAAAATCATGCACTACAGGATGCATTGTCTATAGAAAGAGAGGTGATCAAATTTTCCTGTATTTTACACAATTTTATTTTTAGGTACACAGAAGTTTCAAATGGTAGTGGTCCATAAAAAATAGAATCAAATGAACAAAACGATGTCAGAACTTAGCAGAATAGTGTTGCTGTTTCAGGTTGTATTATACGCTATCAACAGTTAGGAGATCAGAATCTGCACTATTGCAAGAATGCATCAGAATTTAGAGTCAGTGGGAGTTGGGAGCATATAAATTATTATAATTATTATATCATTTTCTATTGAATTACTTCGGGTATAAAACCAACTAGGATGTTGTGATAGCAACATCCTAGTATTCATAGGATGAATAGGTGTTTTCAAAAATATAAAAATAAAACACAGAAGTAGCAGGGAAATGGGAGAGTAACTCATGGGACAGTGCCATATAAGTCAATATAATATTTTATTAGTAAGTGTGTTTATATACTAAAAGCCTTGTTTGGACTAACCCAAAAATTTATGGGTCAATTAACTCAGCTATCCACTGGATAGCTCAGCTATCCCCCCCCACATGCATCCCACCCCCCGCGCATGCGTGGCAGAGACCTGAAGACCAGCTGGCCTTCTGGTTTTCCCAGTTGCAATGTATGGCTGTGAAAGTTGGACCATAAGGAAGGCTGAGCGCCAAAGAATTGAGGCCTTTGAACTATGGTGCTGGAGATGACTCCTGCAAGTCCCTTGGACTGCAAGGCGATCAAACCGGTCAGTCCTAGAGGAGATCAACCCTGACTGCTCTTTAGAAGGCCAGATCCTGAAGATGAAACTCAAATACTTTGGCCACCTAATGAGAAGGAAGGACTCACTGGAGAAGAGCCTAATGCTGGGAAAGATTGAGGGCAAAAGAAGAAGGGGATGACAGAGAATGAAGTGGCTGGATGGAGTCACTGAAGCAGTTGGCGTGAGCTTAAATGGACTCCGGGGGATGGTAGAGGACAGGAAGGCCTGGAGGAACGTTGTCCATGGGGTCACGATGGGTCGGACACGACTTCGCGACTAACAACAACAAATCCGCTGGAAAGGTACTGTGATTTAAAAGATATGGAAATAATTAATTTGTCATTGTTAATTATTATAAAATATGTAGTAACTATAACTTAACTCAAATACTTTTTTGCTTGTTTATTGTGTTAATCAATTTGATTCCAAATTTTTTTAAAAAACTTTGCAAAAATACTTTTTATCCAAGAATATCTTTCTGGACCCGATTCAGCATTAATCATGTCTCACCTTTCTCATAGTACATCAGCATACTGTTTCCTTGTTTATTTGGACAACAATTACTCTGCTAACACAATAGTGTTCCCAAATTTGAAAAAAACAAATAATTCCTTTTGTTAGCTGTCTTATTCACAGTTATTTTTTATGATCCATTGATTACAACAAAGGCTGTCTCCTCCTTGGGATGGTCAATGACCCCTAATCCAGTACTCTATTTAGGCTAGGAGTCATGAAAAAAATGGAGCTTATCATTCATGTGAAAGATTTCACCAGTAGACTATTGTTGGGATATTTTTCAATACTTTTAAAATGACCATCTGGCATAATGTTGCAACATTTCAAAGATAGAACGATTGAAGAGGATGAAAGTCCATGTCAGCTGGATAGCCAATGGCATTTTGATAGAAGAGGAGTAGGAACTGGTTATACCATTAACATATCATGAGGCCAAGGGCATCCTGCATCATTCTGTCTTTTTGACCTATTGTGTCAAAATCAGTACTGACCATCAAATCAGTACTGACCTTTTCAGCCACAAAGATAGAACTTCTCTGGGTTGATTTGCCCCAATGATCCACTCATCACCATTATAATTGTGTCCACCCATTTACTTTACTTCCTTTCCATCTTTCCCAATGTTATTTCCCAGAGTTCTCAAGAAAGCTAGCTCTTCACATTATATGCCCTAAATATAATAAAAATAATAATTTTGAGCCATGTTATTAGTTAAGGTAATGTTACTTTGTATCACATAATGCAAGGAAATTTCTGTGTTTTATTAATTATCTTCCCTTTTTTAAATAACCATGCTTGTCTTATTATAAAATGGTTCATAAATCACACATCAGTGTTAAACCATGGCATGTATAATTGGAAATCAAGACACTTACTGTTTAATTAATGTAATCTATAAATATGTGGCAAGGAGATACAAACAACTATATTTCCTGACATATCTTCTACACTGTTGCTACGTCCTCAATCTTGGGGGTAGGTTAGGCAACAAGAGAAAATTCGAAGACAGGCCACTATTCAAACCTGCCATAGGCTACTGTGACACTTGTTCAAGAATGGTGTCCAACTGGTGCTACAGTAGTGTTGCTTTGGGTCTGTGGAATGCAATTGTTTTTTTAGTTTCCTCAGCAGTAACATTTTTATCCAGAGCAGCAACATCTAAAATGATGTCATCTCTGTTTTACATAAATGTATTTTCTATTTATTGCCAAAGATAACATTTTGATAATGCAATCCTTTAGATCATCTTCTCCAGTATGTTACAAAGAACTCCGATATTCAGGCGACAATTTTTTCACCTAAGCTATCTTCTCACCTCCCCCACAATTATTTTTCTAGCAACTTCAGAAAGCTCTGTGAGAAAAATGGCAAGGAACCGTTATTGTAGAAACCGGTTTATCTAGCTTTTGTAAGCTATTGGATCAGGCTTTCCTAAAATAATTGCAAGATTTTCAGCTAAAATGTTGGAGAAAGAAAAATGGATGAAGAAGGGAAATATTTCTTATTTTAATTCCATTTCATCCTTTAAGTAGAAACATATTAAACTGATTGCTAGAAATATTGTAGATACTGCTCCTAAATAAGGAGTAATTATTTTAACCTTAAGGAGAATGAGATCAATAAAGGAGAATATTTGTAGCTTAGGGTTGAAATGAGGGGGTTGGGTGATACTTTGATGGACTTTTTACGGTACTTTCTACTAATATAAAAGATAATGATATTTGAATGGAAGAATACTAGGAAATCTCAAATAGAAATTAGTCTAGGAAGGTGAAAAGCATCCCAGAAAAAGATCAGGGTAAACAAACAATTTCTATATCATAGATGATGGTAGAAGACTTTACCTGAATCTTCTATTTTATTAAATCAATGCTGTAAGATTATTGGCTTAATATAATTTATTGAGACAATGAAGAGAAATGTGATACCAAAGGGCTGTTTTTCAGATAGCTCTCTGGAATTAGCCATAATTTTATTATGAAGAATAGCAAGCTATGGAATATCCTAGATGACACATCCTTTAAATCCATCATTACAGCATTTGGTAATGATACTAACAAAAAAATAGAACACATATAATTTTGAAACTTATGGAACCATAAGGTAAAATTATAGCTCTCTGCTACCTAAACTTGAAGAAATAAAAATATGGACATATGATAGAAAAGAAGTAGCAAACATAAAATTATTAATTAATTCATATGTATTGCTTTCAAAAACTAACATGTCAATATAATTTTATATAAATATTTCCAACTGGAATCAATTCAAGTTAGAATTCTATATGCACACAACAGAGAATAAGCCAAAATGAACACATGGAAGTTTTTTTCTCAGTACCTAGGCATGCAGACTACAGAATAGAATAGAATAACAGAGTTGGAAGGGACCTTGAAGGTCTTCTAGTCCAACCCCCTGCTCAGTCAGGAAACCCTATAGCATTTCAGACAAACGGTTGTCCAATCTCTTCTTAAAAACTTCCAGTGTAGGAGAATTCACAACTTCTGGAGGCAAGTTGTTCCACTGGTTCATTGTTCTGTCAGGAAATTTCTTCTTAGTTCTAGGTTGCTTCTCTCCTTGATTAGTTTCCATCCATTACTTCTTGTCTTGCCCTCAGGTACTTTGGAGAATAGCTTGACTCCCTCTTCTTTCGTGACAATCCCTCAAATATTTGATGCATCATTTCATTCCTAGTCCTTTTCTAAGGACAGACAAAGAATAATGGATGGAGACTGATCAAGGAGAGATTTAACCTAGAAATAAGGAGGAACTTTCTGATAGTGAGAACAATCAACCAATGGAACAGCTTGCCTTCGGAAGTTGTGGGAGCTTCATCACTTGAGACTTTCAAGAAGAGATTGGACTGCCATTTGTCAGAAATGGTGTAGTGTCTCCTGCTTGAGCAGGGGGTTGGACTAGATAACCTACAAGGTCCCTTCCAACTCTGTTAATCTAAAAAAATAATAATCTAAATCAGTATTCCAAGTGTGGCCTTACCAAGGCATTATAAAGTGGTATTAACACTTCATATGATAATACCACTTTATCATGCCTTGGTAAGGCCACACTGTTGTGTTACAAGAAAATATATACCTATATAAATGGTGTATATAAATACACCTATATACATACTTTTACCAGGGTGTAGTTCTTGAAATACAACAATATCTCATGTAAATGTACTTTGTTAACAGTTTGATTTAAAAATAAATGGACATAGCTTTTTTTTGTAGGGCTTTTCTGATGGCAATTCTGACTTCCTGGTTCCTCAGGCTGTAAATCAAGGGATTTAGCATGGGGATCACCATTACATAAAACAGGGAAGCCATTTGGTCTACATGGTGAGACTGTCTAGAACTTGGTCGTGCATAGATAAAGCTGCCACATCCGTAGAAAATGCCAATGACCATGAGATGAGATGAACAAGTGGAGAGAGCTTTCCGATGACTCTTGGCAGAGCGGTCCTTTAAAATGGTGGCCAGGATGTAAGTGTAAGAGGTAAGAATGGCCAGAACAGTTGTTATTACATTGAACCCAACAAGTATAAACATCAAGAGTTCATTAAGGCTAATGTTTGAACAAGCAAGTTCTAATATGGGAGGAACTTCACAATAAAAATTCTTAATGATGTTTGGGCCACAATAGTGTAATCGAGATGCAGCAGTTGTGTGTACTAAAGCATTGATGATCCCGGCAATATAAGAAAATGCTGTAAGTTGGATACGTTTGTTGGGGGACATGGTGATGAAGTAGAATAGAGGATTGCAAATGGCTACATAGCGGTCATAGGCCATCACTGCTAGAAGGTAGCACTCTGTGGTGGCAAATAGACCATAAAAGTAAAGCTGAGTAAAGCAACCTGCAAAAGAAATAGCTTTATTCTCTTTTAAAAGATTGGAAAGGAACTTTGGGGTTACAGACGATGAATAGCAGATATCCAAGAATGACAGGTTGGTGAGGAAAAAGTACATTGGTGTGTGGAGTGGAGGACTGGTCCTGATTAAAACAATCATGCCCAGATTTCCCACCAGGGTGATGGCATAAATGGCAAAAAATATCACAAAGAGGATGAGTTGTAACTGTGGATCATCAGTCACTCCAGTGAGTATGAATTCTGTCACTCGTGTGCTGTTTCCCATTGAATCACAATAACAGTGTGAAAACGGAAAGAATGCAGAAATTATTATTACATGTTCTCTTAAACATTTCAAGTACAAATTGAGTGACACAACTTTTAAAAAATCATTGAATCCTATGTACACAGTGCTGTGGTACTGTGTCTGAATATTGGAATAGTGAAATTCTTGGTATGTTCTTTATTGGCCAAGTGTGATTGGACACACAAGGAATTTGTCTCTGGTGCATAAGCTCTCAGTGTACATACAAACAACAAAGTGATAAGTCATAGATCATAAATCATAAGATACAAACAAGTGATAAATCGTAAGATACTTATGATTGAGAGAAGGAAGATAAAAACGAGGTGGGATTATTCTTTAGAAATAATGTCTCCATAGTGGAGCAGATGTCTCCACTATGAGAAATACTCACAATGGGGCCATACTTTTTTTTTTTACCATACTATATCACTGTGATGGAGTGTGCACCTGGAGAAGCAGTGGATAGGAGTTTTGGCAACATAGAGCTTTGCCAGAAAGAGGGCCAGATTAAGAGACTGCACAGTCTGAGTTGGAGGAGGGAGGTGGGAAGACATTCAGGGTAGCCACATCATAGAATCTCTTAGGACATACCTATTAGTTTAGGTTATAGCTTTAGTTTGACAAGATTCTATCCATTCGGTATAAGAAAATAAATGATTGGACTCAATTGGATTTCACTGTGTCATCTTTGGGCTTGGGCCTGACAACCACACTCATACATCCATGGGAAAATATCCATGAGAAACAGACCGGAGTTTTAATCAAAACAAAACTGAACTAGAAATAAAGACATCCCAAGGTCAAAAGGCTGTTGTAGGAAGAGAATGTTGTTACCTTATGGAGTAGTAAATTCAAAGACCCAAGGCCTTCATCTTAGACTTGATCAAAGATATGAATCAGGTCAACCACCAGGCTAGAAGAAGATATTGACCAAGGAGGTGGAGACTCATATCATGAAATATCAACATCCTTCCAATCTATTAGCATTTCTTCATCATTGTTACTGGAGGACACAACAGGGTAGAAAATACGGCAAGATAGGCAGTTAAAGGGATGAATCTATGTGATCCAAATTAAGGGACCCAAAGGGATGTCTAAAAGAAAGCAACATCCCATTTATTGTAGAACACAGCATCTGGCATAATTGTTTGTCAACAGCTATTCTTAGAATAATATGTATAAATACAGAATTTTCAGTCAATAATACATAGCAGAACAGAGCAGTTTTGAAAATGCCATATTAATAGAGATATGCTGTTAAACTTACCCAATTATACTAAGCTCAACAACATCTTCCACAGTTTAAAGCATATTCTTCCTGCAGAGTTTACATTTGGTTGTGGATGAATAACTTCCATGTAAAACCAACTGCCAAATTCTTTGAGCGTCAGGAAGCCATTCAGACGTATTTCAACTCCAGCTAAATCTAGATGTTCCTATTAATATGGTAAGCAATTTCCCCATGCTGTCTTAGGAGAACTTAATTCTATAGAAGAAATCCTTGGTATTCCCTAAGTAGTTCAGATCCCAGGCACAATACATAACATTTATTCTAATAATTACCAAGGGAAGTGCATCAAAGCTAAATTATAATGTTTTGACAATATGATGGAACAAAGCAGGGGTGGGTTCTAACTTACCTCGCTGCCAGTTCGCTTCCTCCCGCGCCGTGCGCGCTCACGTGCATGCCGCGTGTGCTCACGTGCGCGCATGTGCAGTGCTGAAAATCCAGCTTCTGCGCATGCGCAGAAGCAAAAAACAGCTTCTGCACGTGCGCAGAAGCAAAAAATGAGACAGCCAGTTTGGGGGCGTGTCCAGCCGGCCATCGCTGCTGGTTTGGCGAGCGGGGGGGGGGGAATTCCCGCTACCGGTTCTAAAGAACCAGTCCAAACCGGCAGGAACCCACCTCTGGAACAAAGCACTTATTGTCAGTTTCAAAGCACAGATTTCTCTATAAAATGTCACCTTGAACTGACAGGCTGTTTGTCCCACTCAGTTCTGAAATTCCCTGCTGAGTGCATCTTCTTGCCTTATGAACCCATGAATACCATGGAAATGCCAAAAATATTCTTGCAGCAATAAATTTAAACTGACAAAGTCCAATTTTCAGTATTCTTTGTTTTTCAGCTCATCCAGTTCCAATGCAAAACTGAATATATGTATGGCACAGGGCTAAGTTATCTATGGGGCCTCCTTTCCTTAAGGACATCTAGCTGTCCTTCCAACTTACAAAGCTCCTCATCCATTTCCTTAAACATTGCCATCTTAAGGGAAGTGTGCCTTTCTGTGGCAGCCCTTGTCCTATGCAACGCTGTTCCCCCAGTGCCTTCTGAAAGCACTGAAGACCTGACCTTTTCCCTCAAGAATTGAGACAAGGATGAGATGACCACATGTCAGAAGTTTTAACTTAGTCTCCAATTTTTGTTTCTAATGTTTAAGGTTTTAATAATTTTAATGTGATTTTTATGTTATTTTATAAGTGAGATTGTTTTAATTCTTGATTGGGAGCTGCCCAGAGTTTGGTATAAGATTGGTGACCATATAATGCTTTAAACAAATACATTTACATATTATTATTTTTGCACTGGAAGAGTTATTTTGCAATGTTACCAAGGAAATATCTATAAATAAGTATAACCATTTTTTTCTCATCAGCTTTTTGCTTTCCCTCCCATCTATTTATTTCATTCTTCTTGGAAACCAAATGATTATAGCAAAGCCATCATGGACATCTTTTATCATTTCTTCTTCATCTCGAGGATAATAGTCTATTATCGAGAGCACCTATCCCAGATACCTATTAAATATTCATAAACATTCACCGTAAAACCCAACTTTTGGTAGACATCTGATTTCATCTTTGTGGCTCCTCAAATTGCTTTCAATGACACACTGCTATTTAAATTACATAAAGTTCCTTGTGCTGTTTTCATATATATATTTTGAATATATATATATGTATATATATGTATATAAGTCTGTAGTTTGGGGACTATGTGAAGACAAGCAGCTGTCTATCTTTCAACAGAATGGGAAGTAGTTCTTACTGCAAAGTTGAGCTCAAGCAGTTTCTTAGTCATTTTGGTCCAAACATTCAGTAACAGATGAAATTTCATCCTCTCCAGTCATCCTGTCTTTCAAATGTTGCAATGTTATGTCAGATGGTGGTTTTTAAAAGTATTGAAAAATATCCCAAGGACATTTTGAAACCATTAATGGTGAAACCATTAACATAAATGATAAGCTCCATTTTTTCATTTAGATTCTTAGCCTAAATAAAGGATTTGAATAATTGCTGTCCAAACAACAAAAACAAAACCCAAGAAAAAAGTATATTGAAGTACTGAGGGAGGCAAGATCTGATTAATATAGAATTGGGTTCAGAGAGGTATTCTTGAATAAAAATATTTTTGCCACCTTCTTAAATTCCATGCCAGTGTGGCATGTTTGGGAATCGAACTGAATAAAAGGAGGGGGAAAGTATTTGAGTTGCAATTATAGTTACTACATATTTTATAATAATTGACAATGACAAATTAGCTACTTCACATCTTTTATATTCAGTACCTTTCAGATAAATTGTTGGAATACTTCATAATCTCCAAATTGGTTTATTCAAAATTATCTTCAAAACATTCATGTTGAACATTTTTTTTTCTGTACTTGGAAAAAACCCACATTGTTCTAGTTCAGGAAAGCATCTTTTTGTGGGAACTTTCAAAGCAGTGAAGACACGTCTAATGCTTTCATTTTTTTGGACAGCAGTCCTGTTATGTGAGGCCCAGTGAGTCTGTCTTTCTATAACCATCCAGTGTTTAAGATCTCTGCAAGTTCTTGATTTTAATTTTGAAATCTATGGAATTAATTCTTGGCAAAGCATTACATTTATCATTTCTCTTCCACCCACAATTCAGCTGGAAACAGCAAGCCATATTCCAAACACTGTGCAGTCTTCTCTCTTTTCTTATTAAGCCAATTCATGACTTCTGTTGTGCTTACAGGTTACAAATGAATTGTGGGGTGGATTGCAAGGATGCTAATAAATGCCTTTTATTTTATTGTAGAAGGGAATAGCTGTGCAGATCAGGGGTGAAATGCTCCCGGTTTGGGCGTGCCTGCCGGTCGTCGGAGAGCCGGTAGCGACAGCAGCGCGAGGCTTCGCCCACCCGCCCGGATGCCGCCATTTGGGTTCTTTTACTCTCTGTGCATGCGCAGAATGCTTTGCGCATGCGCAGAGGGTAAAAAAAGCCAAATGGCGGCGTCCGGGCGAAGCCTCGCACTGCCATCGCTACCGGCTCTCCGACAACCGGCAGGCACGCCCGAACCGGGAGCATTTCACCCCTGGTGCAGATCTACATTTTCTCTTTACTTGCTTCCCAACATTTTCAAACAAAATCTTGCAGGAAGCTGGGTGTCCAGAGATGAAACAGTTTTGAACCAACCATAACCTGCATGTGGACAAAACAAAGTAAGACATATGTCAGAAAAAGTGCAAGGGTAAAATAGCTCCCCATCCCCATCCCCATCCCAGAAGGCTTTCCCCAATATTACACAGTAACATACACCTCTTGCTCCTTAGCATCTAGTTTTTAGTAGCTGAATAGTTTGGTAGTGAAGAACATCACCCTTCATGGACATAAAAGACATGAATAAACAAACTCAAAAGTATTTTCATCTCCCAAGTAGTTATCTCCAATGTAATTTTCTAACAGACATGCAGCTCCAGGATTTAGTCCTTAAAGAATTTCAGGAGTCCAGCTATTAAGATTAAAAGAGTTTATGTATTTACTTATTTAACTTTATTTGATTTCTATAGCCACCTATCTGAACAAGTGACACTACATCATAAGTCATAAAATAATTAAAAACAATTTAAACAGTATAAAATAAATATATATGGCACCAAGTAAAAGTGTTATTATGGATGTTAATATAGCCAAGGAAACAAGGCCCTTAATATACTCACACCTGGGCAAACAACCAAGTCTTTACAGCCTTATGAAAAGCCAACAGAGTTGAGGTCATCCTGAAATCTGAAGGGAGAATATTTCAGAGGGCAGGGCTGTGGCAGGGAAGTCCTGTCTCCTGGTTCCTGCCAGCCAACATTCCTTGTTTTATGAGACTCACAGCATGCTCAATTTGCCTGACCCAATTGGATGGATGGAAACAACTGGAGAAGCCAGGTAATTCAGCTCCAAGCCATGAAGGGCTTTAAAGTATGTACTGTATGTATGAGTTTTTAACTGTTTTTAACTGTTTTTATTATGTTTTCTTTTAATGGTTTTTTTTATATTGTTGTGAGCCACCCAGAGTCCCTTGGGAGTTGGGCGGCATAAAAATTTAATAAATAATAATAATAATAATAATAATAATAATAATAATAATAATAATAATAATAATAATAATAATAATAATAATAATAATAATAATAATAATAATAATAATAATAATAATAATAAATAATAATAAAGAGGATAATTAACCCCTTAAATTCCAGCCAGAAACACACTGGAGATGATGATTAATCCCATTTGAAAACTCCAACAGTAGGATTTCACTCCCCACTTTGAAAGAGACACCAAAAAAAGCCTTGTTCTGTCTATTTGATAAATAGTCCTCTACAAGCAGGGAACATTTTTAGAAAGGCCACTCCTACCAATATTAAGAACCAGGCAGATTGAGATTTCAAATGTAAAGCCTTTAAAATCATGAATTGAGCCTAGGAATAACTTGTACAAATGTATGAAGATATGTTGGGTTTCCTCCTTCAGAATCAGAAAAAGAATCAATCTCTCTCTCTCTCTCTCTCTCTCTCTCTCTCTCTCTCTCTCTCTC
>QLTV01004389.1:3955046-3977052 GCA_003457575.1 Thermophis baileyi
GAATTCGTTGATCGTCTCCCCTTCGTTCTGGCGTCTGTGGTAGAATTCATTCCTGTGTACCAGTGGGGTGTCGGATGGTGCGAAGTGTTCCTTTAGCGCCGTTTGTAGGGTGGACCAGGATATAGACTCGATATCTGTAGGCGCTACCAGGGTTTCGGCTAGTTTGTATGTTTTGGGTCCGCAGTATGTGAGGAAAAGAGCTCTCTTCCTGTTGTCCGGCAAGTCTTGAAAATTGTTCGCTTCCAAAAACATGCGAAATCTGGACATATATGTGCGCCATTCTTCTGTTTGTGGATTGAAGAAGGCTGGTGCTGGAGAGTGCTGTTGTGCCATCCTGTTGTTTGGCCGGTGCAGGTCGGAAACTTGCTAAGATGGCCGATGGATGCCACGAGGTGCCTTTGTTCAGTCGTCNAATTTTTGGCTTCCAAGATCATGCGAAATCTGGACATATATGTGCGCCATTCTTCTGTTTGTGGATTGAAGAATGCTGGTGCTGGAGAGTGCTGTTGTGCCATCCTGTTGTTTGGCCGGTGCAGGTCGGAAACTTGCTAAGATGGCCGATGGATGCCACGAGGTGCCTTTGTTCAGTCGTCTTCTCCCACTGCCTTCGTCGCCAGTGTTAGATAGGCGCGGGAATAACAGCCAAGACGAAAAGACCCGTTCAGCACTTTAATAACGGCTAGCACTAACTACAGTAGACTGGCGGCTGGCGGCAGGGAAGCCGCCTTTATGGAGCCCCCCCGCAGCCAGCTTGGCCAGTGACAATGCTTCAAACTCCCCGCCACTGATTTAACCCAATCAGCGGCGGGTATGCAAATACCTGCTTGTTAAGTCGGAACACAACAGAATCACTAAGTTTTTGTCATCTTTATCTCAGTGTAATGGGACTTGCAAACTTCCTTTGTGTTGTCTTGCTTTGTTGCTGCTGAGCTTAATTCAACAAAAGCTCTTTTGGAAGCAGAAAAGGCACACAAAAGGCACAAAGTTTTGATTTCCCTTCTAGTTTTCACATGTTCCCATGGTCAGATACTTATAAACATATTCATAAATTCCCAGTGCCACTGTTTATCACAGCATGGTTTGATCTGAGTTTACAGATTATTTCCCCTTGGAATGGGTAACTTCTTCTTTAAAAGTAGATTTCAGGAAGCTTGTTAAAGCAAGCTGAAATAACTGTATGTACCATATAAAATGTGTCCTTTTCCAAATAGGACTACATTTGGATCCAAGTGGCATTTGCTATGGTACTGAGGTACACAAGAACGATAGGTGTCTGATATGCTTGAATAACTGCTACCCAACTAAGAACACTAAAAAGGGAAGATCAGCCTGGATTAAACCAAATATAAATGCCAGCTTGGTTCTAACTCTGAAGAACGTATTCTCTCTGTTCTTTTTTCCTCCTGTCTGTGCTTTGCTCCTTGCTTTGTAAACAGCAAAGAGCAGAGTCTGTTATTCCTTTCTAAATGATAATAGTTTAGGCATGATAGCTACCGCAAAATAGGATATTTCTTTTAGATTTCAAATTTCATTTTTTGAACTCAAAAGGAAATATATAGTTACTATCAGAGCCCTAAGGAAACTGTACAGCATAATGGTTTATTATTTAATGAGACACAATGATAAAAATATTTGCTAATAGAAGAGCCTTTATGTAAAACTAAATTTTGGCAAAAAGCAATGACTCTTAAAACTGTTGAACATAAAATTTCCTTTCTAGGATATTTCTGAAAGCACGCCTTACCTCCTGGTTCCTCATGCTGTAGATTAATGGGTTGAGCATGGGGGTCACCACTACATAAAACACAGAGGCCATTTGGTCTAGATTATAATTCGACCTAGAGCTTGGTCGTACATACATAAAGCTGAGACCACCGTAGAAGATGGTGATGACCATGAGATGAGATGTACACGTGGAGAAGGCTTTCTTACGGCTTGCAGAAGAATGGATCCTTAAAATGGTGACCAGGATATAAGCATAGGAAGTGAGAATAGTCATGCTTGTTGCTATTAAATTAAAGCCAACAAGAATAAAAACCAACAGATAATTAAGACTGATATCTGAGCAGGAAAGAGCGAAAAGGGGAGGGCCCTCACAATAAAAACTCTTAATGAGGTTTGGGCCACAGAAGGACAGTCTAGTTGCAGCCATTGTGTGAATGGAAGCATTAATGATCCCAGCAATGTAGGCAACTGCTATCAACTGAACACACTTCCTTTGGGACATTGTGATGAAGTAGAGTAGTGGATTGCAGATTGCCACGTAGCGATCATAGGCCATCACAGCTAGGAGGTAGCTCTCTGTGGTGGCAAAAAGGGCATAAAAGTAAAGCTGAGTAAAGCAACTTGCAAAGGAAATGGACTTCTTCTCTTTTAAAAGATTGGATAGAAAGTTTGGGGTCACCGTTGTTGAATAACAGGTATCCAGGAAAGATAAGCTGGTAAGGAAAAAGTACATTGGTGTGTGGAGTTGAGGACTGGTTCTGATTAAGACAATCATGCCCACATTTCCCATCAAGGTGATGGCATAAACAGCAAAAAATATCACAAAAAGGATCAGCTGCAAGTGTGGGTCCTCGGTCAACCCAGTGAGTATGAATTCTGTCACCCATGTGCTATTTCCCATTAACACTGTGAAAACAAAATATAGTACTCAATGTTACATGTTCTCTTAACATTCCAACTACATAAGAAGTTATTTTCTGTGATCTCAAATAAGATCTTGGAAGGAGGATTAAAAATTAAGTTGTAAGAAGATAAAACTGGATATGCCATTGTCAATATTCTGATGACACAATTTATTACAACATTAATGTTTCTTCATGATTATTATTGAAGAACAATCAAATCAATTCCATAAATGAAAGAAAGCTAGTATTTGTGATCCAAAATAAGTCCTTAGAAGGAAGACATGGAATTATATCTATAAATAATAGTTCCTCCATCATTAATCCCAAACAATTTTGAGATTGTTACACTATCCTGATAAACCCGAAAGCCCCCCAAACATCCTCAACTTACCCAGTTACTCTGAACTCAACCACAACTACAATACTACAGTAGGTTACAGCATTCCTTCTTTGCTGGTTGTGGGTGGATTGCTTCTATGTGAAATGAGTTAGGATTTTTTTTGTGTGTGGGTAGAAATCCAGATATATTCAGCTCTAGCTGGCTCTAGGTCTTATTAATTTGATCACAGCACTTTCTTGGCTGTCTCTGCAAGGGAATATTTTCTACTGGGAAACCTTGGTATTCCCTAAGTAGTTCTAATCTTAGACAAATGCTTTCGAGAAACGGCAGCTGCATGGTAACTTTTAGATCCTCACCTGGAAGCTCCTACTATTAGATGTTGAATTAATAGGTTTTTCTTGAAACTTTTATTCTAAATTCAAGGAATTGAAATACAGTCGAAGTAATTAATATGATCAGGTGGGTGTGCAAGAGGATGTATTTCTAAAACTCCCATTTTGTTTATGTGTTTGTACCCTCAAATTAGGGTACAAAATGCATTATAGCACAATTTTACAAACAAGGTACCTAAAATCCATTAATTTAAAGATTGAATAAAATACCTGGGACCTTATTAGATCAGGATGTTCAGACCAGTTTTATCCATAGTGGCTGCTGCAGCATCCTTGCGGTCATGCAAACATGTTTTCCATGTTCCTTGCCAGCTTCCCACAAGCAGAGTCAATGGGAAATTCAGCAGGAAGTTGGAAGTCATTTCTTCTTTTTGCCTACACACATGCATTTTATTTATCTGTTTAGGTAATTAAATATAGACTTATTATTGAAGTTCATTTGCCACTGCAATTATTTTTCTATTTATGATATATAGTCATTTTAGATAACCATTATATCCCATCTGGCAATGGGATATAAAAGATATGGTCAACCTCAATTTTGCCTCATGGAAAGAGAGCGGGGGGCGGGGGAGATCATGTTTAAGAGATGACACCAAATGTCATTGAGGATCCAGCAGGTCATAGGTTGTCTAGTATATTCTACACTTTCCCTAATATATGATACTGTATATGATACATAGTCATTTTAGATGACCATCTGAAAGTGGGATATGAAAAATATGGTCAACCTAATTTTGCCTTGTGGAAAGAGAAGGGGGATGTCATGTTCAAGAGATGACACCAAATGTTATTGAAGATCCAGTTGGTCACAGGTTGTCTTGTATAGTCTGTACTTTCCATAATATAACACAGGTATTTCATCTACGGACTTGTTCCCAGTTCCCAGTATTATTTATGAGTGATTGCATATATTTATTTGTATTTAGAATAGTAGAATCATATAATCATAGAGCTGGAAGGGACATTGGACATCTTCTAATCCAACTCCCTGCCCAAGGTAGGAGACTTTATTGCATCCTAGACAAATGCCTATTCAATCTTCAAAACCTTCAGCAATGGAACACTCACAACTCGGGGAAGCAAATTGTTCCATGGATTAATTGTTCTTACTGTCAGGGAATTTCTCCTTAGTTCCATGTTGGATCTGTCTTTAACAAGCTTCCACCATTGCTTCTTGCCTTGCCCTCAGGTCCTTTGGATAATATGTTGACCCACTCCTCCCTGTGACTGCCCCTCAAGTACCGGATGACATCTATCATATCAAACCTAATCCTTCTGTTTGTTAGGCTGGACATACCTAGTTCCCTTAACCATTCATCATATGGTTTAGCCACTAGACCCCTTATCATCTTTTTTGGTCTTCTCTAGATTCTTTCTAGGGTCTCAGCATCTCTTTTGTATTGGGGCAACAAGAACAGGACTCAGTGTTCCAAGTGTGGCCTCACTACTACAGTATATAGAACAGTACTACCAATTTTTTTATTAGTGGATCATTGAAACTTGATCTATGTTCATAAATATAAGATGCACAAAACTTGGATGCATCTGATCCTACTAACATCTTATAGTGTGTGATTTTTTTCAGAGTGACAAAAAACATTATTCAATTTCTTCTCTGCCACTACTAAACATGAAAGAACATCTACTTGGAGAATGTAGAACAGGATGTATACCATAGTTGCAAGAAAAATATGGTTGTGACAAGGACTCCTCTGGAATTATATTAATTATTGATTCTTGACACCTTCAACTAACTGACTTATCCCTAACAATTGACAATTAAAAAGCAATATAGAGAATAAGAGATAAATGCTTTGGAGGGGATGGGGACTCTAAGCCATCCTTTATATGACCACACTTTCTTCTGCCAGCATACCTAATCGTAATCACACAAAACTGCAGTCCATCCCACTCTCCATCATAAATATCCTAGCAAAATCTAATCATTCTTCCAATCAGAACATTTGTTATTATACTATTCTTTGGACAAGATATATTAATTGCCTTCGAAACTTCTATGGATTTGAATGCCCTAGATAAGAGTTTTTAGAGACTAAACAATTCCCTTTTATCCACAATAAAAAAAATTAACAGTACAAAAAAAAATTGGAGCAGAGATTTGAGTTTTCCTATACTATAAAATCATTGGTGTCAACTTTTAAGAAACATTAAATGCATTTATTAAGAATAGTATTTACAAACATAAAACAAGAGTAATAGGTAAAATTGTACAGTGCCCAGAGCCACTCTCTGAAGGAGATAGGAGGTTAAGAAGTGTGAAAAATGAATGAATGAATGAATGAATGAATGAATGAATGAATGAATGAATGAATGAATAATAAATAAATATTCTTCTTTGGGTTTATTTGACTCAATGGAAATGTTGATCTTACATTGGAGATGTAATACATGCAAAGTTAAATCAGTAGACATGCCTTTCTTTTATTCTTGATATCTCCTTATTGGTTAAAGTCTTATTAGGTTTCTAATAATAATAATAGAGTTTTATTAGGGTTCTAATGTAAGAAAATTAAAATGTAAATATCTCATTGTTTTTATAATTATATTCCAAAAAGATCAGCCTGGATTAAAATTGAAAAATGCTGGCTTTGTTCTAACTCTGAGGAGCAGATTTTTCTGTTTTTTCCCTCCCTTCTGCGCTCTGTCCTTTAGTTGTTTATAAATAACTGAAAAGCATCAAAATATCTGTATTTTTTTCAAGAGTCTGAGTGCAGGTTTTTGAAACTTATACTAATATCCTTTTGCTGCTCTGAAGAAATTCAGATATTTTCCTTCAATCTTCAGTAACTCAGCAGCTTTATACAATTCTGCAGACAATACTATCTCCCTCAACTCTCTTTGGAGTGAAGAAAAACTCTACTGAGAAAAACATTGGTTTGGGGAATGTGTCCCCAAAGTGCTTCAAACTGGTCCATCTACTGATTTGTGTTAATTACACAGTGAAGATTCAGTAAACCGAACTGCAATTGTTTGAAGTATTTACCAATGGGAAATGTAGTATTCAATAGAGATCGCATTCTGTCTTCTTTATTTATTAATAATATTTTATCATATCCTTTTTCCACACAATGATGTTCCATTAACAGCATCTTCATGAGTTTTGACTAGCTCCAATTCTTTTTTCCTTAGGCTTTGGGTTAAGAAGTGATTTGACCGTCTTTTTGGTGGTTTACGTCTTTGTCGGTTGTTTTTTAAACATTTTTCTTTATCATTTTTTATTTATTCATTGTTGTTATTGAATTATTATTAAAGAAGCATGCAGCCTGAGTTGGAGACACTCATTGGAGTGTCTGTATAAATTAATTAAATAAGTTAAAAACTGAAATCTGTAACTGTAGTAGTATGTGGGAATGCGCCTGGGAAATGGGGGACGGGATGCTGCCCAGGGAACATGATTAGAGAGGACACAGCCTGCAGATGTAGAACAGGCAAAGAAGGGAACTCAGAAGGGAACCTCCCTAATTTTCAGCCTGTAAAATAAGACATTGGGAGATTTTTACTATTTTACCACTCTTGCAAGATTCTGTTAATGTAGCCTTACAATAAAGTAGAACTAGCTTATCTGGTTGTGCTTCCTGTCTGGTTTTCCTGGCAATGCTGAGATAAGTTTTGCAAATTTCATACTCTTTTTCCAAAGAAAGGAATTGCAGGAATGGCCTCTGATCCTCAAATAACCCCACTATCCATTGAGTATCTGACATTGTTGAAACACCAGCAGCAAGTAGATGCTGCATAGATGATCAATTTGCAGAATGCCATGATAATACTAACACAAGAACTGGAACAGAGTTTGCCTCAACCTGCAGCAGCACAATAGATGGCAGCCTAGCCAATGCTTCTGCTTCCCGTGACAGCTTGCCAGGGAAATTCAGAGACCAGCAACATCATTTACAAACAGTGAAACCAGTGGTGGATTGCTACCGGTTCACCCTGGTTCGGGTGAACCAGTAGCGGTGGCGGCAGGAGGCTCCGCCCACCTGCCCAGACGTCATCACAGATGATTTGCGCATGTGCAGAAGGTTCTGCGCATGTGCAGAAGCACCGCGCGCGTGTGTTCACAGTTCCGAACCGGTAGTGAAGGTAAGTGAAACCCACGCCTGAGTGAAACCTTACACCACCCCCCCCAGACACACACCAATGCATACCATTCATGACTACAAATACCTAAATAGGGTAATAATGAAAGACCATTATCCACTCCCACTTATCTCAGATCTAGAGTGGCTACAAAAGGCACAAATCTTTACAAAGCTAGACTTGAGCAGTGTTTACAACCTATCAGAATGAATGAAAGATATGAGTATTAAACAGCCTTCTATACAAGATACAAGTTTGAATATACACTTATGCCTTTTGACCTAGTTAGCTGTGGAGCTTGTTTTTATAGGTGCATGAATGACACATTTTCGGAAATTCCAGACAAGTATTTTGTAGTGAACTTAGATGACGTATTAGTTTATTTCAAAGATCTCGTCTTGCATATCACCCAAGCCAGAAATGTATTGTAAAAATTATAGGACAACAACCTTTTTGCCAAACTAGAAAAATGTACATTTGACGTGCATGGGTCCCTGGGTTTCAACCCCTCATTTGCCACCCTGACCCCTCCCACCCCTGTGTTGTGCAAACAGACACCTCAGATGGGGAGGTATGAATAATTTTGCTCCAGGGCAGAGAAGGAAAGGAGGGCAGATTTACTACTGTATGTGCCTTTTATTCCAGAGTGCTCTCGTAGCAGAAAGGAGCTATGACATTTTCAGTAAAGAGTTGTTTGGAATAAAAATGCCTTTCAACAATGTGGACACCTACCAGAAGGAGCACCCACTCTAGTTCATATAGATCATAAGAATTTAGAGATTCTGCAAATGCCCAATCTTTTGTCTCTTGGCAAATCAGGTGGACCCAATGACACTTTAGTAACTTCCACATTTTTTTAAATCACAGTACCTTTCCAGCAGATAGCTGAGTTAATTTGATCCATAAATTATTGAGTTAGTCCAAGCAAGGCTTTTCGTATACAACCACACCTACTAATAAAATATAATATTGAATTATATGGCACTCCATGAGTTACTCTCCCATTTCCCTGTTACTTCTGTATTTTATTTTATTTTATTTTATTTTATTATTTTATTTTTGAAACCAAAACAAAATAATAGGAGGAGATCATGTTGGGGATCAGGAAGTACCCTCTGAATACCTGGATGCTTCTGTCACATGAAATGATTTTGTACATGAAGAAATTCAATACAAAATATAATAATAATAATATATTATAATAATTGTAATAAATTATATGTGCCCAATTGCCAGTGATTCTGGACTCTGATGCATTTTTACACTAGTGTAGATTCTGATCTCATAAGTGTTAATAGAGAATAATACAACCTGAAACAGCAAATACTATTCTGCTCAGTTCTGATATTTTTCTGTTCATGTTATTCTTTTTTTAATGGATTACTGCCATATGAAACTTTTGAGTCTGTAAAAAACAGAATTGTGTAACATACAAAAAAAAAAAAGAACTCATTTGTTCCTATAGACTCTTGTATCTTGTAGTTTGTGATTTTTTATAGAGTGACACAAAACATTATTAGTTTTCTTCTCTGCTGCTCCTAAATGTAATAGACTCTGTATTTGGAGAATGTAGAACATGCTATATACCATAGTTACAAGAAGGATACGGTTGTGGTATGGACTCTTCTGAAATTACATTACAGTTACTATTGACCAATATAGTTAACTAACTTATCTTTTGCAATAGACAATGAAAAAGCAGAATACAGGAGAGTAAGAAACAAATGTTTTGAGGGAGATAGGGATGCTAAGCCATCATTTTATGATCCAAATTGATTCAGAAGACATATTTTTTTCTACCTAATAATGATCACACAAAACTGAAATCCTTTTCAATCTCCATCATAAATACCATAGCAAAATCTACAGATAAATAGTCCTTGACTTGCAAGCACAACTGAGACTGGAAGTTTAGTTGCTAAGTGATGTGGTTGTTACGTGAATCATCACATGACTGAATCCAATTTCACAAACATTGTTATTAAGTGAAATACCTGTTATTGTTATGTGAATGACACAGTCATTAAGTGAGTCCAGTTTCCCCATTGAATTTACTTGTCAGAAGCTGGCTGAGAACATCACAAATTGTGATCACGTAACCACAAGATGCCACAATCCTTGTTCAGGTAGTCCTCAACTTACAACCATAATGGAGCCCAAAATATATGTTGTTAAGTGAGTTTTGCCCCATTTTACAACCTTTCTTGCTACAGTTGTTAAGTGAATTACTGCAGTTGATAAGTTAGTAACCCAGTCATTAAGTGCATATGGTTTCCTCATTGACTTTGTTTGTCACAACTTCATAAAAGGTGATTACCAAATTTTGGGACACAGCAAAGGTCATAAATATGAACCAATTGCCAAGCATCTGAATTTTGATCACATGATCATGGGGATGCTACAATGATAATAACTTTGAAAAACGGTCATAAGTCACTTTTTTCAGTGCCGTTGTAACTTTGAACAGTCACTAAATGAACTGTTGTAAGTCAAGGACTACCTGTAAATGTGAGCCAATTGCCAGGTGCTAGAATTGCAGTCACATGGAGGGGTGGGGGTGGCTCTACAGTCATTAACTTTGAGCACAAGTTGAAAGTCAACTTTTTTCAGCATAATCATAACTTTGTACCATAATTAAATGAAAATTGTAGTCAAGGTCTACAGTACCCATACTCATTCTTTGAGCCAAATACCAAGCTATTAACATTAGTCACTACCAGCAAACATGACGAGTGCTGTTATTTTATTTCTTGCTCCCAGAAATGTTAAAAAACTCTTATTACAGAGCAAGAGAAATTCATCTTGTTATACCCTGAGTTGCTTCTATAATACTGCACTACAGTAAGGATGCCAATTTTAGTTGGTCTCTAAAATAATCTAGCCTATTTAGGCCATAGTTAATAAGATTCAGCTGAGTTTTGAAACCTGAATTAAGTCCTGCTGATCAGACTCATTGGGAAGCAGGATTCTTTCAAAGCAGACTGGATAAAATAATCTAGCCTACTTAGGCCATAGTTAATAAGCTTCAGCTGAGTTTTGAAACCTGAATTAAGTCCTGCTGATCAGACTCATTGGGAAGCAGGATTCTTTCAAAGCAGACTGGTTCAGAATGTTATTGCTATTCCAGTAGAGATTAAGAATAGATGTAACAATAAATCTATTTTAGTTCTAATTTGATTTAATCTCCTAGTGAGGTTCTGCTCCTGAAAATTTTATTCAGTTAGATGAATCATAAAAATAGTATAGCATTTTCTTCACTTCTGGAAATGGAGAATGGGAAGATTTGGGATTTAAGTCTTAGTCAAATTAAGGAAGGAGTCATCAAGCAAGTAGGAGATTATGTAGGATTGTCCTACAAGTCACTGAACTGGGATCTGAACTGAAATTCATGACTTTTGTAATTAATGAATATATGGCTATTTTTACTTGGGAATGATTTATTTCATAAGGTTTGTATTATAGCTAGTCTAAAAACGGAAATGGATTGCCCAGGATCATAGATGAAATAATTTTGATTGCAACCATGACACAAATACGGTATTGCTGAAGGTATTAGTGTCATTATTTGTCCTTTAAATGCTGGTTTTGTGAAGCTTCTGATAATACCAAATAATTGGTAGATAGATTAAATAATACATTCTGAAAAATATATAATGGGCATTGTGGCCCCATTAGATATAGGGAAAGTCTTTGATACAATACAAATTAAATTTCTGAAACATGTTATAAAAATGGATTCTCATCAAACCTTCTAGAATTTTGAAGGATTCAAAAAACTATGTCTAAATAGCAATTTATACAGTTACAGTATTTGTCACAGTCATTCTTTGTGAAATGTAATATCAACTGCCTTGGAAACTCCAATGGATTTGAATGTGCCAGATCAAGACATTTTTACAGAATAAACCAACAATGCCATTTCATACACAATGGAAAAAACAACAACCCCAATATAGAAGAACTTTGGAAGAGAGAACTAGATTTTCCTATATTATAAAATCATTGTGTTTTAACATTTAAGACACAATGCTTTTATAATTTTTAAAGAAATGTTAAATGTATTTATTACATTATTTTGAACTCAAAAGCAAATATATAATTAATACTAGAGCTCTAGGAATATAATACAGCCTAGTTATTATTATTTAATGAGACGCAATGCTAAAAACCATTTGCTACTAGAACAGCTTTTATGTAAAATTAAATTTTGGCAAAAAGCAATGGCGCTTAAAAGTGCTGAAAATGAAATTTTCTTCCTAGGATATTTCTGAAGGCACCCCTTACCTCCTGGTTCCTCATGCTGTAGATTAATGGGTTGAGCATGGGGGTCACCACTACATAGAACACAGAGGCCATTTGGTCTAGGTGATAACTCTGCCTAGAGCTTGGCCGTGCATACATAAAGCTACTACATCCATAGAAAATGGTGATAACCATAAGGTGAGATGTACAAGTGGAAAAGGCTTTTCTACGGCTCGTGGCAGAGCGGATCCTTAAAATGGTGACCAGGATATAAGTGTAGGAAGTGAGTACAGTCAGGCTTGTTACTGTTATATTGAGCCCTACAAATACAAATAACAGCAGATCGTTAAGACTGACATCTGAGCATGAAAGAGCAAGAAGGGGAGGACCCTCACAATAAAAATTCTTAATGAGGTTTGGGCCACAGAAGGATAGTCTAGATGCAGCCATTGTGTGTATAGAAGCATTAATGATCCCAGCTATGTAGGAAATTGCTATCAGCTGAACACACTTCCTTTGGGACATTGTGATGAAGTAGAGTAGTGGATTGCAGATTGCCACGTAGCGATCATAGGCCATCACAGCTAGGAGGTAGCACTCTGTGGTGGCAAATACACCATAAAAGTAAAGCTGTATAAAGCAACTTGCAAAGGAAATGGACTTCTTCTCTTTTAAAATATTGGATAACAGCTTTGGGGTCACCGTTGTTGAATAACAGGTATCCAGGAAAGATAAGCTGGTAAGGAAAAAGTACATTGGTGTGTGGTGTTGAGGACTGGTTCTGATTAAGACAATCATGCCCACATTTCCCATCAAGGTTATGGCATAAACAGCAAAAAATATCACAAAAAGGATCAGCTGCAAGTGTGGGTCCTCGGTCAACCCAGTGAGTATGAATTCTGTCACCCATGTGCTATTTCCCATTAACACTGTGAAAACAAAATATAGTACTCAATGTTACATGTTCTCTTAACATTCCAACTACATAAGAAGTTATTTTCTGTTATCTCAATGTTTCTTCATGATTATTATTGAAGAACAATCAAATCAATTCCATAAATGAAAGAAAGCTAGTATTTGTGATCCAAAATAAGTCCTTAGAAGGAAGACATGGAATTATATCTATAAATAATAGTTCCTCCATCATTAATCCCAAACAATTTTGAGATTGTTACACTATCCTGATAAACCCGAAAGCCCCCCAAACATCCTCAACTTACCCAGTTACTCTGAACTCAACCACAACTACAATACTACAGTAGGTTACAGCATTCCTTCTTTGCTGGTTGTGGGTGGATTGCTTCTATGTGAAATGAGTTAGGATTTTTTTTGTGTGTGGGTAGAAATCCAGATATATTCAGCTCTAGCTGGCTCTAGGTCTTATTAATTTGATCACAGCACTTTCTTGGCTGTTTCTGCAAGGGAATATTTTCTACTGGGAAACCTTGGTATTCCCTAAGTAGTTCTAATCTTAGACAAATGCTTTCGAGAAACGGCAGCTGCATGGTAACTTTTAGATCCTCACCTGGAAGCTCCTACTATTAGATGTTGAATTAATAGGTTTTTCTTGAAACTTTTATTCTAAATTTAAGGAATTGAAATACAGTCAAAGTAATTAATATGATCAGGTGGGTGTGCAAGAGGACATATTACTAAAACTGTCATTGTGTTTATCTGTTTGTGCCTTCAAATTAGCCCAAGATGCATTATAGCACAATTTTACAAACAAGGTTTATAAAATTTAAAGAATGCGTAAAATATCTGGGACCTTATTCCATCAGGATATTCAGACCAGTTTTATTCATATTGGCTGCTGCAGCATCCTTGCGGTCATGCAAACATGTTTTCCAGTAGTGGGTTCTAAAACCCTTTACTACCGGTTCGCGTGCATGATTTCCGGGCAGGTAGGCGGAGCCTCCCGCTGCCGCCGCTACCGGTTCTAAGAACCGGTCCGAACCGGGAGCAACCAACGCTGATGTTTTCCATGTTCCTTGCCAGCTTTCCACAAGTGAGTCAATGGGAAATTCAGCAGGAAGTTGGAAGTCATTTCTTCTTTTTGCCTACACACATGCATTTTATTTATCTGTTTAGGTAATTAAATATAGACTTATTATTGAAGTTCATTTGCCACTGCAATTATTTTTCTATTTATGATATATAGTCATTTTAGATAACCATTATATCCCATCTGGCAATGGGATATAAAAAATATGGTCAACCTAATTTTGCCTCATGGAAAGAGAGTGGGGTGGGTGGGTGGGTGGGTGGAGATCATGTTTAAGAGATGACACCGAATGTCATTGAGGATCCAGCAGGTCATAGGTTGTTTAGTATATTCTATACTTTCCCTAATATAACACAGATATTTCAGCTATGGATTTGTTCCCAGCTCCCAGTATTACAGCTAGTCCTCGATTTATGATGACAATTGAGCCCAAAATTTCTGTTGCTAAGTGAGACAGTTGTTAAATGAATTTTGTCGCATTTTACAACCTTTCCTGCCACAGTTGTTAAGTGAATTAGAATAGAATAGAGTTTTAAGTATTAAGTTAATAGAATAGAATAGAGAATAGAATTTGTCTTGGTACATATGCTCTCAGTGTACATAAAAGAAAAGATACATTCATCAGGAATCATAAGGTACAACACTTAATGATAGTCATAGGGTATAAATAAGCAATCAAATCACATTAGGAAACAGTCAATATAAATCGTAAGGATACAAACAAAAAAGTTACAGTTATGCAGTCATAAGTGGGAGGAGATGGGTGCAACTCCCTGCCCAAGGCAGGAGACTTTATTGCATTCCAGACAAATGGCTATTCAATCTGTTAGAAATTCTATTGATTGTATAGCCCTACAGATCAAATAAAATGTACAGTCACCATAGGCCTTGCTGCTTGTTTTAACTGTAACAGGAAACTCTCCTAAAAACAAAAGGACCATAGGCTATACTGTATATTAATATAGATTATACCTAATAAACTTACAAACACTGCCATCTACTGCTGAATACTTCTGTAGTTGTTGCAATACAAAATACATTCCAACATGTATTCCAACACCTTTTCTTGAAGACTTCAACGATGGAGCACCACTACTCCGGGAAGCAAGCTGTTCCATTGATTAAGTGTTCTTACTGTCAGGAATTCTCCTTAGTTCCAGGTTGGATCTGTCTTTAACGAGCTTCTATTATTCTTCTTGTATTGACTCAGTATGGCCTCATTAGTGCAGTATAAAGCAGTATTATCACTTCTCATGATCTCGATGCTATTCCTCTGTTCATGCAGCCTAGAACTGCATTGACTTTTTTGTCAGTTGCATCACACTGCTGGTTCATATTTAACTGACAGTCCATTTGGACACCAAGATCCCTCTCGCAGTTGCTACGTGCCTTGCTTTTCTCATCACTGAACTGTATCTTGCTGGATAGGTCCCAATGCTCAAGTCTGTCAAGATTCTTCTGAACTATGATCCTATCTTCAAAGGTGTTGGCAATTCCCCTGAGCTTGGTGTTGCCTGTATATCTGATGCGCTCCCATTCTATATCCTGATCTACATAATTTATGAATATGTAAAAGAGTACTAGGCCCAAAACAGAACCTTGAAGTACCCCACTGCATGCTTCCCTCCATGTAGATGTAGTTCCATTAAGGATTTTATGCTAAGTATGGTTGTTCAGCCGACTGCAAATCCATGTGGTGGTGGTACCACATTGTTCTATCTTAGCAAGAAGTAAGCTGTGATCTACTTTGTCAAATGCCTTACTTACATACTTTTTTTTTAACGTGGATAGGTATTTTTAAAACATATTTTGATCTGCATTCCTGTTCTCTCTCCCACTGTACTGCTTTTGATGGATGGGGCTAATTTTTTCCCTTTTGCGTAAAGACAGATGTCACCTTCTTGCCCTCTTCTCCCATTAGAGGACTAATCATTTTGTTGCATTTTTTTTTGTTCTTTATATATTGAAAGAATTTTTTTTTTTTGTTATTTTTGGCATTTGTTGCAAGTCTTAGTTCTTTCCTGACCTCAGGCATCCTGACTTCAACCATGCAAATTTGAGCTATTTGCTAGTATTCTTTTTAGTTATATGTCCCTCTTCCCACTTTTATGCTTGTCCTTTTTGTCCCTCAGTTTGTCAGAGAGCTCTCAAGGCCATTCTGGTCTCATCTGGTGCCCTTTGTTTTTCTTTTTCTGTGATATTGTTTTTGTTTGGACCTTTAATATTTCATTTTTCAGACTTTGCCATGCATCCTGAAATTTTTTTCCTTCTAGTATTTCCATCCATGGAATCCTTCTTATTCTCAATCTTCAATCTTTGCTGAAGTCAGTTCTCTTAAAGTCTAGAACACTGGTCTGACCTTTTTCAGTTACCTGTGCCTGCATTATGGCAAATTCTAATACAACATGGCCACTCTTCCCCAGAGTTCCTATAGTTTCCATTCCCTCAATCATTTCATCCCTATTAAGTCCAGTATAGCTCACCTTCTAGTACCAACCTCCACATTTTAGGTGACAAAGCTGTTAGCTAGGCATTTCAGAAACCTGTTCAATGTCTCACTTGCTTTAGAGTATGTTTTCCAATTAATATAAGGGTAGTTAAAGTCCACCATTATTACATGGGTGTTTCTGCATGCCTCAGCTAACTGATCAGCAAAGAGTTTATCTATGTCCTCTGCTTGGTTTGATTTTCTCAATTGATGATATTTGTTTGATTCCTTTATTTATCATGCATTTTTTGTCATTATATTGAAGGTATAAATGGTCCAATTTTAAGACTGAGTCAAAGCTTTGGGGGGAGGGAAGATGCTAGTGGTGATTGATTTCTATTTATTCAGCATATGGAAAAAATCCAGAAAAGCTGCCACAAAGACCACAAAGATGGTAGGCTTATTGAAGTGAGGAGCACAGCAGAATTGTACAGAGGAAAATCAGTAGAGATCCAAGCTGGACCTGTCCAGTTCAGTAATAGTAATAGTTAGAATTTATCATACTTGATTCTTGTAAGAACTGCATGAGATTTTTGCCTGCTGACATCATGAAGTTCCATCATGTCCTCATAGAACCCACACCAGACAAAACAACAGTTTCCCACAAATTGGTAAGCAGGATTTTTAAGGGGCATTTTCCTAGAATAATAGCTATAGATCCCTTCCATTTTACAATTTCTCCCAGGTTAGAATTTTGTTCTGAACCTGCCTGCTGGGGGTGGGGAGGGGAGATTGTTGGAAAGGAGGAAGGGAAGAGAAAAATAAAGTTATGCAACATCTTTTTGTTGGAGAAGAAGAAAAAAAGGACATCATCTTTGTTATAATAGTTGCTTCTTTAACATGATACATCATTACTGGGTATTAAATGTATATAGGTATTGAATTTATATCCCTATCCTGTTGTAACAATCCATTAGCTGAAATAAATTGTATAGGTAAAATTCTGGAAGAATAATTAAATTCTGCTCTACTAGCCAAAATAAACAAAACGTAAAATCCTTCATCTTATTAAAGAAACACCTACGATTATTGGCAAAACATTCATGTACTGTATGAAATGGCTAAGAAATAATTTGCAGTTCTGTTTTGGTGGTCCATAGCCATACGGTGACCCTTGTGTACCAATCTGAGTGATCAGCATGGGGAATTTCAATTCAGAGACACAGAGCACAACGAGTTTTCACACTGCCATGTTTGCTTTCACTTGGTGTTCTATTTGAATGCACCCCTATTACACAAACATCTGTGGACACTAAGTCATTGAGATTACTTGGGTGAGAAGATTGCAATTTAGAGTTTTTCATGAAGCCGCCACTGAGTGATCCTTGAAAGAAAATCCAGAACTAGACACAAGACATAATCTAGGCCACCTGTGTATATATTTTATTACAAAAAGCAACAAGATGTTTATGGCACATAAATTGAAGCAGCAATAATTGAGTCAAACTGTCACAAAATACAGACCAGAGCAAACCTTGGTTGAAATTATTTGTTTTTAACATAAAGATTTAAAATCACAGTCTTTCTCTTTATGATCATATAATAGTCCCAGTTTGGTTTTCTGGTTCCTTTATGCCGCATCATTTTTATCATATGTAAGATTTTTAAATTACCACACAGAGAAACACAAACAAACAAAGACATACAAACATGTATATAGACATAGACCCAGGCAGCTCACTGAGGTTGTATCATTAACATTTAGCAGTTGGATGCCATTAATTGATTTTAGGAAAAATACAGTATCTTGGATAAATTTTCAAATGTATAAATCCCAATACTCCCTTAAATGAAAGCAAGACAAATTCATTCAAGTAGCCTTCCAAGTATAAATATGTCAATTATTAATGTATACAAATATTCCTCTATATTTATATATGTTACTGTAGTTCAAAGGGTATTTAGTGTTTGGTATAAAAAAGGAATGCAACTTTTTTTTCCAGAATTTTTCTGAAGGCAACTTTTACCTCCTGGTTCCTCAGGCTGTAGATCAAGGGATTGAACATTGGAGTCACTATTACATACAACACAGAAGCTATTTGATTTGTGTAATGAGACTTGCCAGGTTGTGCATAAACAAAGGCAAGACCTCCGTAGAAAATAGTGATGACCATGAGGTGAGATGTACATGTGGAGAAGGCTTTCCTCCGAGCCTTGGCAGAGTGCATCTTTAAAATGGTGATCAGGACATAAGTGTAGGATGTGAGAATAGCCAGGATTGTTGCTATTAAAGTGAAGCCAATAAATACTAATTTCAACAAATTATTTAAACTGATATCTGAACAGGCAAGTTGTAATAGTGCAGGACCCTCACAGAAAAAATTCTTAATGATGTTTGATCCACAGAAGAACAACCGAGATGCAGGAATGATATGCACTAAAGAATGTAGGAGCCCAGTAATGTAGGAAATGACTACTAGTTGGACACATTTTATTTGGGACATGATGACCAAGTAGACTAGAGGGTGACAAATGGCTACATAGCGATCATAGGCCATGATAGCTAGGAGGAAACACTCTGCAGTGGAAAATGCACCATAAAAGTATATTTGAGTAAAACAACCTGCAAAAGAAATATCTTTTTTTTCTTTTAAAAGATGGCATAGGAACTTTGGGGTGATAGCTGATGAACAGCAGATATCTACAAATGACAAGTGAGTGAGGAAAAAGTACATTGGTGTGTGAAGTTGAGGACTGATCCTGATTAAGACAATCATGCCCGCATTCCCCAACAAAGTGATAGCATAAAGGATAAAAAATGTCACAAAGAGGATGAGTTGCAAGTGTGGATCATCAGTCAACCCTCTGAGTATGAATTCTGTCACCTGTGAACTGTTTCCCATTGAATCAGAGAAGTTCTGTGGAAAAAGAATGCAGTAATCAGAATCATATAGTATCTGACCAATGGAAAGATGCAAACAAAAATAAGATATTCATGATGAGAAATGAGTTATGACTTCAATCAAAATAAAATTTAAGCTGATTAAAATTCAGCTTAAAAATCATCACCCAGTGTGGATGCAGGAGAAGGATGAGAATATACAATAGAACATCCACACAGGGTAGATTTCTTCATTCTGTATGTGAGCAAAGATACAAAGCATTGAACTTGATATGCTGAAAGAACACATGGACCAAGAATGAAAAGCCACCTACCTAGGTAGGGTATGTCAATAATATTTTCCCCCTTCCTTATTATTATTGAAAAACAAGCAAATTTAATGGAATAAAAGATGAGAGGCTAGTTTGTGATCTAAAGGGTTATCAATGAAAGAAAACTAAAAATTTGGTCCTGCGAAAAGAAAATGGAATGGTTAAAGAGAAATCTTCATGTTGTTATTTTTCTATTCCTCAAATAGCTGAAAAATAGTGGAAAAAAAGAAAATAATTCCATTTCCCAATCATCCCAGCATAATGGTTTATCAGTAGTTTCTGTTAGAATTATGTTTATAAAGAAAGCTTTCTGTGTTTTTAATACCGAGCAGTTTTAAAATATTCAGACTAATCTGATAAAACCCAGAAAATCCCAAGCAGCCTGAATTTACCTATTGACTCTGATCTCAGTGACATCTACAATAGCATTCCTTCTTTTCTGGATGTACGTGGATTGCTTCTATATGAAATGAGTTAGGAAATTCTTTGCTTCTGGGAAGAAATGCAGATCTCTTCCAGCTCCAGGTCTTCTTAATTTGGTCACAGCATTTCCTTGGCTGACTTTTGATCTTAGTTTGTGCAAGAGATCCTAAACCTATTGGGAAACCTTGCTATTCCCTAAATACTCCTGATCTTAGACAAATACTTTCTATTAATTCTCATTAACAGATATTGGAGGTGCATTGCAACTTTTTAATGTTCAATTAATAAACCTGATTGAAAATTTTAGCTTATTTTTGAGAAGTTGCAATACATTTGAAATAATATTAGTTGAAGTATGCCAATGGACATCTACAATTTTCCTTATATGACACAATGATTTCAACCATCGACTTGTTCCCAGTGTTATTAGTGATTGTATATGTTTGTTTGTACTTGTTTGTTTCTTATTATCTCTCAAGGGTTATAATGGAAGTTTGAATGGTCATGTATCAAAGATACGTACCTGAGAGTGACTCAAGGCTATCTATTGATGAACCAGCATTTTGGAGTGTGTGTGTGAAAGGTTTTTGTTTTTAAAGTATTTGGAAAGAAAGAAAGAAAGAAAGAAAGAAAGAAAGAAAGAAAGAAAGAAAGAAAGAAAAAAATATATAGAAAATATCTTGATTAGCTGCCTCTAAGTAAAGCCCACACGATATGGCAACCTCACCAAACTGAAGAGGAAAACAGAAATGTACAGAAGAAAATAAATGGAGGCCAAAGCTTGACTTAACCAGTCTTTAATTAATATTGATTGTTTCCTGATTGCTTATTTGTACCCTATGACAATCATTAAGTGTTGTACCTTATGATTCTTGATGAATGTATCTTGTCTTTTTATGTACACTGAGAGCATATGCACCAAAGACAAATTCCTTGTGTGTCCAATCACACTTGGCCAATAAAGAATTCTATTCTATTCTATTCTATTCTATTCTATTCTATTCTATTCTATTCTATTCTATTCTATTCTATTCTATTCTATTCTATTCTATTCTATTCTATTCTATTCTATTCTATTTTATTCTATTCTATTCTATTCTATTTATGGACAACTCACAAAGTATGAGGAAACTTCATTACTTTGGAAACATCACCCAGAATGATGAACAACATATTGTGGGGTTCCCAATTAAACTTTACTGAAATATACACCCAGCAATGCAATTTGAGAATGAGTATTATGAGAAAGCTAGAAATATAAAACATTTAGTGTAGAATACTAACCTGGGTAAAGCTGTATTTGTCTCTACGTGTAGCATGTATAAGAAGAATAAGTACCACTAGAGATCACCTCAAACTCAAAGTCTTCTTTCTCATCCTCTGAGGAAAAAAATGGAATTAAAGCATCAAGGTCCAAGACCACATCAGTAAATCCACCTTTGCAAGATCTTATGATTGCACAGGTCTGACTAGAAAGACAGATGCCTCTGCCTACCATCCCTATGTGACTGGGATATCACAAGGAATCCACATTCAGTTGTCAAGCTGTTCTATGTTTCAGAAGCAGTCTCCCAAATTGCACGAAAGGCAGTATGAGGAAGAAGTGTTCTTGAAATCTTGAAATCAGTGAAGTGCACCAGGGAATATTTGATTCACAATCTCTTTATATGCTAATGTAACCTATAGGAACATTGAGATCATATGCAGGAATGAAAACCTGAGAAGAAAAATACAGTCTCAGAGAAGCTCTAAACATTGCCAATTACAATTGCTAAAGGCAGTCACTGTCCCAGTTTCATATTCACCAAGCTAGTTCTTACTAGCCAGCAATGTAAGGGCTGTTGGAGAAGACTGAATCTTTGGCAAAATGTTTGCATACAGAGATGCAAATACACGAGCACACAATAGATACAAATTTATTTATTTTTATTTATTTTATTTATTTTGTTTGTTTGTCAAACATGTACAAGATAGCAGGTATAGGTATAAACATAAACATAATCAAGGTGAATACAGATAGATGAGGACAATAGGACAGTAGGACAGGGACGGTAGGCACGCTGGTGCGCTTATGCACGCCCCTTACAGACCTCTTAGGAATGGGGTGAGGTCGACAGTAGACAGTCTAAGGTTAAAGTTTTTTGGGTTTGGGGAAGAAACCACAGAGTCAGGTAGTGAATTCCAGGCATTGATCACTCTGTTGCTGAAGTCGTATTTTCTGCAGTCAAGTTT
>QLTV01004390.1:75699-88364 GCA_003457575.1 Thermophis baileyi
CCACCCCCCGGCTTCTCCGGCAGGCCTGGGGCCAATAGCTGTTCTGATTGGCCCATGCATGGTTGTGTGAATGTTTTATTTTAAATATAGATGGTTTTTTTTAAAATTGTTTTTATATGTTTTATTTTTTTATGATGTAAGCCGCCCAGAGTCCTTCGGGAGTTGGGCGGCATATAAATTTTATAAAATTAAATAAATAAATAAATAAATAAATAAATAAATTCTGTCCCCCAAGTCTGAATCAGCCAAGGGGCAACTGAGGTTGGTTTGGAAGCAACTTGGAGAGGGAAGCGAGAATGGCCTTGAGCAACAGGTAGAAGAGTTACTACATGGTAAAAACTTCTTAGACAAGAGCAATAACAATAGCAATAACATTTAGGCTTATATGCCACCCCGTAGCACTTCAAAGCACTCCCTGGGCAGTTTACAATGTAGAAGCATCTTTCCCCCAACAATCTGGGACCTCATTTTACCGACCTCGGAAAGATGGAAGGTCGAGTCAATCTATTGTAGGAAGTTAGCACCCACCCCTCTCCTGGAAAAAATGAAATATCCTAGGAAAAATTAAAAAGGCAGAATATTGTATAGAATATCCCTAGAGAAATTGAGAAACATGCTTTTAGAAAGGAAACAGACTCACTCTTAGAAGCCCCCACCTTTATCAATGGGCCATCAAGGAATGGCCCAGGTCACTCATCCCCCCCTTTGTTAATAGCCTGGACCAGTCTATTCTACATAACAAAGATCTATCTCCATATTAGGAAGTGCCCAAAGCCCTTTCATTACACCACATGGGACCTGGGAAGATTACATCAGCCAAGCCTGGGACTCAGGACAGCCCACAAGAGTTGCCCCAGCATGCCCCTGGGAGTCTGACAGCCAATCGGAGTGCATTACATACACAGGAACAGGAAACTAAGAGGTGGGGCCCAACAGAGGTCATAAAACCAAGAGACTCAGCATCTTTCCTTTCCTTTTCTCTTCACCCAACATCTGGAAGCATGTGATCCACCTTTTCTGTTCAGGAGCCCCTGCCATGTGCTCCTGTCCACCATTAAACCTTCTTTCCAAGCAACTTCCGTGAATCCAGTGTCTTTTTCCCCCACTTGGAACTGAACCCAGAAGGATATTCCTTACAACACTTGGGCCCCATCAGGATCGAACTGCAGGCTGTGGCCAGAGTTTGCCTGCAATGCTGGACTTTAACCACTGCACCACCACAGCTCTTCTAGGAAGAGGGGCAGCAAGAGTCCGTAAGGGTCACTAAAAAAACCTTCTTAGTTCTCATGAAGATAAAGGGAGGAGGGAAGCACATTCAGATTTGCAAGATTTACTACAGGTATTCTTTGACGTACAGCCGTTCGCTTAATGGTTGTTCCACGTTACCATGGAGCGCCCTAGAGCCGTTTTTAGACTTATTTATTTATTTATTGTATTTTATTTATTTATTTGTCAAGCGTATATATGATTACGAACAAAGTATAAACAGAGTATAAACATGTTTGTGAATATATAAGTACAAGCATGGTTATGAGTACAAGAAATTTTACAAATATATGGGTACATTAGGACAGGGACGGTAGGCACGCTGGTGCGCTTATGCACGCCCCTTACAGACCTCTTAGGAATGGGGTGAGGTCGACGGTGGACAGTCTCTAAGGTTAAAGTTGTGGGGGGTTGGGGAAGAAACTACAGAGTCGGGTAATGCATTCCAGGCATTGACCACTCTGTTGCTGAAGTGTTTACGTTAAGTTTGTATCTATTGTGTGCTCGTGTGTTGTTGCGGTTGAAACTGAAGTAGTCATTGACAGGTAGGACATTGAGGTGGCGCAGTGGTTAGAGTGCAGCACTGCAGGCTACTTCAGCTGACTGCTAGCTGCAGTTCGGCTGTTCAAATCTCACCGGCTCAAGGTTGACTCAGCCTTCCATCCTTCCGAGGTGGGTAAAATGAGGACCCAGATTGTTGGGGGCAAGAGGCTGACTCTGTGAACTGCTTAGAAAGGGCTGTAAAGCACTGTGAAGCGGTATAGAAATCTAAGTGCTATTGCTATTGCTATTGCTATTGATGACCACAGAACTTACGATGACCACAGAACTCCCAGGTTCACATGATCACAGGTTAGGCACTGGGCTCGAACCAGCTCACCTTTACAGCTGTTTGCAACATCTGCAGTCACGTGACCACAATCTGTGGTCTTTTTTTGGGGGGGGGGCTGGTTTCTAGCGTCTACTTCCTGTTTCCAGCAAAAAACGCCCGGGGGGGGGGATGGATTCCTTTAACAACTGCAGCATTCACTTAACAAGTGTGATAAAAACAGCTGTAAATTCAAATCTGGTCATCCGATGCTTCGACTTACGACTGCAATGACTTACGGCCATAATTCCAGGCTGAATGAGAGTCGCAAGTCAAGGCTGACATGTATTGTTTTACAATAAAAGCGATCTGATCTGCATGACATTGGATTCCGAGTTTGATCTCCCTGAAGGGTTGAATGACCATGGAGATGTTTCCCCAAAGACTCAGGAATGGTGCTAAACTGGCACATTCTGGAAAGATTGGCACTACCACAGCAGAGCTGTTATTATGCAGAAACTCTTAGGAACATCACAGTTCGAGATGTTTTCATGCCTGCAGCCAACCGGGATCATATATTTTGATTTATTTTTATTTGCTGTGTTAAGCACTTTGAGGTCATCCATCAAACGGGGCCTCCCAAAGAGTTGGGCCCATTATCATTCACCCAGTAACCGATCCGCTCCCTTTCTCCAGGAAATGAATGGATTGCTTTCGCTACCATCTACCCAAGTAGCTTAGTATCCCTCTGGGGATACTTAAAAAGAGAAAAGCCAAATCAGAGGCAAATCTGAATTGAAAGCCAACTAAAATCGCTAAGCTTGAAATCCAAAAATAAACCGACAAGAGTCCTAAAAGAAAAACAACCTAAGGCACAAATTACGGTCATAAATTAGCATCAGAAACTCGTTAAGGTGCCCACGTGCAACCTAATAAAAGCAGGAATGCTTATGTCATCTTATATAAAAGGTGGAAACTTTTCCAGGTCAAAAATGGGGTATATAGCTAAGATAGTACAGAATAATAGAGTCGGAAGGAACCTTGGAGGTCTTCTAGTCCAACCCCCTACTTAAGCAGGAGACCCTGGACCGTTCCAGACAAGTGGCTGTCCAGTCTTAAAAGCCTCCAGTGTTGGAGCACCCACAACTTCTGGAGGAAAGCTGTTCCACTGGATAATTGTTCTCACCGTTAAGAAAGTTCTCCTCCGTTCTAAGTTGGATCTCTCAATTGAACCTGGATGATCTGGGAAGTGTGAGAGGGCAGATGACTCAAAGAAGACTGCAAGGGCAGGGTAGCAGAATATAATTAAAGACTTGGCTCATAACCCAGTGAGAGTCATGGAAAACACTCCACCGTGCAAGGCTGAAACTCTTCCAACATCCTTTTCAGTTGAAAGCAATAAAGGTGAAAAGTCAACCAAAATTCAGACCCCCTCTTAATCAGCGGTGACTTTTCCTCTGCAGAATTTGATGGGGTCAAGGGGATCCGCCTGATCTTGGTGGATTTTTGTCATTTGCTTTGGTTAATCTTTGTGTAAGATTCCCTCACCACATCTCTGTTTTCCATTCACTTGGCACAGGGGCTGCTGAGATGCCTACAGATTAAAGGTATCATTTGCATCTTTATGGGCTTTCAGGATTGCATAAACAGTCCTGGATAATCTTTAGCCCGAGTTAAGCATACATACTGGGGGACTTTAATGGTTTTGAGGAATGTGTGTGTGTATGTGTGTGGAGAGAGAGAGAAAGAGAGGGAGAGGGAGAGGGAGGGAGAGAGAGAGGGAGAGGAGGAGAGGGAGAAGGAGGAGAGGGAGAAGGAGGAGAAGGAGGAGAGAAAAGAGGAGGAGGAGAGGAAGGAGGGAAGAGAGAGGGAGGGAGAGAGGGAGAGGGAGAGGGAGGGAGAGAGGGAGGGAGAGAGAGAGGAAGAGAGAGGGAGGGAGGGAGAGGGCGGGGGAGGGGGAGGGGGAGAAGGGGAGAGAGAGAGAGAGATAGAGAGAGAGAGAGGAGAGAGGAGAGAGAGAGAAAAGGGGCACCCAGATTAGCATAAAGTTCAAGATTTAAATTCAAATGAATAGACAACAGAAGGGACCTTGGAGGTCTTCTAATCCAACCTCCTCCTCAAGCAGAAAACCCTTTACAATTTCAGACAAATGGTTGTCCAATCTCTTCTTAAAAACCTCCAGTGATGGAGCACCCACAACTTCTGGAGGCAAGTCATTCCACTGGTTTACTGCTTTCACTGTTAGGAAATTTCTCCTTAGTTCTAGGTTGAATCTCTCCTTGATTAGTTTCCATCCATTGCTTCTTGTCCTGATGCAGGTGCAGAATCCTATTTAAAATCTCAAAAATAGTGGGGTAGGCCCTGTCCAATTGAGTTTTATATCCAGATGTTTATCAGCAATTTCAAGACCTTTCCACTCTCTTAATAAGCTAAAGAAAGTGGAATCAATAAGTAAATCCATCCATCCATCAGTAATATTTATTCGGTCAATGACCCGCACAATTTAAAATTTATTCGGCTAGTTGTCAGCATGTTATTGTATTTATTTGCTTCGCTCTGTTTTTGCTTTTTAAAATGTTGCTCTCTGTCCAATAGGCTTCACATCTTTAAAGGCAAATAATTACATCATATAGTTTTGCTTTTATGCAAAAGTAACAGTGATGGACCTCTAACTCCTGTGCTGATAAGACATTAGATTCCAGAATGTGCAACGTTTCAATTTGAAGATGTGATTCCAAGCCGATTTCCCTGATTCACTGCATCAAATCAACTTTCCTAACAAAAACATCTAATAAACGGGTTGGAATAAATGCCTTTCAATCAATTTGACAGTCCCAAAGAATGCTTTTCTTCTCTCTCTCATCAAGCTTTCAAATCAAATCAAAGCTCCGACTTGACTTATGAACTGATATGAAAACACTAGAGTGGGGCTGACCTACATCCTGGATTCTCCTTTGATCTGGATTCTAGTTCAACCCTCAGGGAAGACTTGGGTGGAAAAGGGCAAACAAGAGGTGTGTGTAAAATGCCTAATTTATCTGTCTATGGAGGTTCTCAGTCATCCAGGTCATGGTTGTCCCAAAGGTGCTTTTTCCAAATGCAACTGGACTTTCTGGTTTTTCCTTGAAGACCATTCCAAGAAGGTTCCACACCCATTTTGCACTATTCAGGTGACCCTGAGGGCACAGATAAACCTCCAAGTAGCCCCAACAACTCTCAGAAAGAGTGCAAACGACCAGCATATAAATCCTCCCATCCTCCACCATTCAGTCAGAACTGAAGAAGCTTCTTGGATGAGAAGCGAGATCTCTTCAAGGAAACACAAAGAAAGTCCAGTTGCCTCTTGAAAAAAAACACCTTTGGGACACGCCTAGTTTATCATTCAGAAGATCTCAGATTCAACTCTGAAGATCAGAAGCAGAAACCAATCGTGTTTCTCTACTTCCCCTGCCAAACGCTTTCCGCATCGAGAAAAGGCGAACACCAAGGACAGAATTACAATCAGACTCTTCCTATTTAAGAACTGTTAGAGCGCCGTAAAAGGAAGAAATCAATCTAGAATTCTTACTTGAAACCCAAATGACCAGGCTCAAACTATCTTACTTTGGACACATTAGGCAAAGACCTAGATCTCTGGAGAAAGATCTGATGCTAAAAAAGATGGAAGGAAGGAGAAGAAAAAAAAATGATCAGCAGCACAGTTGGTGGACAATGAGTTTATTGATGTCCCCAAGGTGCCTTTCAAAAGACAGCTGGATTTAAAAACAAAACCAAACCTGTTATGCTTCTCATCTGAGATGTTTCTTCAGTTCTTGGATGAGAAGCGAAATGTTTCCAAAGGGGGAAAAACCCCCCAGGAAAGTCCAGTTGCCTTTTTAAAAAGCACCTTTGGGACAACCATGACCTGGATGATTGAGAATCTCCATGGACATTGACCCAAAGGTGCCTTTTCAAGAGGACTTTGTTTTTTCCTTCAAGATGTTTCGCTTCTCATCCAAGAAGCTTCTTCAGTTCTGATTGAAGAAGCAGCTTCTTGGGTGAAAAGCGAAAGGTCTTCAAGGAAAAAAACAAAGTCCGGTTACCTTTTGAAAAAGCACCTTTGGGATAACCATGACCTGGATGACTGAGAATCTCCATGGACACCATAGACATTTTTGAACTAACGTTGGAGAAGACTCCGAGAAGGTCATGGACAGCCAAGAAAACGAATGGATTATGAAACAAATCCAGTTAGAATTCTCACTAGAGACATTAATGACATCTCAAATGATCCCACTGTGGACACATTCTATGAAGACCTAGCTCTTTGGAGAAGAAGCTGGTGGTGGGAAGGTTGGAAAGAAAGAGAAGAGGACCACCAGGAGAAAGGTGGGTGGACTCAGCTACAGCTGCCATGGGTGAACTGTTGGAAGATCTGAAGGACCAGGTTAGGGAAGAGTGTAATCAAAAGAATCTATTTTTGTGGTTGCTAAGAGTTGACCTCAAATTAATGGCACCTAATCGATCAAAACTCAGGATAAAACAAGAGGAAAAAGAAATGAATAGTAGAGGAAATCACCTCCAAAAGGATAATTAATCCGGTTAGCTCAACGTGATTTAAATGCTGACGAAGCTCACACATGATGCTAAGTTGTCACATGATATGTCTGGTTTTGGTTTAGTACAATGTGAGAACCTGGGACTTTTTCCCTGCAAAGGCCTAAGTTTCTAGTCTCTCCACTAAAGATTCTCGTCCTTGTGATTCTGAATCAAGGATTAAAACAAGAACATGGACAATTACCTTCTCCTAGGTCAACCTCTTTCTTCATTTTGCCCATAATTATCAGCCAAAATTAGCGACTGTTCTGCACCATTTCAGACAGGACTCTTCGCCAGCCTTGGACCACAATCTAGGACTACTTCATGAAAGAAGCTGGATGACCTACACATTCATCATAAGTGCCACGTGTAGAACATTTAGGTCATCCAATGTCTTCTAGACTCATTTTCTGGATGTTCTCCCAGATAATATCCAATATGTGAGGGGCTGCCACAGAGAGGAGGGGAGTCAAGCTATTTTTCCAAAGCACCCAAAGGCCAGACAAGGAATAATGGATGGAAACTGAACAAGGAGAGATTCAACCTGGAAATAAGGAGAAATTTTCTGACGGTGAGAGCAATCAACCCATGGAACAGAAGTTGCCTTCGGAAGTTGTGGGAGCTTCATCCCTGGAGGCTTTCAAGAAGAGACTGGACTGCCATCTGTCAGAAATGGTGTAGGGTCTCCTGCTTGGGAAGGGGGTTGGATTAGATGACCTACAAGCAGAGGTGGTATTCAGCCAGTTCTATCTGGTTCGGGCGAACTGGTTGGGAAGACTGCGGGAGGCCCCGCCCACACACCCGGATGTAATGTCGTCCCATTTATCTATGTTTCCAAGGCTCTGCGCATGCGAAGGCCTTGCGCATGCACGGAGGTGGCGCATGCAAGCGATGTGAGCGCACACGCTCACATTTGCGAACCGGTAGTGAAGGTAAGTGAATACCACCCCTGCCTACAAGGTCCCTTCCAACTCCGTTAATCTGTATAATGGTCTATGCAAAATCCTTATCCTTTCCATAACTCTGCAGTACCTTTTTAAAAAAAAATTACATGACCCACCCAAGCGGAAAGTGCTGGGGAAGTTAGAAATGAACTGATTTCATTTATGGTCTCATTCTGGCCAGGTAGGAAGATAAAGGAAGACTTGCAGACTGTGCCGTTCCTTGGACATCCAGGGTGATCTTTCTCCCTAACTTTAATAAGGAAAAAGGAGCGCCTGGAATTATTAACATGTTGCGTCTTGATGCTGTGCACCACGCAGGGTTTCTAATTAAGGAGCCTGTTGGCTCACGCAGGTGGCGTTATTAGAGATGCAAATTTTCATCTGCACAAAGAAAATGGCTAATTATGGTCATTTCTGTACTTTAGTTCTGGTAATTAGAGGGCACAAAACGCACCTCACCTTTCCTTGAGCAAAGCCCGGCTTGCCTTCGGTTGAAACCTTGAAGATCTAATTAAATCTTTGAAGAGAGTCGTGCCGAATGAAACAAAACAAAATAAAAAAAAAAAGGAAAAAAAATGGGTCTCACAAGGGACAGAAACGTGTTCTAATCCTTCCAAATTTCAATCTACTACAGGATTTGGGAGAACTTGATCTTGAACTTCATGGCTTCTGCAACACTGTCGGTCTCCATGCTAAAATCTTCAGGTTTGCTCATCCAAGAGGTGGAACTCAGCCAGCAATTAACTTGGTTTAAATACTCATATAGGTAGTCCTTGGCTTACGACAATTCAGTTAGCGACCATTCAAAGTTACAACGGCACTGGGAAAAGTGACTGATGACCTTTTTTCACACTTATGACGTTTGTAGCAGTGGAGGGTTGCTGCCGGTTCGGCCGTACTGGTGGCGGAAATTTGCACCCGCTCGCCGAACCAGCAGCGACGGCTGGCTGACCATGCCCCCGAACCGGTCCTCCGGTCACTGCGGCTGGCAAAGAACCCTCTGCGCATGGGCAGAGGCTTCTGCGCATGCACAGAGGGCCATTTCCCTGACGTGACGTAGGTGCAAAATGCGCACTTCTGTCGCGATGCGAACCGGTAGGGAAGGTAAGTGGAACCCACCCCTGGTTTGTAGCATCCTCAGGATCATGAGATTAAAATTCAGATGCTTGGCAACTGATTTGTACTTATGACCATTGCTGTATCCCGGGGTCATGTGATCATCTATTGCAACCTTCTGACAAGCAAAATCAGTGGGGGAGCCAGATTCACTTAACAACCCTGTTACTAACTTAATCAACTGCAGTGGTTCCCTTAACAACCCTGGCAAGAAAAGTCATAAAATGGGGACAAAACTCACTTAACAAATGTCTCACTTAGCAACATAAATTCTGGGCTCAATTGTGGTCATACGTCAAGGACTACCCGTACTGGAAAGTTAGGCAGCACAGAATCTGAATCAAATTAGTCTGAATCAAAAACTGCTATTGCAGAAATACGGCGTCTCCATCTTTGTCCTGGAAAAGCCCGAGTGTAGCCCTTACTATAAAAAAATTATTAGATTTTTCCACCAACAGCTTCAGACAAGACTTAATCATTGCAGTCAAACACTAGTTGTGGAAGGATTTTGGAAAAAGGAAGAAGAAAGCAGAGGTTTTTAGGCTAGACGTTGCCTAAACCAACTTAGGCATTACCTAAACCAATGTTTCTCAATTGCGGCCACTGTAAGAGGTGTGGACTTCAACTCCCAGAATTCTGTGGGTACGTGGAGAAACAAAACAACTCCACAAGGAGAGGCCAAAAGTATAGCACTAAATAAAGACGATAGAATGCCTGTTATATCCTGGAGATAAAGTGGAACATAGTTTAATGTGTTTGGCTTAGCCTTGAATGAAAACATGGGTGAGGTGAACTACATTCTGCCAACTTCCATTTTATCTAAGACAAAAGCCCAGTAAACTTCATTCAGACACAGAGTTGACCTACAACTTACAGGTCGGCCTAATTAACCTCTGGTCATTCACCTTCACCTGCTCTCAGGTGTGAAAGTCACAATTCTGCAGGCCATCAGCTTAATAGCATCGAGAAATTGCACTGTTTGTCTAAGACAAGAGCCTCCAACTTTAAGACTTGTGAATTTAAACTCTCAGCATTCCTCAGCCAGGCTGACTGAGGAATTCTGGGAGCTGAAGTCCACAAGTCTTAAAGTTGCCAAGTTTGGAGACCTCCTTGTAGGTCAACTCTGTGTCTGAATGAAGTTCTAAGACCAGAAGGAGCAACTCAACAGTTGCATTGCAAAGGGGGTGTGGCCAGAAGACCTGGGTGGAGCTAAGGGCCAAGGTGGGTGGGGCACTGCATTAAAACAAGACTCTAAATATCATAACTATAAATATAAATGTCACCAACAGTCAAATTCAACTCATGCCAAAGAAGCATCGCCCAATCCAGCCAGAGAAGGCACAGCTGCACCCACACACAGATGGCAACAGTAATTTGAACTGCAACCTACCAACACTGGTGATTTTCTGGGTAGCCAAATCGTGCAGCAAGGTGCCAATTGCTGGGTTGTGCCTGGAATACAGCTCATACCGGTTAATGCCAATGTGGAATTTGAGCCAGTTTGGGTAGGAATCGACGGACGTTTCCCCCGTGGGTAGGAAGTCCTCATCTTCGTTGCCTTCGTTTTGCCTGCCAAAAACAAACGAGACACAATAGAGAAGGTTAGGTATTGTTCACGGGCCAGCAACGGATTTTGCAAACCTTTGGGGACACGCATGCCAACCTAGTAAGATGTTCCAAATAGGTCAAGTGGCAATTCTTCTCTACGTTAAGAACCCAAGAGATAGCCTGGGTTTAAGGGAGACTATGGTCAATCTCAGTGTTCTTCAATCTTGGCTACCGTGGAAGATGGGTGGATGTCAATTCCCAGAATTCCTCAGCCAACCATGGTCTATCTCCCTGTTTCTCAACCTTGGCAACCTTGGAAGAAGGGTGGACGTCAATTCCCAGAATTCCTCAGCCAATCTACAGTATCTCACTGTTTCTCAACCTTGGCAACTTGAAGATGGATGGATGTCCAAAACTGAATTCTGGGAGTTGACATCCACCCATCTTCAAGTTGCCAAGATTGAGAAACATTGGTCTATCTGACCTAAATTGCTAATGCTGATTGTTTGTTCATCGTGGACCACTTCTGCTGCACTGCAACCACTACGTAGAACTTTCAACCAACTGCACAAGGAAGGCCACCAATCTCCCTCTGACATCCTTCAGAGGCAGTCACACTGCTATGAAGGCTTCTCCATCTCTTGAGTTTTTAAAACACAGCCGCTTCTCATGGATGGTTGAAAATGGTTTTGATTCCCATCTAGGCTGAAGGTTGGCCTAGTTGACCTTTAGAAACCATCCATCACCATAAGTTTATGTCTCTATTTCTTCTCAACATACAGGTAGAACATTGCTTACTTATTTACAACTTACTCTATTCCCATTTGCAATCTAATAAAGTTCAGCCCAGTTCAGAAGAAGCTGTACGCCTGGACACCACCTTAAAATGTCAAGAAATAATTGCTAGATGACCTGGAGGAAATGATCTCTTACTAAACCTAGATGGGATTGTCCCGTAAGGGATTAAACTGCCGTTAAGAAAAGGAACACAAGGAAGAAATAAGCAGTTGCCCCCAGACTAAGGAGCACCTTCCATCCATAAGGAGCTGGAAGTCCTTATGAAATCATTTCAGAGCCTCATGGTTTGCATTTCTCTTTTTTAAAAAGATTAACAAGCATCTCGCCATCTCAGCTGCTTCTTGCCCTGCCAAGAAACTGTAAGCATGTTGGAAAGCGACTATATAAACAGAAGAGTCTCAGTTTTTTAGGAAGAGTGAACGGTTATGTCAAAAATCCGCCGTTCGTATTTGAAAGCAGGCCAAGTACAGAGCAATCCCAAATCTCTCTCTCTCTGTGTATGTTTACACTGAGACAGAAGCTCCTAACAACCCAACTCCAAACCTCAACGGTACCCTGGAGAACTCAGAAATTCTGACTCAATTCCCATCCTGAGAGGAACCCCTTCAGGTAAGCTAGCAGCAGATGCATTCACACAACAGGCTAAGTTGAGTGAGGGGTCCTTGGTGCTCTCTGAGCTTGGTTGCCAGGACTAGCACTGATGATGTTCCCTAGTTGGGTAATGAAATGTCTGCAAGAAAACCACCAAGCTCAGAGAACACCAAGGACCACACAATTCTCCTCCTCCGTCTGCACTCCACAAATCCCACTCCAGTCTAGCACTGATGATGTTCCCTAGTTTGGTAATGAAACATCTGCAAGAAAACCACCAGGTTCAGGGAGCACCAAGAACCCCTCATTTCAACCCTGAGCTACAAATATTCTCCTTTATTGGTAAGTTGGGTGAGACTTCATGTTGGTTAAGTTTCTCATCATCTTCGGCGGCTTAAGATACTCTTTACAAAGACCTGCTGATCTAGTTGAAGGCACAGCGCATTTTGCAAAACCAGAAAATGGGTTTCTTCCGGGTGTGATATGAATTTAGCCACAAACTTAAGCAATCCCTGTGCTTTTTTTTTTTTTTTATAAAGTGACCTTTGATACCTAACCTCCTGTTTGCAAGGGGGAGTTAATATTTGACTGTTCTGTCCTTCCTCCTGCTCATTTTTTACCTATGTATATTTAACTTGGGGACCAGAGTACAGTTGGTTAGTTCTGGAATTTTAATGGCATTGTGTTGGAAAACTCCAAAGAAGCTGTAGGAACCGACAAATACCACAACCGGATGTGAAGTGTCATCAACATTACGGAGAGTGAGATGAAACAACTCCCAAATATCACAAGAGATATTTGGAGGTGACTTAGAAATTATATCAGGTAGAGAAGGTGGTGGCCACATTGCCCGAGGCAACCCTAGTTTGACATCACTGGATTGATTGCAATCATGCTTCTGAGTCCAGCTCAAAGAGTTGGTTGGTAACCGTAAGGCCATAGACACCGTAGCACAGTGGTTTTCAACCTTTCTAATGCTGTGACCCCCCCGCGACCCCCCCGCGGCTGCCGCGACC
>QLTV01004390.1:89370-101496 GCA_003457575.1 Thermophis baileyi
ATTCTATTCTATCTCTACCTCTATTTCTATTTCTATTTCTATGTTATTCTATTCATCAAAAACCACTTTGCCAAATATGACTTAGCTCATCCAGTCCAAACTTCTAGAGAAGGTCTCCTGAGGGTTCCACCTCACAGGAGTTACGTGGTCTCTGATTCAGGGTTAAGTCTTTTCAGTGGAACCCTCCTCACTTTGGGATATATGCCTCCCCATAGAGACATGCTTGGTCCTAATGTCCTCGTATTTCAGCGGGAAGCAAAGAACATCTAGTTCAAGCATCACTTTAACCTATGAGGCTGGTGGACAACCATCAATTATTGCACTGTGTTGTATCTGTGTCAGCTTTATCAGATAGACCAGACAGGAAACAGGACCAGATAAGCTAATTCTACTTTATTGTAAAGCTACGTTAACAGAATCTTGCAAGTCCAATTCTCCCCTCCACTTCCTTTACAGCACAAGAAACTAGAGAGGGGCCCTCTTTCTCCACCCATTATGCAGCTGTGGGCTATGCCATCTCTTCTCTCATCATTCCTTGGGCAGCATCTCCTTATCTTCCAAGACCTTTCTCGGACACCATTACAATCTGGAAGATGGATTTTTTGCTTCTGATATTGTTTGGGATTTGATTCCATCAGTATTCATCATCCAGATTAAAAATACGGGTAGCCCTTGACTTATGACCACAATTGTCCCCAACATTTCCGTTGTTAAGTGAGACATTTGTTCAGTGAACCTTGCCCCATTTTACCACCTTCCTTGTTGTTAAGTGAATCACCGCAGTTGTTAAGTTAGTAACACGGTTATGAAGTGAATCTGGCTTCCCCATGGACTCAGCTCATCAGAAGGTCGCAAAAAGGGGATCACATGACCCCTGGGCATTACAACCATCATAAATATGAACCCAGCATCTGAATTTTGACCACATGACCATGGGGATGCTGCAACAGTCGTAAAGTGTGAAAACTGGTCACGAGTCAATGTTTTGGTGCCGATGTAACTTCAAACGGTCACTCAATGAATGGCTGTAAGTCGAGGACTATCTATACTACACAAATCAGGGGTGGCAAACTCAAGGCCCGGGGGCTGGATCTGGCCCGCAGGGTGCTTAGATATGGCCCATGGGGCCTCCCTGGAAACAGCGAAGGACCGGCCCACGGTGCCTCTGCCAGCAAAAACAGGGCTCGGTTTTCATTGGCAGAGCTCTCGGGCCACCACAGGCGCCCCCGACCCAAGTGACGTCGAGCTGGCCACACCCACCCTGGCCACGCCCACCTCCCCTCCAAGGTCAAACACAACCCTGATGCGGCCCTCAATGAAATCGAGTTTGACACCCCTGACACAAATGAACTACCATATTTTTCGGAGTATAAGACATACTTTTTTTCCTCCTAAAAGAGGCTGAAAATTTGGGTGGTCTTATACTCTGAATGTAGCCCCGCTCACCCGCCGGCCCCTACCCTTCGGCCTCCGTGCATCCTCTTCCTGGCTACAGAGATTGCCACTGACAATGGCTTGTGTTTTTGGGCTCCGCGTGTAGCGTTTTCAGCCTCCAAACGCTCGACGCGCAGTGCCCAAAATGGCTACCCGGAACAGCTGCTGCCTTCTCGTACCCCTTCCGCGCTTTGCCTGCTTTAGTCACTGGAGCTCCCTCTGAGGATCAGCTGTGCTTTTGAAGCTGTTTTTCAGCCCAAACACGAGCTAAGCGATCTTCCGTGCTTTGCCTACTTTTCTAATTGCTGCTCCCTTCGACAATCAGCTGTGCTTTAGAAGCACAGCCCCAACCTCAAAACCAGTGAGTGAACTAATGTGCTGAAGCTGACCAGGCTAAGTACTAGCCAGATGAATACCTGGTAGGCAGATTCCCCCCCCCTCCTATTTTCCTCCCCAAAAACTAAGGTGCGTCTTATACTCCGAAAAATATGGTAACTAAATAAAATGCAGCCTATTGTTTCAGAACTTTTACCAAATCGCCAAAGGAATTGCACTGTTGACCTGCGGTTCATTGCTCCGTCTGTTTCCTCGGTCATTTTGCCGTGTCCCATTGGACACCAAATTGCCTGCAGGGATCATCATAACAGCTAACAGCATAACAGCATAACAGACCCATTCGGCGAACGAATTCCAAAGCAAGGGCGTTGGGTTTTAAAGCTGCCCGCCTTGTTTTAAGAAAACAAGGTTAGAGCTATGTCTTCCCGTTTTCTTTTGAAGTTCGTACTGAATTTGGTGGGAAGAGACAGGGTGTAGTACGCTGCTTTTTAACCAGGTCTGGTTCGAGACTAACCAACTCAGCAGGGTGAACGCCAAACCTAATTACTAGAGTCAATGGTGAGGATTCATTCAATAGAACCGTGGGTGGGTGCCAACTTTTAAAATCCTCGGAACGGTTTGAAAAAGAAGCACAGCTCAGCCTGATCCTGTCAGTCACGGCCCAGCCCAATGGCTTTTAAAACACAACGCAGAGAGAACCTTGTGCATGACATTCAGAATTGAAGAAGCCAGTCTGGTTTCAAAAAGACTCTCTGGGAAGAAATGGCATGTAGACTTCTGCTCTCCGATAGCTTGATCCCCAAAGTATAACTAAAACTATGGTTTCAACCGTGACTTATCTCTAAAGGTGGTAGCATCTGGCTGGCTACATCTGAGTTTGGAAGCTAAGAAGGGTTAGTCTGAATAGACTAACAGAGTTGAAAGGGACCTTGGAGGTTTTCTAGTCCAACCCTTTGCTTGAGCAGGAGAGCCTCTACCACCATTTCAGATCCTTTACCGTTGCCTCCAGAAGTTGTGAATGCTCCAACACTGGAAGTTTTAAAGAAGAGATTGGACAACCATTTGTCTGAAATGGTACAGGGTTTCCTGCCTGAGCAGGGGATTGGACTAGAAGACCTCCAACGTCCCTTTCAACTCTGTTATTCTGTTCTGTTCTGTTAAATGCCTGTCCAATCTCTTCTTGAACACCTCAAGTGATGGAGCACCCACAACTTCTGGTGGCAAGTTGTTCCACTGATTAATTGTTCTCGTTGTCAGGAAATATCTCCTTAGTTCTAGGTTTCTTCTCTCCTTGATTAGTTTCCATCCATTGCTTCTTGTTCTGCCTTCAGGTGCTTTGGAGAATAGGTTGACCCCTTCTTCTTTATGGCAGCCCCTTAGATATTGAAATACTGCAATCATGACCCCTAGTCTTTCTTTTTATTTTTCATCCACCAAGTATCCTACTTGGATGGGAGACTTCAGAGGAACCTAAAAACCATAAATGACTTTGAGCTAGTCCTACTGACCAAGTTCTTGTGCCAATCTAAACATTCATTCATTCATTCATTCATTCATTCATTCATTCATTCATTCATTCATTCATTCATTCATTCATTCATTCATTCTCTCTAGCTGTGTATGTTGATTGGCAGCTTACAGCTTAAGGGTTTACAAACTGCAAAAGCTTCTACCATCCAACAGTAAAACTAACCAAAATCCATTGTGGCGTAATGCTGGATATCAACCCACAGATGTCACCAACAGAGAAGTTAATTTGCATCTGCTTGATCTATTCTGATGGTCCCAATTAGATGAATTTTCTTCCAACGGACCTCTTATTAAGGCAACAAATGAATCTCCTTTGGAGTTTTCTGGAACAGACCCTTGTGACATACAGGAAACCAAGCCTGTTCTTTTTTCTGCTCGTTTTAGAAAAAGCCGAAGGCTTAAAATAAAGAGCAGACAATGGCTGGTCTTTTGCATCTGATCTTAAACTAGAGGAGCTACTATCGCTTTAACTCTAGGCTGCCCCACGGAAGGGCAGGGACTCCCTTCCCCAAACGCATCCAATGAGATTTGGAAGCAAGGAACAAAGGAGAGATTGACAAGCAGCTCAAAGAACAGAGCCAAATGAATGATCCAGTCCAGCTATCTTTTCTTCAAAGAAGCTCAGTGATGGGGAAGTAAGCTAAACATTAATCTCTTATGGCTTTCTTTTTCTGCTATTTGGAGGTCCTTTGCCTCAGAATAGGGAGGCTCGACTTAAGGATAAGAATATAAGCCTGGAGTGCTTCAGGAAGGCCCTTTAGCATCTCGTCTGTTCCTCATTGGTGTGGTCACTTTCCTTCCTTCCTTCCTTCCTTCCTTCCTTCCTTCCTCCCTTCCTTCCTCCGTCCCCTCCTTCCTTCCTCCCTTCCTTCCTCCCTTCCTTCCTCCCTTCCTTCCTTCCCCTTCCTTCCCCTCCCTCCCTTTCTTCCTTCATCGCCCCCTTACTTCCTCCCTCCCATTCCCTCCCTCTTCCTTTCTTCCTTCATCCCTACCCATCTTCCTTTTTCATCACTCCCTCCCTCCTTCCCCTTCCTTTCTTCCTTCATCTTCCCCCCTTACTTCTTCCCTCCCTCCCTCTCCCCCTCCCTTTCTTCTGTCATTTCTACCTCCCTTTCTCCCTTTCTTCCTTCATCCTTCCCTCCCCCTTTTCTTCCTTCCTTCCTCTCTTCATCCCTCACCTCTCTTCCTTCCCTCTCTTCCTTTCCTCTCTTCCTTCCCTCTCTTCCTTCCCTCTCTTCCTTCCTTGCCTTGCCTTGCCTTGCCTTGCCTTGCCTTGCCTTGCCTTGCCTTGCCTTGCCTTGCCTTGCCTTGCCTCTTGCCTTGTCCCTTCCCTGGCACCGCTCACTTAATAACCACCTTGTTTGATAACAGAAATTCTGGTCCAAAATGCTCATAAGCCAAGGACTATCTGTAAATCTTGCTGGCCTCATTTATTTCAACATTTATTATTTAGGATGCGGCCTTAGGAAATGAGAACCAGTTTCTCTAGTGGTTACAGACGCTGGATTAAGAATAGGGAGATCCAAATGCTAATCCTGCCTTAAGCAGAAAGCCATCTGGTGGATTATGGGCCAATTTTCTTCTCTCTCAGCCCTGGGAAGAAGGAAAGCAAAGGGCTTCTCTTCTGAACATCTCGCCAAGGAAATGTCATCATGAATCAAGATAAACCCGAAGGAACGTATCAACAACAGCCTCAAGAAGCAGCCACCAAGAGGCATAAACAAAATACAATTTTGTTCTCCAAAGTTAAAGGAAAACGAAAAATCTGCTGGGCCTCCCATAAATCCAAAGACTTCAGCTTCTATTCAATTTTATCAGACCAGCTGCCTATAAATACGGAATGATGGATAGGTCTCCAACAGACACACACACACACTGCTTAGCCATTGACATATGATTAGATGATTAGGATTCTGAAATAAAACAGAAAAATCACCACCTCCACCGGTATTACGGTCGCTGTCCTATTTTCAAGTTTTCACGCTGCAGCTTAGCAGCTACCATCTCAAGGTTGCAACGAATTAGCCTGAATCAGTAAATAACAAGAAAAGACTCTGTTTATCACCTCTTTTTCCGAGACTAAAACTTCCGATAGAATTTACTTCAGAGGAAACATGGGCAGAACTGTCCCTCTGGGGTTGCAATATTTCTGCCTTGCAATATTTCAGGAGAGGGGAAAAAAAATTAGAGAGGATAAACAAAAAAAAAAAAAGTAGCATTGAACTGGCTGGAATTGCCAGAAGCTAGAGACCCCAGGTTTATCAGTATAAGTAATCCTCGACTTACGACCACAAATCATCTTCTTTTTAGCGACCCCATAATCCCTTGCGGGGTGGAGTCTGGGCAACTGAATGGAGCTGAGTGTTTACTGGCCGGATGCCCTTCCTGTCGCCAATGCGGAGTTTTTTCCCCCAGCAGATATATTCTCATTGTGCCCAGAGAGAGAAATATCCATCTCTACCTAGGATCGAACTCACAGCCTCCTGATTGTGAGGCGAGAGCTCCACCTCTAGGCCACCGCACCACTCGACTTAGGACCATAAATGAGATCAAGTATTTCCATTGTTAAGCAAGGCGGTTGTTAAGTGAGTCACACCCAATTTTAAGACCTTTTCTGCCATGATTAAGAGAATCACTGCAGTTGTTAAGTGAATCATGCAGGTCTTTAAGGGAGTCCAGCTTCTCCACTGACTTAGCTTGCCGGAAGCCATCTAGGAAGGACATAAATGGTGGTCATGTGACCTCAGGACGCTACAACCATTGTAAATACATACTGGATGCTAAGCAACCAAACTTTGGTCACGTGACTTTGGGATGCTCCATCGGTTGCAAGTGCGAGGACTGGTTGTAAGTCACATTTTCAGTGGCGGTGTAACTTTGAGTGGTCGCTAAATGAATGGCGGTTAAGTCAAGGGCTACCTGTATTTCTTACTTTGAGGAGAACTTCAGAAGATCACCTTGGAAGCAGAGAAATCTCCAATACCACCAACACATCATAGAAATGTAGAATGTAGAATAATAGAGTTGAAAGGGACCTTGGAGGTCTTCTAGTCCAACCCCCTGCTCCAGCAGTAGGCCCTATATCATTTCGGACAAATGGTTGTCCAGTCTGTTTTTGAAATGACTTAGTTCCTTTCTCTTCAGGTTACCTTCCACATCCCCTGAACATATTTCATTCATTCATCCTTTCACCCCCATCACCACCATTCAAAGTCTGAGAGAGAAAGGAAGTCACGAGGAAGTCTTGCAACATCTGCACCCTTGTGATGTCTCCAAAATTGTCCATTCCTCCCTTGGAGATTGGGTAGTGCAATTTTGTGTGCATAAATGCTCACTGGGGAGAAAAGGACTTTGTGAACAATATCCAGAATGTTTTAGCACCCCGATCCAAAAAGATCTGAAGCAGATTTTTTGGGAGGGATAAGAGTGGCAATTATTATAACCAGATGTGAAGGAAATATCTTACAAGCTGGACAATTCCTTCTCCTGTACCACCAGCTAAAATCAGGGAGCTTTCTTCAGTAGGTGGCCACCTTTATTATGTCTGTGAACTTTGGGGGTGATTAATTATTTTTTTAAGCAGATGTGTCTCCCCTTTAGAGACTGTTTAGGAAGTGATGGAACCAGGAAGTTATCTTTGGCCTACTTTCTGAAAGACCTTTTCATAAGGTGGAACATTTGAGTCACTGACCCACCAACTTCATTTCCATCCTAGCTGAAGAATATGAGACCTATCATCAAACAACGTTGGTGGGGCCAAGCTCAGAAGACAAGACCAAGAGAAATATATTTCAGCCCTGGTTCTGAGGTTGACAAAAGTGGGGTGAATTTGGAAGTCCACCTGGGGTGGTTGAGATGACTAGCATGAAGTTGGACTAGTTGAAAAGTTTTTTTTTTATTATTATTATAAAAAGGGCATTTTCTCTTTCCAATAAGATTTATTTTGCTCTTTTCCAAAGTCAACATTTCGGACATTGGAACGAAAAAAACAAAACGGCCTTGAAAAAGAACAGTTTGGTTGCTTAACCAAGACAAACATATTCTCCATTTTTATGAATGAATGAACCTTCTGGGCCAAGACAGAGGTCACGGAGAGCATTCTTTCTTTGACTTTTTCTCTCTTTTTGGTTCCCCTGTAGTTGGGGAGGAAAAGCGCTGAAATATTTTAAACGCTGAGATCTTCATGTTTTGCAGGCTACTCTGCCACGTCTCGTTCAAAAGGCAAGCTATGCATTTCCATTCATAAATAATAAGAGACGATTGGCCCCCAGCAAGAAGGAGAAATTGACTTACACAATCCTGTTGTTATTAATATTATTGAAGGAAGGGGGCAGCCTTGGATGGACAATCACATCGGAGGTGCCTTTGAACCCGAAACATCTGAAAATCCACCCATCCATAAATGGAAAGATGCAAGTCACTCTTTGTGTCCAGACTTCAAGATGGACTCAACTCCGGAAGAGGTCACAGGTATGTCCAGGTGATTATTATTATTATTATTATTATTTTTGCCAATACTAAGAAATGATTTTCAATCTTCTTCTAGTCTAGTTTACAGACTAGAGACATCCTAGTGATTCCATCCAGGAATTAAGAATATCCAACCCTGGTTTCCTTTCCAACCTCAGCTAAGGTCTTCTGAGTGCTGCCTTATGGCCTATGTAGACAACTGCCATGGTCTGGTTTTAATAGGACCACAGATTGTTCAGCCACATTTGAATAAACCACAGCTGGCTGAGTTCAGACAGCACCCAAAGTGTTGTTTACAAGTCACAAAGGCTGGATTCACACAGCACGGCAAAACCCGACATATCTCAGCAGGTTGCGTGAATCCAAGTCAAACGTAGCTTCAGAAACTCATCAGATGTTTTTAAGAAGTCAAATTCGTTGATTATACCTTCAGATCAGGGCTGCTGATGTTTTTATGGAAGTTTTGGGAGAAAATAAGAAAAGTCATAAAAGAAAGACTTGTTTTTTTTTTCCTCTCTCCCTCAACATCCCTTTTATCTTGGAAGGTGACGTCAACCAGATCCTGTTATAAAAACCGTGGTCATTTAATGAGATGCTTGTACTTTTCGAAAGGGTGAGGTGGAGATTATACAACCACAATGATCGTAAGAGAGAACCTGGGATGGGCTAAAAAGAAATACTTTATCTCAGTTTTTTTATTCCTGCTTTTGGGATGGAAGGCTTAGAGAAAGACTAGGATGAGAAAGGACTCACCATGTGTTTTACCTCTTCTAGGAATTAAATGTTTTGCCTTATCTACAATAGCTTTATCTTTGCAGAGGGGGGAGGGGCAAGCTGTTTTTTTCTTTTTCTTCCCTGGCTTCATCTTTCTTTTTTACTCCCCTCCCTCATTCGTTAATTTCATTCATCAATGTCATTCGTCAATTTCATTCGTCAATTTCATTCATCTCATTCGTCAATTTCATTCGTCAATTTCATTAATTGTCCTGCTTCCCATTTTATTCCACTACAATTCTATCAGGATGCTTGGGAGACCGACCAGCCCAAAGTCAGGCAGTGAGTTCAGTGGGATGAAGGTAGGCTAAAATGATTTCAGTCCAATTCTTTTAACCTACCAAAACACGCCAGCTTTTCCCCTTCTTTTGGTTGAATTCACTTCTCCAGCTACCTTAAAATAAAACCAATCACTCTAACAATCTTTTCCACGCCCTTCCTGGATAATGCCCCGTTCAACAATACCAAAAATTTTCTTGCCTTCCTAATGTGGCACTTTTCCAATGACCAGATTGTCATGTCTATAGTTCCTGGACAGCTTGGCTGGGGATGATGGAGTTTACAATCTGGAAGTCACTGAGAAGAAGAGAGAGAGGAAGAGAGGGAGAGGAAGGCAGGGAGAGGGAGAGAGAGGGAGAGGGAGAGGGAGAAGGAGAGAGAGGGAGAGGGAGAAGGAGAGAGGGAGAGAGAGAGGATGGAATGGAATGGAATTCAGCAAGGTTTCTCTTCCGTACCCCTATTTGCTCTTCTAGGAGAGGGAGAGAGAGAGGGGGTTTCTCTTCCTCATCCCCATTTGCTCTTCTAGGAGAGAGAGAGGTGGGGGGGGGGGAGGGGGGGGGGGGGAAGTGGGAGGAGGAGAGGGGGGGAGAGGGAGGAGGAGAGCGAGGGAGAGAGAGGGAGAGGGAGAGGGAGAGGGAGAGGGAGAGAGAGGGAGAGAGAGGGAGAGAGAGAGGGAGAGGGAGAGGGAGAAGGAGAAGGAGAGAGGGAGAGAGAGAGGGAGAGGGAGAGGAAGAGGGAGAAGGAGAGAGAGGGAGAGAGAGGGGGAGAGAGAGGGAGAGGGAGAGAGCCACCCAATGCAAGACCCAGAAAGGAACACAGCCTTTGACGGGGGGGGGGGTGAGGCTCATCAGTCACAATAAAGCTTTCTTTTTAAATTTTGGACAAGGGCGTGCTTAATGCATTCAACATTTTTTTTTTTTTTAAAAAGGGTCAAAACCAGAAAGAGAAGCAGAATGGGAGCAAACATCACTCAGGGTTAGCTTAATGTCAATCGCGTTCCACGATTGAGAGATGGAGAACATTTTCAGGCATTTTTACTTAAGATTGGGAGACAATTTGGCCTGAAAGCGGATAGAGAATATTCTGAATTTCCCCCTCCTATTGCTGGCAAAGGTTGGGGGGAAGGGGGTGTCAGCCAACACGAAGCAATCCTCCCCTCTCTCTTTCAATGGTGTGTGTGTGTGGGGGGGGGGGAGCCAGAGCTGAGAATCCAGTCAGTTTTCTCTTGTATAAAGCAACCCCCCCTCCCTGGGGTTTTATAGGGGTGGGGGAGAATGATCCATCCAGGCAAAGCTTCTGCTATTTTTTTTTTTTTAATCTTAAATGCAACAGGAAGAGGATAGAAGCAAGCTGCTTTCTTACTAGCCTTCTCTCCTCTGGTTTTCAGTAGGGGCTCTTTTTTAAAGGGGGGGGGGAGCTTCAGCTCATCCGTGCCTCTGTTCGGTTTCTTCCCAGGAGGAAGGGGAAAAAAAAAAACGAAAGGTAGAAAAAGAAGAACATTCCAATTTGATAATCCGCCAGGCTATGGAAGAGCACTCAAAGCCAATTATTCTGCATTTGTGGTTTTTTTAAAGGCCGACTGGCCACCCAGCACCAATGTCAGCCATTCGACATCAGCCATGCTTCGTCCTTCAGAAGGAACATCTCCATTATGTGAGGAAGGAGAGTTGGGTGGGTGGGTGGAGGGTTCCTGCTCCCCTACTTGAGCTAAACTTGGCTTTAAGGTTAGGACCTGGCTCGGACATCCCTCAAAGGCCAAAGACCACGGTTTAGTGAATCAGTTGCAGTTAGCTGTGGACTTCCAAAAGACATCAACCTGGCCATAACTAGGTCACTATATACATATGTTGAGTTTGGGTTCCTGCAGGACCACTATGGATGTCTTCAGCCCGAAGGGACTGAACCATCATGGTGTGGGGGATTGGCACAAGGCAAAGAGCCACCCATTTGGGTTGAGATACGGGCTGATCAACCACATGTCTTGGCTTCACACACAACAGCATCCATCTTGGCGGACAAGCCATCGTTTTCTGGGTCCCCATCACATTAAAGTCCGCATGGCCAACTGGCTCATCTAGCGCCTTCAACCTTGACGGACGACCCCCCAACAGTTTCCATTCACAAGACAACACCGGAAGACTCACAACAACTTGGGATGATGAAAAAGAACCCTCAAGTCTGCACCACCACCCAGCAACAGCTGGATTTTCTACTCTGGCTTATGCAAGCCCTACCGAGGTTTAGCCAGTCCTGTGAACCCGACCTAACGCCGGATGCCAAGCAGGGCGTGCCACGCCCGTCTTGCAAAGCTAAACACCCCCCCCTCCACGTCCTTCCCTTTCCCCAATCTTATCTCTGCCCCCCCCAACCCCCACCCCACTCACTCACTCACTCATTCACTCACCACTCGGGATTCTCCGCCGCCTTGGGGTTAAATCGGATGTCGCTGTTGACGTTGAACAAGAGGTCGGCCTCGTCCAGCGGCGGCACGGCCAGCTGGTAGAGCGGGTGGGCGAATAGCGCGGCCAGGCGGGAGCCGGTGCCCGCGGGCCCCGCCGCCGCGGCTTCTTCTTCTTCCTCCTCCTCCTCCTCCTCCCGGTAAACCGGCAGCAAAGGCGGCGAGTGGGGCTCGTCCTGCAACCGGTCCGCTGCTCTCGTTTGCCCTTTCGCGTGGAGCGCCCCGGTGCTGAAGGTTCGCAGCGGCGGCGCCTCTCCTCTCCGCTCGCCTTGGCCCGGCCCTTTCTCTCCGGAGCGCGAGCTGAGGTTGGAGCTGGGCTCGCTGCTGAAATCCTGCAAGAGCCGCAGCGTGTGCTTGCTAGGCCAGCCCGCGGCTGCCGCGGCCGCCTCCGAGGCGCCGGCTTTGGGTCTCCCCGGCTCCTCCTGCGCTGCAGCCGCCGCCGGCGGCGGAGGAGGCTCCGGCTCCAACGAAGACGGCGGCGGAGGTTCCTTGGGCCAGCCGCGCCGCTCTTCCCCCGGCTGGGCTGCTGCTGCTGCTGCGGCGGCGGCGGCGTGAGAGCAAGAGCAGCCCGGGCTTGCAACCGCCGCCCCAGCCTCCGACCCCGCGGCTCGCTTCTCCAGCTTGGGCAAGAGATCGATGAGGATGTGCAGAGTGCACGCCACCAGGAAAACCAGCAGGATGAGAACGCGGAATTTGCGCACCAGGATTAGCTTCATGGCTCCGGGGAAATGGGGGGGGGGGTGTCCCCCAATGCAAGATGGAAAAGCGACCCGGGGGGCTCAATTCAGCAGCCTGGGCTCGGAGAGCGGGAGAAGCGAGGCAGGGGGGGGCTTGTTTTTTTTTTT
>QLTV01004390.1:136669-154724 GCA_003457575.1 Thermophis baileyi
TCACTCCTTCTCTTCTCTCCCCCCTCCTCCTCCTCCTCCTCCTCCTCCTCCTCCTCCTCCTCCTCCTCCTCCTCCTCCTCCTCCTCCTCCTCCATGTGAACAGGCAAAAAGGCCATCTTTTTAGTTTACAAGAGCCACATTAATAGGCTCCTGGTCAGAAATATCAGAAAGACAATAAAATAATATAATAAAATAGTAAAGTACAGAAAAATGAATCCAATCCAATCCGATCAAAATACAGCTCTCCATTTCAGGACCCAGGTGATGGGATCTAATCAACCTTGACTGATCTTTTCTTGATTGGATGTTGAGTTCCATGGCCAACTGAAGTCAACTTTTCCACCCCATTCCTTTTTTACTGCTATCATCATTATCAAGGCCTCATTTTCCTCCAGATCAGCTAAGGACAAAAAAATTATCCATCTTCAAATTAGCTGACAAGCTCAAGGAAAATCAAAAGAGCCTCGTTTCTGCCTACTTTTCAGTCCATTATCAAGGGCTAAGGAAACCCTACAGTTGTTTTCGTTTAGGCGAATGTTTGTGCAGCCTAGGTCTGCAAAACCAGATGTTAAGCATCTGGAAAGCTCCTTGACTGTCAGGACCGAATTCTCAGGAATTCAGAGATGGGTTTCAAATCTAAAATCAGGAGATCAGACTGGGGGCTTCTATCCTATCATATTTTGAGGCTATGTGGACATGAGGGAGAAACTTATTTGGTACACATCTTTATTTATTAGATTCCCACCTTGCCTTTATTGCTTTATAAGTAATTCAATGTGGCAAACATGCCTAATATTCTTTCCTCCTCCTCTTTTCCCCACAACAACAACAACACTGTGAGGTGGGTTGGGCTGAGAGTGACTGACCTCAGGTCATGCAGCTAAGGCAGGTCTAGAACTCCCAGTCTCCTGGTGATTGGTCCAAAGTCACACAGCCGGCTTTCATGTCTAAGGCAGAACTAGAACTCCCAGTCTCCTGGTGATTGGTCCAAAGTCACACAGCTGGCTTTCATGTCTAAGGCAGAACTAGAACTCCCAGTCTCCTGGTGATTGGTCCAAAGTCACACAGCCGGCTTTCATATCTAAGGCAGAACTAGAACTCCCAGTCTCCTGGTGATTGGTCCAAAGTCACACAGCCGGCTTTCATGTCTAAGGCAGAACTAGAACTCCCAGTCTCCTGGTGATTGGTCCAAAGTCACACAGCCGGCTTTCATGTCTAAGGCGGAACTAGAATTCCCAGTCTCCTGGTTTCCAGGCCAGCACCTTAACCATTACACCAAACTGGCTCCCTTTTGATGTAAGCTTATGCAATATTCCACACAGAGTACAATCTCAAATTCTTAACATTGCAAAACAAAATTCCATGCCTTCACAGCAGCAACATCTTGCAATGTATTTTATGGAGAAAAACCAGATACCAAAAAGTGGGTGCCTTAGGGGGAAAGTGCAGAAAACCAAAACTTTGTGTGATATTTTTTTTTAAAAAAAATAAAGCTCAGAGGTGGCAAATAGCAATAGCACTTAGACTTATATACTGCTTCATGGTGCTTTACAGCCCTCTCTAAGTGGTTTACAGAGTCAGCCTCTTGCCCCCAACAATCTGGGTCCTCATTTTACCGACCTTGGAAGGATGGAAGGCTGAGTCAGTCTTGAGCTGGTCAGGATCGAACTCCTGGCAGTGGGCAGAGATAGCCTGCAACACTGCATTACAATAACTGTCCCACTATTCCTTCCTTCCTTCCTTCCTTCCTTCCTTCCTTCCTTCCTTCCTTCCTTCCCAAGCTATAGTAGACTTATATGCCACTTCACAGTACTTTTACAGCCCTCTCTAAGTGGTTTACACAGTCAGCATACCCTAACCCTAACCCTAACCCTAACCCTAACCCTAACCCCCAACAATCTGGGTCCTCATTTTACCGACCTCGGAAGGGACCAGTTTGAAGACCAAAGCAATCAGAAACTCAGGAGAAACTGAAATTGATGGTTTATCCTTAGCCATAGGCCTCTCCCAACTTTTGAACACGAACCACTATCAGATGCCTTCAACTTCATCTCTGAAATTCAGCAGGCTGATGGGTAAATTTCTACCTGCCAGAGATTTCTCTGCAGAAGAGCCAGGATCCCTGTTTTGTATTAATCCTGACAGTCTACCATCCCTGCTTGGAATTGGATATGGCTGGGTTAGAGGTAGAAAAACCATTGCCATAGCAACACAAACATCTCCTCAAATCCTCCCACTCGGGGGTCCTCGGCAGAATGGGAGGCCCAGCTATTCCTGCTTTCCCTAGCAGTGGTGTTGTTCTCTTTTCAGCTTCTTTAAGGCTAATTAAATACCACTTGACATTGTGTATAATAAACAGAGACGATGCTCTCCGCGGGCCCCACCGAAACCATTTCAGAGGGTCTCTTGTGCCCACTAGGATGTTGACATCCCAAAGAATAAGAAGCCTAATTAGTATCACCTAGGAGGCGCATCCCGGCATAATCGTGGCTGCAAACTCTGAACAATTAATCATTGAGCTCAGATAGGTCGTCTGGTTCATTTTTCAATTTCTTTTTCTATCCCACATGGGTTCCAACTGGAGAGGGGATTGAGTGAAGCAAAAAAATAAGGCTCGGTGATTGGGGAGGGTGCATCTCCCTCCACCACCACCTCAAAGTAAAAAATAGAGACAAATGGTTAATCAGAGAGAAATTGAGACCCGAGATTTGGCTAGTTGGATGTTTCTATTCCAAGCACTTCAGTCAACTGGAACTTTATTGTGGAATCAGACACTTTTAATGCATCCCTTTGATATGGAAAATTGGGGCATGGGGAGAGCAGAATTCTTATCAAACTTCTGCAATTAAGACATTGAGAAAGGATCTTCTGGACTACCAGACCAAGGGATATTCAATGGAGCTCTGCAAATCCTAGAAAATGAAGATTCAACTAACCTTCTATGGTGATTCTCAGTCATCCAGGTCACGGTTGACCCAAAGGTGCTTTTTCAGAAGGCAGCTGGACTTTGGTTTTCCTTGAAGACGAGCAGTTGGATTTTCTCTGTCTCCTCTGGAAGAGAAGAGACAAGAAGACGATTAAGGGACTAGAGGCTGAAACACATAAAGAACGGTTGCAGGAATTGTCTGGTTTAGTGAACAGAAGGTCTAGATGTGACATGATAGCAGTGTTCTGATATTTGAGGGGCTGCCACAAAGAAGAGGGGGGTCAACCTGTTCTCCAAAGCACCTGAGGGCAGGACAAGAAACAACGGATGGAAACTAATCAAGGAGAGAACCAACCTAGAACTAAGGAGAAATTTCCTGACAGTAAGAACAATGAATCAGTGGAACAATATGTCTTCAGAATTTGTGGGTGTTCCAACACTGGAGATTTTCAAGAAGAGATTGGACAACCATTTGAAATGGTGTATAGGGTCTCTTGCTTGAGCAGGGGGTTGGACTAGGAGACCTCCAACGTCCCTTCCAACTCTATTATTCTGTTTCTGTTCTGCTTCTCATCCGAGAAGCAGAAGTGAAGAAGCTTCTTGGATGAGAAGCAAAACGTCTTCAAGGAAATACAAAGTCCATCTGCCTTCTGAAAAAGCACCTTTGGGATGCAACTGAATTGATTGATTGAGTTGACTGAAGTGAGTTGACTGAATTGATTGATTGAGTGATTTGATTGACCCACATCTTCAGACTGAATTACAGCCTCAATTCAATGTTTCCGATGGAATTGAAGTCAAATCAAATTAAATCACAACATTCAATTGGATGTTGGCCGATCTTCCTATCTCTGCACCTTGTTCAGAATCAGGTGTCCTACCACCATGTTTGGCAATGTGCTTTGCTCCCTGCTTCTTAAGTAGCATCATTTATGACAGCCATCATGGCAATCTGTGCTAAATCTGTCTGTATCTCATTCCAGGAGACAGTGAGTTCTAGTCCTGCCTTTGCCATGAAAGCAGCAGGGTGACTTTGGGGCAATTGCCAGGAGACGGCGAGTTCTAGTGTTGCCTTAGGCGTGAAAGCTGGCTGGGTGTAAGGCCCTGCCTCTCCTTCTTTCCAAAGAAAGTGTAGACTCTTGAAACTTGGTATTTCAAAAGGAATCTTTTATTGAGAGGAAGTGATAGCAGAACAAAGGCAAAGCAGATTCTAAATTCCCTCCAATACTATACAGTTACAGTAGAAATAGGTCTTTAGAATCCCTCCTTCCAGTCCGATGTGGATTTAGCCAATCCACAGGTGTGAAGATGTTATTGTAATGCCCTTCCTGAGAAACAGATAAGGAGCCGTTCCCAGGATCTTCTTCCGCTTCTAGCAAACTGAAACAATCCACATGGCCCTCCCTCCTTATGTTCTGACCTAGGCTTCCTGATTAAACAACACAGCACAAATGGCATCTCAGAAACCTCTTTTATTTGTAACGGCTGCTAATTATTTTCATTAGCAGTCGTCATAAGTCCAAACAAAGTAAAGCAAGTCTTTTATTTGTAACGGGTGCTAATTAGTGTCATTAGCAGTCGTCATAAGTCCAAACAAAGTAAAGCAAATCCGACTAAAGTCTTTCAAGGAAAGGCAGATAAAAGTCCTAACAAAGGAAAACAAGTCCGACTAAAGTCTTTCAGGGAAAGGCAGATAACACACACGAACCTTGCTCTCCTTTGGCAAACTGCCAAAGACCAATTTGCAGGAAAAACTTGGCAAGTTCAAACAGGAACAAAACCTGAATCCAAGTTGCAATGTCGAGAACGAGAGATGAACTGAGTTGCTTCCTGCAACAAACCCTTTCGTGTTCTCCACTTATATAGCCTATGGGAGGGGCCAATGATCCCCAAGCCTTACTCCCAAGTAGTCCTTCTCCTCTGTAACTGTTCTTGCCTTCTGGCAGTTCTGCGCCTACGTGCATTTAGAACAGGCTCCTCCTGTTCCTCTGCCTTGCTCATGTCAGGCTCTGGAGGTTCTGAAAGTGGGACAGACCTCCCCAATGGCCCTGGCTGGATCTCTGCCTCTGGCACCGAGCCTTCTCCCGACTCCAGGCCTGGCCCAGGTTCCTCCCCAGCCTCCTCGCTGTCCGAATCTGCTGCCAGCTCCGCAGGCCGCTGGCGGACCACAATACCTTATTACATTCCACAAAAGGTGAGAATACTCCAGGGCGCCTAGGCGCCAGGATAAAGGTTATAAAATACAGCTTATCCCCATGTTCCCCCCTCCCTCCATTTGAATGGCAGTTATCACATTAGGGATTTGACACTGGGTGACTTTGGGCCAGTCTGTCTCTCTCAGTCCAATCCACCTCACAGGGTTGTTGTTGTGGGGAAAATAGGAGGAGGGAGCATTATTAGGTATGTCCCAAAGGTGCGTTTTCAAGAGGCAACTGGACTTTCTGGTTTTTCTTTGAAGGCGTTTCACTTCTCATCCAAGAAGCTTCTTCAGTTCTGACTGGATGGTGGGGAATGGATAACCATGACCTGGATGACTGAGAACCTCCATAGAGTATTAGGTATATTTGCTGCCTTGAATTACTCATAATAAAGTGAATAAAGGCAGGATATGAAAAGAAATCTAATAAAATGTAGGATACAAATAAGTAAATAAGGGATTTACAAACACCAGAGTTCACAATTTTGATTTTATCACTAATTGTTTGTGAATAGCTGTATATTTAGTTTAGAATCTGAAAATTATTTTTAAGCACTAAGCAAAATATAAGCATCAGGAACTATGTTCAGCACAGTATAAATCCCAAAATAAAACCATGAACCACAATAAATTCTATGCATACCAATAAAAGTCTATTCTAATTCAGAAATCCTATCACACCAAAATATAGACTTTGGGCAGAGGAGAAATCCAGATTTTGGGTGCAGCCCCAAATAACCAACTGCCAGCCCTTTTGTAAAGTTTGTAAGGATTCTTGAGAGGCCTTCTTGGTAACCTTTCATTTTGGAAGAACGGAGAAACTTTATGCTTCTTTATTCAGAAGCTGTCCTTGGATGGCCTTCCATAAATTAGCACACATGGCTATGGTACCCTAAAGACAAATGGGTGGGAAGACCTTTGCCAGCCAAATGTCTCTGCATTCAATTCCTGCTGAAGGCAGGAGAACAAGGCTAAAAATAGAAGGAGTGACAACTCTTCCAGCCAGCTTTGAACTATCGAGTGAACTGTCTTCCAATTGGTATTCAGACTCATCTTAAAACAAGTGGTTGAAGTTGCAGACGTGATGGGCCCTTTTGGCCAGGTCAAACTCCAGAAAAATCTGGAAGGGTATTGCATTTTTCCTGAGAGTTCTCTTTGATGAGAAGAGCTGGCCTCAAAAGTCCTTCCTTCCCTCCATCCCCTCGACCTTCCTTCCTTCCTTCCTTCCTTCCTCTCCACCTTCCTCCCCTCCTGCCCTTTCCACCACTGCCTTCCTTCCTTCCTTCCTTCCTTCCTTCCTTCCTTCCTTCCTTCCCCTTCAAAGTCCACCTGTTTTATCCCTTGTTTTGACCTCTTCAAGACTGTGCTTTTCTCGGAAAAACAGGATTTTTACAGCACATAGAACCATTTCCACCTTTACAGGTGAGAAAGTCTCAACTCTTTATCTGTCAGGAATTAATTCTGATCTACAAGTAGCTTGATGTAAATGAGTCACAGCACAATCTCTTCCTGCTAATGAGAAACCAAGAGGAGAAACCAATAGAAGGGTAGTTCAGTACCATGGAGAGCTCCCCAGGGGCAGCTCACTTTAATAAGCCTTTGGCCACGTAGGTAGAAGTCCGTCCTTCCTTCCTTCCTTCCTTCCTTCCTTCCTTCCTTCCGCAACTTTAAGAAAGATTTGTGACCACCGCCAATGCCTTTGCAAATGTAACTCGCCAATATTTTTCCCTTTGCATTTTCAGGTATCAATCCAGACATTGAAAGATATCAAATTAATCCAGACAAAACCAGAAAGCATCTTGCATTCCTGAAATCTAATTTCACCCCTGGTTAAGTCGATGTTGGTAGCTTTCGTTCCTGTCTGTTACAGCCAAGAATATACTGTAGTTGTCATTTACCTTAGTTCCAATCCAACCTGTTCTCGTTCTTGTTTGTTTTAAAAAGCTGGTTAAGAATGTGGGAGACTTTTGTTTGGACTGCATGATTAAATAAGCTGGCCTAATTGTAAATATGCAAATGAGGACCATGATCCTCCAGATTGCACATGAGTCTAAATTTTGCAGCACAACCCAAAACACGCACCCCAAAATGTTTATGTAAGGAATAATCACATGGTAGAAAACTTGCCTACCCACTACAGGTAGTAGGGACAGTAGTTTGCGACAAGAAATGCAAATTGTTTGCAGCGGTTGGTGGAGGGAGGGGGTTTTCACAATAGGTTGTGAAAATTCTGTCAAACCTGTTATGCTGTCCCTTTCATCATTGTATCCCTTTTCATTTTCTCCCCGAGATCACTGGGTAAAAATAATCATTCTTGAGAAGAGGTCCTTTCAACATTTTTTCTCCCGATGACTGGATCTGTGCCCAGACTTATTTTGGATTATTATTATTTTTTTAAGCTTCAGTGCACTTTGCCAGAATTCCAGCTGAGGAGGTGGACAAGCTCTTGAAAATTCAGAGGTATGGGCAGCAGTAATGAAAAATGAGAAGAAGACTCGGGTTCACAGTGTCGGCCTAAAGATTGATGTCAAATCAATTGGTGTGTCCTTCAGAATTGGTGGAAGCTCTTCAAATTCTAAAGGCCTCTACTCAATCTTTCTGAGTTTGGTCACGCTCTTTCTCCTTAATTTTGAGCAAGAAGAAGAACCCATTGCTACTACCACCATCACATGTCTTATACATCCCCCCCCCAAATGGGATAATCTTACCATATCTCAGAAACAAAATGGAGGATGTCACAGGCTGGTGGATTGCTAAGCATCAGTTTTGGAAAAGGCAATGGATCAAAATCTGGGGGGGGGGGAACAAAGAAGAAAAGTTGTGATTTATTTTGAATCAAGGCAGATGGAAGGAAAGGCAAGCTAGGTTCTTGAAAAGGTTGGCAAATTTAGAAGTATTTCCATTCACATCTCAATCCCTCATTTGTAGGGTCCTTAGTGCTCTCTGAACTTGGTTGTTTGCTTGCAGACTTTTTGTTACCAGACTAGATAAAACCCTACCCTAGTTTCATCTTCCCATCTTCACTGTTAGGGAGAGATTTTTGCTATAAAGTAGAAGAACCAATGAGGTGAAAGTAAATACAGGAAACAAGAGCCTTCTCCCCCTACTGAGCTTCTTGGATGAGAAGCGAAACGTCTTGAAAGAAAAACCAGAAAGTCCAGTTGCCTCTTGAAAAAACACCTTTGGGACAACCATGACCTGGATGACTGAGAATCTCCATAGACCTTGAAAAAGAAGTTCTGAAGAAGCTTCTTGGATGAGAAGCGAAACGTCTTCAAAGAAAAACCAGAAAGTTAGGGTTGCCTTTTGAAAAAGCACATTTGGGACAACCATGACCTGGATGATGGAGAATCTCCATAGACCTTAAAGAAGAAGTTCTGAAGATGCTTCTTGGATGAGAAGCGAAACGTCTTCAAAGAAAAACCAGAAAGTCCAATTGCTTCTTGAAAAAACACCTTTGGGATAACCATGACCTGGAGGATGGAGAACCTCCGTAGACATTCTCCCCCTACTCCTCCATCTCATTGAAATAATGCTCTCCACCATAGCAGAAATGGGGGGGGGGGAGAGATATCAAGTGCTGAAGAACTTCTGATGATAGGATGAACTCTAGGGTCCTTGTTTGGAATATAAATGAATGCATTAAAGCCCAAATGCAACAATCTCCGCTTGAAGATGAGAAGCATAAATAAATAAATAAATAAATAAATAAATAAATAAATAAATAAATAAATAAATAAATAAATAAATAAATAAATAAATAAATAAATAAATAAATAAATAAATAAATAAATAAATATATCTGAAAGGCAGCTCCATCAAATGACATTCACTGTGTCAGCTACTCAAGAAACATCGGACTCTATTTGTTCTGACCTAGGCTTCCTGATAAAACAATACAGCACAAACGGAGTCCAAAAAACCTCTTTTTCTTTTAATGGCTGTGAATTATTTTCATTTCCAGCCGTAATAATTCCTAAACAAAGATATGGATGAGAAGCGAAACGTCTTCAAAGAAAAACCAGAAAGTTAGGGTTGCCTTTTGAAAAAGCACATTTGGGACAACCATGACCTGGATGATGGAGAATCTCCATAGACCTTAAAGAAGAAGTTCTGAAGATGCTTCTTGGATGAGAAGCGAAACGTCTTCAAAGAAAAACCAGAAAGTCCAATTGCTTCTTGAAAAAACACCTTTGGGATAACCATGACCTGGAGGATGGAGAACCTCCGTAGACATTCTCCCCCTACTCCTCCATCTCATTGAAATAATGCTCTCCACCATAGCAGAAATGGGGGGGGGGAGAGATATCAAGTGCTGAAGAACTTCTGATGATAGGATGAACTCTAGGGTCCTTGTTTGGAATATAAATGAATGCATTAAAGCCCAAATGCAACAATCTCCGCTTGAAGATGAGAAGCATAAATAAATAAATAAATAAATAAATAAATAAATAAATAAATAAATAAATAAATAAATAAATAAATAAATAAATAAATAAATAAATAAATAAATAAATAAATAAATAAATATATCTGACAAAGATCCTGGAGCACCGGGGAACTGCCAGCAGACTGGAAAAGAGCTGATGTAGTTCCCATCTTCAAAAAAGGGGGAAACAAGAGTGTTGAACAAAGTTGCTTCCTGCAATGAGCACACACGTTTGCTCCTCTGTTATGTCCTATGGGAGGGGCCAATCATCTCCAAGCCTTACTCCCAAGTAGTCCTTTTCTTCCTTAACTGTTCTTGACTTCTGGCAGCTCTGTGCATGCGTGCATTGGGAACAGGCTTTGTTCCTCTGCCTTGCTTATGTCAGCCTCTGGAGGCTCTGGAGTCAGCACAGACCTCCCAGATGGCCCGGGCTGGATCTCTGCCTCTGACACCGAGCCTTCTTCAGACTCCAGGACTGGCCCAGGTTCCTCCCCAGCCTCCTCGCTGTCCAACTCTGCTACCAGCTCCACAGGCCACTGGCGGACCACAACACTATGTTCATCAGGGGAAAAATGTCAATTTGCTCTTAAAATAGTCGTAAAATTGGTAGGTTGCTGTCCAAGCGTACACAGCACGATGCGGAGTTCGAACGGTACTGTTGGATGATTCAGTGGAGACAAAAGAGCTTCAGGGCCCCTTCCTTTCCGAAGACCCAGACAGATGCCTGGCTGTATGAATAGATGTTGACATTCAAAATCTAGCAGGCTTTGAAAGGAGAACACAGGTGGGCAGAGAGAGGGAACCAACCATTAAGATCTACCACTGAGTACATTGGCAAGGGCACCAGAAGAAAAGGAAGCTTTGAAAGAGTTTCTCATCTAGCTATATTTGGAGTGCCATACTCACCATCTTGATGTTCAGAAATGAAAGAGGGATGATTTGGGTGGCTATGATTTGAAAGCTCTTCTTGGGTTATCCCCTATAGTGTTTCTCAACCTTGGCCACTTAAAGACGTGTGGACTTCAACTCCCAGAATTCCAGTGCAAGAGAGACCACATCTATTTCATCTTCTATATCAGTGTTTCTCAACCTTGGCCACTTGGGATGATTTGGGTGGCAAAGATTTGACCTCATCTCTTCTCTCCTCATCTATAGTGTTTCTCAACCTTGGCCACTTAAAGACGTGTGGACTTCAACTCCCAGAATTCCAGTGCAAGAGAGACCACATCTATTTCATCTTCTATATCAGTGTTTCTCAACCTTGGCCACTTTAAGATGTGTGGACTTCAACTCCCAGAATTCCCCAGACAGCATGGGGAAAACTATCTGTGTTCCTCAACCTTGATTACTTTAAGATGTGTGGACTTCAACTCCAGTGCAAGAAAGAACCAGTCTACTTCATCTTCCATATCAGTGTTTCTCAACCTTGGTCATTTTAAGATCCGTGGACTTCGACTCCCAGAATTCCAATGCAAGAGCGAACACATTTACTTCATCTTCTATATCAACATTTCTTAACCTTGGCAACGTTAAGATGTGTGGACTTCAACTCCCAGAATTCCCCAGCCAGTTGAAGTTTTCCCCGTGCTGGTTGGGGGGAATTCTGGGAGTTGAAGTCCACACATCTTAAAGTTGCCAAAGTTAAGAAACACTGTCCTACACCCCTGGTTCTGCATAAAAAGGTAAAGGTTCCCCTCGCACATATGTGCTAGTCGTTCCTGACTCTAGGGGGCGGTGCTCATCTCCATTTCAAAGCCAAAGAGCCAGCGCTGTCCGAAGATGTCTCCGTGGTCATGGGGATTTGAACCGCCAAACTGCCGACCTTTCTGATCGACAAGCTCAGCATCTTAGCCACTGAGCCACCGTGTCCCTTTTTGGTTCTGCATAATGTATTGCAATAGCTTCCATGGAACAAGAGAGCTAAAGCTACACCCAAATGGCCTTTCTGAATTTCTAGGGCAGACAATAGAAGATTCCACAGGAATTGGATGAAGGATTTCCCTTGTCGTTAAGTAAATGTAAGAGCACTCTAATCCACCCAGGAGAATTTTATTGATAGTCTTCTTGGAGAGGCATTTCAAAAGTCCATTCTCTTTCATCAACTTGGATGAAAACAGGGAGCATTAACCTATATATTGCAATATCACCACTGAATGTTCTTCCGTGGATCCTGATGGGTATTGTTCTTCTACTTTTGGGACTCATTTTCCCCTGCTTTGGTATCTCAGCTTTAGAGCTAAGACAAGGAGCAAAAGAAATGGCAAGATAATAAAGTTATCTGACTGTCAGATAATAAAATAAAAGTAACAATAAGAGAAAGCAAGGAATAATTGAACAATGATAGATTGCAACTTATTATAATTGTGTATCATTATTAAAAATTATTAGAAATACATAAGTTGATTGAATGTAATAACTTATGACTAATTTTACTAGTTTTATTTGTATTAGAATGTATGACACTCAGGTGCCACACTGTTCACACATTGATGTGATATGTTTGTAAAAAAATAAAAAAAACTTTTTTAAAAAAGTGGCAAGATGTCACGTGTAAACTGACAAGTGGTGAATTGTGAAGGTTGAAGTGAAGAACGTCTAAGGAGGTTCAGCCACAAGAAGTGACCTACATTTTGAACCAGCACAGCTTGTCAATGTTGTTCAGATTGCTCCCTCAGAGAAGAAGGCACCACAATTAGGTGTCCACATCCCTCGCTTTTAGGGATCCTGCTGAGTTTTTCTGCTCAAATCTGGTGACAGATTTGTGATAGCCGAGTGTCCCTGGGCTCCCACTGCACATGGCATCACGTAGAATGAAATTAATCAGACCTCATTTCCGATCAGATGCAAATGAAATTATAATTCATTCCAGTCTCCCAGTTCATATAACTTTTTATTATAACATGACAAAAACCTGGAGACATCCTCTCTGGGAGTCAAACTGATTGTGATTGAGGGTTGAACAGAAAAGCGGAAGGTCACCTCATCACCAGCCGAGAAGTTCAAGATTCATTCTCTTGGCTACTCCTGAAATGACCCCTTTGGATGGAGGACTGCCCTCTGTAAAGCTGGACATGAGGCCACCCCACAAGTGACATATCAAGGGCTTTCTTCTTGATTCTGTTGAGCAGGACTTCTAATTGCTTAAGCCACAAAGACTTCCTTTGACATTATGAATCGGGGTTCATCTTTCAGAAGAACCATTACTTCTACAGTGAGACACACTGAACCACCACGGTGGAATTAAAATGCCAATCTCAGTGGTTCTGTCTAGTCCCCCCCCCCAGTTGTACCCTACCTGACTTGCTCTCCATGTCATTCCATCATCTGGATGGATTCTGTTGGATGAATGTCCTCCTAGCTTGACATCTAGGACCAGACTCGACCACTGCAAGCACATCAGAAGGCTCAACGTTATTTACACGGATGATCTCACTGACCTTGGGAACAACAGAACATTAACCATCCCTTGAGCAAAGATAACCAGCTTTCTTTCATGTTTCCAGATGCAGCCCTTCGTTAATGTATCTCTTCTTCTTATGGAGAAGCCTGGAGTGATCTACTTGCCCGAGGACAGATGTTCACATCATAGCAAACCAACAGAATGATTGACGTTAATTGTGAGAGCACTTGGCAGTTTTCCACAAAATGGCTAAACAGAGAATAATTTGCGAGCTGTCCAGATAGATCCCTCAAAGGTCTGTTGTACTTCCTACAGGTCTAGATGGGGAAAGATAGTTACCATAATCCAAGCAAGAACGTGCAGAGGTTCATACTCCTTACAGATGCTCCTTGCAAGCATGGCATTTATCAAGTGGCTGTTAAAAGGAATTGTGTTAAAAGTGACACACTCGGTAGCTGAAGTATTGTAACCCTGTCTTCTAGGTTACAGGTAGTCCATGTAGGAGAAGAGCAGGCAGAGCTGGGGGGGTGGCGGAGTTAAATGGGTCATCAGCCTAGAGTCATTAGGTTCCCACAAATAGTCTAAATCCAACTCCTATTGAATTTAATTGATTCTTATCTGGTCCCAATTTAGTGTTGAACTTTTATTGATTTTGAGACATAGGCTTGAGCAATCAATATTCTGAACTGCAACTTAACGTATGGTCCTTGATTCATTCAACGACCCTTCAAACTTACAATGGCACCAGAAACAGTGACGACCTTGCATGTTGAAATCACTCAAATATCTGGATTCTAAGCCATGAAGTGCTTTTAGGTGATATCCAGTACCTTGAATAGCATCTAGAAGTCAACTCACAACCAATGCAGCTTGCAAATGACACAAGGATCTGCTACACAATGCCCATCATTCTCCAGTTTGCATCAGAAGAAGCTTTTGAGTATTCTTCAAGGACATGTCTCCGGTCAATCTGAGGTGGGGAGAAAGTTGGGGAGAAGCTTTGGGTGAAAGTCCCGATTTGGTAGGGGGACAAGATTAATTCTCTCAGTTATGTAGTATATGACTGTCCTTGGTTTCATTATACCCATTACACCTTCTCTGAGGAATCACAGCCTTAAATGAATTAAATATATAGTAGTTCTATTTATTAATAGAATGAGTTGGAAGGGATCTCAGAGATGTTCTAGTCCAACCCCCTGCTCAAGCAGGAGACCCTATACCAGTGATGGCTAACCTTTTCGGCACCGAGTGCCGAAAAGGTAGCGTGGAAATGTCATGTGCGCGTGCTCATCAGGGCCACACTCCAGAAAAGCCGAGCTTCTGGGTTCTAGCACGCATGCGTGCCCGATGATCAGCTGGCCGGCACGCATGCGCAGGCCGGTTTTCGGCACTGCCATGCACGCGAAGGGATCATGCTCCGGAAAAGCCAAATTTCCGGGTTCTGGCACGCATGCGCACCCGACAATCAGCTGGCCGGCGTGCATGCACACATTGATTTTCGGCACTGCCACGCGCACGAAGGACAGCTGATTGTTGTGCGTGCATGCACGCCAGAAACCCAAAAGACAAACAGGCAAGGTCGCGCGTGCTGGGCGACCTGGCTTTGCATGTCACATTGAGCATGCGTGCCAAAGGTTTGCCATCACGGCCCTATACCATTCCGGGAAAATGGTTGTCGAAATCTCTTCTTGACAACCTCCAGTGATGGAGCACCCTTCTGGAGGCAAGCCATTCCACTGATTAACTGTTCTCACTTTTAGGAAATTTCTCCTTAATTCTAAGTTGGATCTCTCTTTGATAAGCTTCCATCCGTTACGTTTTGTTCTGCCCTCAGGTGCTTTGGAGAACAGGACAATCTCTTCTTCTTTGTGACAGCCCCTCAAGTACTGGAAGACTAGACCTACAGGTTTTGAAAGCTTCCTTAGAGCACCTTGACTCTGGTTAACTTATAACAAATAAGATAGTTAGATAGTTGGTTAGATAGATAGTTGACAAGATAACAAATGGCTGTCCAATCTCTTCTCAAAAACCTCCAGTATTGGAGCACCCACAACTTCTGAAGGCAACCCATTCCACTGATTAATTAACAGAATAACAGAGTTGGAAGGGACCTTGGAGATCTTCTAGTCCAATCCCCAACTCAAATAGGAAATCCTATACCCGTGATGGCGAACCTATGGCACGCGTGCCACAGGTGGCACACAGAGCCCTCTCTGCGGGCACACCAGCCGTCACCCCAGCCCAGCTCCACCGTGCATGCGTGCGTGCCCCCCGCCGGCCAGCTGGTCTTTGGGTCTCTGCCGCACATGCGTGGGGGGCGGGGCTTTTCCCGATCTCCGCAGGTTCCCCCCCAGCGCGCCTTACCTTTCTACTCCATTTCTGCCACCCACACTAACCTGGAAGCCAAAATGGGGTGCGAGGCCCTGCTGCACCCTGTTTTGGGCCTGGAAAGCTTCCTGCACCAACCTGGAAGCCAAAATTGGGCACGGGGAGGCGCATGCGCGGGGGATGCATGCACATGTGCAGGGTGGCGCATGCGTGGGGGGCGCTCGCATTACATTTTGGGGATTGGGGCACGTGCGTGTGCATTTGTGTGTGTGTGTGCGCGCGCTTTGGGCACTCGGCACCAAAAAGGTTAACCATCACTGTCCTATACCATTCCAGACAAGTGGTTGTCCAATCTCTTCTTAAAACCTCCAATGATGGAGCACCCACAACTTCAGAAGGCAAGCCGTTCCACTGATTAATTGTTCTCACTGTCAGAAAATTTCTCCTTCTCCATATAGTAAACTTCTCCACATTGTAAACTTCTCCATCTAGTAAACATGATTGCAGCCCACGTGTTTAATACTTTTTTTTTTTTTTTTTTTTTCCCCCCCCTTGTTTAATACTTTTTTTTTTTTTTTTTGGTTCCACCACAATGACAATGGGGATATTTTGAACGGATTCTCACGGAGGCATTTTGCTCCACGATGCGTTTTCAGGTCGGCCCAATCTATTTCATGGAGATGTTTTAATTAACCATCCTGGGGGACAGCTTTCCAGGAGAAGCCGACATTTCCAACAAGATCATATTTGATGCTAAAGAAGAAATTATTCCAAGATGATGGGGAGAGACCAAGAGAGCAAGAAAATGACAGCGTGAAGATAGAAGGAGGAAATTACGCTACGGGGAGCTTTACATTTGATATAAAAGTGTGAGACAAGGCAGTGATTAGAAACAGAAAAAAAAATAAGCTTTGTTTAATAGGGGATTGATAGCAGGCTACGGAGTGGGTGGCCAAGCCATAGCAAAGATGCCAGAAGCAGCAGAGGCAAGGGAATTCTGGGAAAGTCTCCAACTGGCCTCCTTTCCAACCCCAATTGCCGTCGTAAGTTGAGGACCGGCTGTGTATCTGCTTTTCTTCTTTTCCTCTTTCCTCAGTTTCCGTTCCTTGCTTTTTTTTCCCCTTTAAAGATGAATTAATGGGGGAGGACTACCAAAGAGAAGATTGTGGAGGAATGTGCTATAAATATTTACATAAGCACGTCTCTAGGGTTACATTACACCATTCTATATCGCAGCTAACATGTGGGCCATTCTCCTAAAACTGCCTGCAAAACGGCACGATTTTTCACACACCAGATGAAAGTATGAAAAGGAAAGGAAAAAAAAATTCTCCACCTGTTTAAGATTTGCCTTATTTCACCAGGATGTTTTTGTCAGAGCACAATAAAATTTGCTGATGGTAGCCTCGAATAGCTCACCCGTAAGGGCTTTACTCCACCACCCGTGAAATGCAGACAGGTAGACCTCATTTAATCACAGTTCAAAGACATGATATCTTCGGAAAACGTGATTTGCAACCTGTCCCCACAGTTACGACTGTCGCATCATCCACAGGGCCATGTGATCGCAATTCTGGTGCTTGGCAACCGGCTCGCATTCACAACCACTGGCTGCATCCTGTGGTAACATGATCATAATTTGTTACCTTCCCAGCTGTTTCATCTCATCTATCTCAAACCCCCCTCCACCCATGGAAAAATTGATCAATTTAAGACTACAGGTAATCCTCGATTTACAGCCACAATTGAGTCCAAAGTTTCTCTTGCTAAGTGAAACATTTGTTAAGTGAGGTTGCCCCACCTTACAACCTTTCTTGTCACAGTGTAGAGTGTAGAGAGTAGCAATAGCACTTAGACTTATATACCGCTTCACAGTGCTTTACAGCCCTCTCTAAGCGGTTCACAGAGTCAGCATATTGCCCCCAACAATCTGGGTCCTCATTTTACCCACCTCGGAAGGATAGAAGGCTGAGTCAACCTTGAGCCAGTGAGATTTGAACCGCCGAACTGCAGCTAGCAGTCAGCTGAAGTAGCCTGCAGTACTGCACTCTAACCACTGCGCCACCTCGGTAGAATAGAATAGAATGGAATGGAGTAGAGTAGAGTAGAAGCAGAATAGAATAGAATAGAATAGAATAGAATAGAATAGAATAGAATAGAATAGGAATAGGAATAGGAATAGAATAGAATAGAATAGAATAGAATAGAATAGAATAGAATAGAATAGAATAGAATAGAATAGAATAGAATAGTCCACATCAAAAAAAAAGCAAAGCAAACTATTGGAAAATAAAAAATTAGGAATATACAGATAATGAAGGGAGAATTTAAATTGTAGAATTAGAGACAGAAACAAAAACTATACTCCTTATAAATACATATACATCAAACTCAAATTAATATGCATTCTACAATAAAATACACAAAAATAATTAATAGAACTACAATACAAAGAATTCCATATAATTGGAAATTTTAAGGCTATAACAGATATCAAAAAGGACCATAAAACTCACTTTAAACTAAGAAAACACATTACCCAAACCATTTTCTGAACTTGTATTAGAATATAATTTACGAAAATTATAAATATTAATTTGTTAGATGTACATATATACCTATATAAAATGGAAAAGACATATATGTAAATGAATGTATATAGAAATGGAAAAGGCAATATGTACTAAGGAAATCCATAAAAGAGATATATGACATATACAAAAAATTGACCAGAAAGTAGATATACATAGAAGAGTCAAGTATAAAATATAAATT
>QLTV01004390.1:163256-176942 GCA_003457575.1 Thermophis baileyi
ACATGACCACCTAGCCAGACCCACCCAGCCGGTCATTAGGCAAATCATATTAGTGGTGCACGGGATTTAAAATTATGAATTTAGTGGTCCCTGAGGTCCGAAAGGTTGGTGACCCCTGAACCAAGGGGAGAAGCAACCTACAGTAGAACTAAGAAGAAATTTCCTGACAGTGAGAACAATTAATCAGTGGAATGACTTGCCTCCAGAAGTTGTGGGTGCTCCATCACTGGAGTTTTCAAGAAGACATTGGACAGCCATTTGTCTGAAATGGTATAGGGTCTCCTGCCTGATGAGGGGGTTGGACTAGAAGACCTCCAAGGTCCCTTCCAACTCTGCTATTCTGTTATTTAAATTCAAAGAAATTATTAAAATATATATCTCAGGCTGGGTCCAGGTTTGAATAATCCTGCAGAACTGAATAGATTAGACTTAGAGGCAAACACTTTCTGAAGTTGACGTATGTAAACTGGAAACAAACAGCATTTGATTCTTTACTTATTTTCTAGTCTTCCAATTGTTTCTCCTCTTTCCCTATTAAAAAAATGTCAGATGTCAAAAAGAGATTGGATTTAACATTCCGTCTGCCTTTTTTTTTTTTTTTTTTTTTTGTTTTTTTGCATGTTTTTTCACTGATTATTTCATTTTATGTTATTTTCTTTTTTCAACCCCCTTTACTCGCCATGTGCAAATCCATAAAGTAACCCCAAATTAGCAAAAAGAAATAGCAAATGGATCCAGCAAAGCACGACAAACGGATTCAAGATTCTGCGATGGTTAAGGAAGAGGCTGTTCATTACGATGCATTCTTTTTTTTAAAAAAATTAATTTGAGGAAGACCATTGTAATTGTTTGCCATCCTGAATGTTTTTTTATGCAGGTGTTGCTGGAAGCTAGAAAGCTGAATTGCATAAATCCCAGGTGATTGTGTGTCTCTCTGTGTGCATATACAGTATATACACATTATCTCTGTGGCACCTTTGGGGTTAATTAAAATTTGCCTGCCCGCGTCTCTAAAGATGCAAAGATTGGCTCCCAGGCTGTGCATATTGGGGGCTGCAGGTGTGAGCCACATGGTGGTCTCCGAAACGCAGCTTCTGGTGGAAACACAACGTAGCAAACCCATTTTGTAGTAAACCCATTTCTTGGAGAACAAAGATGATAAGGGGACCGGAGGCTAAAACATACGAAGAACGGTTGTAGGAACTGGGTATGTCTAGTTTAATGAAAGGAAGGACAAGGGAAGACATGATAGCAGTCTTCCAATATTTGAGGGGCTGCCACAAAGAAGAGGGGGTCAAATTATTCTCCAAAGCACCTGAGGGCAGGACAAGAAACAATGGATGGAAACAATCAAGGAGAGAAGCAACCTGGAACTAAGGAGAAATTTCCTGACAGTGAGAACAATTAACCAGTGGAACGGCTTGCCTCCAGAAGTTGTGAGTGCTCCATCACTGGAGGTTTTCAAGAAGAGACAGGACAGCCATTTGTCCGGAATGGTATAGGGTTTCCTGCCTGAGCAGGGGGTTGGACTGGAAGATCTCCAAGGTCCCTTCCGACTCTGTTATTCTGAATATAGAAGGAGAAGAGAAATGGAAGAGAATAGAAGGAAAGGGACGGATGTGCAGCTCCACTGGGGAGAATTAAATCTTCTTTTCACTGCTTGTATACCAAAGAGGCTATTTAATCCTGCTACCCAAAACATAACAGCCTTTTGAAAACCTTCCTATTACATGAGAGAGAGAGAGAGAGAGAGAGAGAGAGAGAGAGAGAGAGAGAGAGATAGAGATTATAAGCAGGCCAAAGCGAAGGAGCTGGAGGAAAAAAGAGGAGGGGAAAAGAGAAATAAATACTCCCTGTAGTTGGACGGTCTCGGGCTTTAAGGCACCAGAGAGACTAATTATTTTTTAATGCTTGTTGTGATGCTCTCTCTGAAGACCATCTTGTTTGGGATTCCTCCTTTCTAGGAAGATCTTTTACAGAGAAACTCAGCTCCCAAGAGTTTAATCTTTCTAGAAATTCAGCCCCACCATGGAGAACAGATTGGTGAGGTCTGATCCGAACCTCTGATTGAGTTCCGATGTTTCAATCAAGGCAACTGAATTTTCATTTAGCCATGTCTTGTTTATTTATTCATTAGGTGTTTATCCCACCTTTATTACTTTATAAATAACTCAAGATGACATTCATAATACTCCTTCCTCCTTCCCTTGTTCCCCACAACAACAACCCTGTGAGGTGGGTGTGTGAGATAGAGAGACTGGCCCAAAGTCATGCAGCTGGTTTTCATGCTAAAGCAGAACTAGAATTCACAGCTTCCTGGTGATTGGCCCAAAGTCACCCAGTTGGCTTTCATGGCCAAGATAGAACTAGAATTCACAGCTTCCTGGTGATTGGCCCAAAGTCACCCACCTGGCTTTCATGCCTAAGGCAGAACTAGAATTCACTGACTCCTGGTGATTGGCCCAAAGTCACCCAGCTGGCTTTCATGCTAAAGCAGAACTAGAATTCACAGACTCCCCATGATTGCCCCAAATTAATTTATCTGGCTTTCATGCCCGATAAAGGCAGGACTAGAACTCACCCTCTTCTGGTTTCCAGGTCAGCCCCTTAACCCCAACACCAAACTGGGTCACCCTTAATGTAAGCGTATGCTATATTCCACCTACAATACAATTCGTTTGTTGCAACGGTGGGACGTGAGAAGCATCTGGATAGAAAAAGCTTCTGTATTTCACAGGGGAGGATTTGCTTCGCCGTGTTGGACATGCCGTGGGAAAGTTAGAGTTATTCAACCACAGAAGAGGGAATTGTGGGCCAGGTAATCGGGAATTTGCCCAGACCAGAGAGTATTGACTTACATTTACCTTTTGCAGAACCTATCCAGGCATGCTTCTAAAGATAATTCATTTTAAAAAAAAAGTACTATTTCTATTTATAACATCCAAAGGCACTCAAGAGGCACTTGGGGTATTTCAGCTCAATGCCCCTTAGCTCAAAACAGAGGCAGCATAATTAAATCTCCCCAATTCCTGGGGGTCACGCTACTTATTTACTCCTTGCATTGTCTTCCAGACCTGCCTTAGAGTAGCTGTCATCCAGATCCAAGCATCTGACTCCAAGAAAGAAAGACACTTGATTAATAATGTACGGCCAACCTCTATCTTCAAACAACAAGCCAGACAGGCGCGCCTTAAGATGCTGCTCTGTTCTCCCTGACAGAATGACATTTCAAGAAAAGCTCGGGGTGCAAGGAAGTGTTTACCTGGCGCTGTTTCTGTCGCAACTCCAAACTACATGCCTTGTGTGCTACAGGCAACGGGATGCCCTTGCCTGTTTCACTAACGGCGTCAGGAGGAGAGCTGCTCATGGCTTAAATCAGCCATTTTATTAACTTCTATCTATTTTACCAGCATGGGAACAAGCAGATCAAGTTGGTTTGCTGGGTGACTTTGGGCCAGTCTCTCTCCCTCTCTCAGCTCAAGCCAACCCGCTTGGCTGTTGTCGTGGGGAAAGCAGGAGAAGTAATATTAGGTATGTTTGCCACCTTGAATTATTTGTAAACATAATAGCAATAGCTCTTAGGCTTATATACCGCTTCATTGTGCTTGACAGCCCTCTCTAAGCAGTTTACAGAGTCAGCATGTTGCCATCAACAATCTGGGTCCTCATTTTACCAACCTCGGAAGGATGGAAGGCTGAGTCAACCTTGAGCCAGTGAGAATCGAACTGCTGGCAGTTGGCAAAATAAGCCTGCAACACTGCATTGTAACAAGTGCATCACAATGGCTTCCTTCCTTCCTTCCTTCCTTCCTTCCTTCCTTCCTTCCTTCCTTCCTTCCTTCCTTCCTTCCTTCCTTCCTTCCTTCCTTCCTTCCTTCCTTCCTTCCCTCCCTCCCTTCCCTATGAAGGAGAATTAAATGGTAGACTGGGTCTGAATTTTGATCACTTGGGTCTAAAGCGGAAAATTATTTTAATGCCCTTCCCCCTCCTACTGCAAGTGGAAAAAAAGGGGGAATTGCAAATAAGAAAAAAGTTCCAGTTCTGCAGTTATTTAGGCAGCCTTTTATAAATGAACTTCTTCACCACTTCTTCTCCTATAGAAAGAATCAACATCATCCATTGCCTCCGTTTCAACTTGCACTCCCTCCCTCCCCAAGCAATAGCAGACTTATATACCGCTTCATAGTGCTTTTACAGCCCTCTCTAATTGGTTTACAGAGTCAGCATGTTGCCTTCAACAATCTGGGTCCTCATTTTACCGACCTCGGAAGGATGGAAGGCTGAGTCTACCCTGAGCCAGTGAGAATCGAACTGCCGAACAGCTGACAATTGGCAGTCAGCAGAATTAGCCTGCAATACTGCATTCAAACCACTGCGCCACCTGGATGACTTTGGCAAAGACCAAATACAAACAAACAAACAAACAAACAAAGTAAATAAAATAAAATAATAAAATAAAATAAAATAAAATAAAATAAAATAAAATAAAATAAAATAAACTCTCACAGCCGAGTTTTTGAAGGACACCTGTTTAGAGGAGGAAGCCCATCCAGATTTTCCCAAGTGAGAAGATCAGAATCCCAGAAAAAAAAAAAAAACCACCTCAATCTCTTTTGATGGCAATCATGTTTCTTATCATACTCCTGTGACTTTGTCACCTTTCTTTGATCAACTTCAAGAGGTGCATTGACAACCTAGTGAGATCAATGGCTGAAAGGGAGCGACAATCCAAAACGGCATATGACCAAATTTTGCTGAGCCTCTTTGAAGCTTCAGTGGTTCTTCTGAACTCGTCCCCTAACTTCACCTTGCTTGAAAAAAAAAAAGACATGTAAATTCAGGGCTGTTTAAAACTTTTGAGCTGAGAACTCATTTCTCCTCTATTACAGCTCCCGTCTCAGGTACCTGTACCAACCTGCGTTGCAGAATCGATATGGAAAGAGATTTTTAAATGACAGGGGGTATCAAAACATCTCCACTCCATCGTGTAAATATTTCTGACATCATCAATCTCACCCTTGGCTTCAGCCCGGAGTTCGGTGCTGACAGAAATGGAAAGCCAAGAAATATATTTCATCTGCTTGGGATCAATTCTTTGATATTTCAGGCTTAAAACCGTTTGAACAACTCATCTGGCTTGTGAAGGTCAGACGTGAGAGGACACACGTGTTCACATAAAGGTGGCATTACCTCCAAATGTCTCCAAAATGGTCCCATTTTTATAGACGGACCTGCAGTCTAAAAGAGTTGGTGAGTCTCCATGAAAAGAACGCAGAAGGATGGGCACAAATTTTGTCAATAGGGATAAAATGTGCTCATTGTTTCATTTCCAGCCAAAGATCACTTGTCTGAAATGGTGTAGGATCTCCTGCTTGAGCAGGGGGCTGGACTAGAAGACCTCCAAGGTCCCTTCCAGTTCTATTCTGATTCTGACTGTAGATTGTTCTGCACAGTCTAGGGCCCATGGCAGAAGGTGCATCTGATATCCTCCTGATCTTTTTGAGAGTTAACCGTTCTCCCTTTCTACTCTGGAGTGGTTTCTGCTTTTTTTCCACGTGAGTTCTATTTCTGTACTTGGAAACGCTGAACCGCCGTACGATTCCTTTCCAGTTCGTGTATTAAAAATATCAAAGCTAAATTCCCCCTAGCATTCTGGAAATCTAGACAATTGCATTTATTTCCATGGGTCTATTTTTTCCCCCCTTTCTATCTTTTCTTTTAAAAAAAATAAAAAAATCTTACTCTAATAATTTTTAATCTCTCTCGACGTACACTAAATTTAACATCTCAATACTTGTTTTTCCATTTGCTCCGGATGCTGTCATATTACTCCAAGGGAATTGGGCCTCGAGATCCTTTTTTTTCTTCTTCCCTCCTTAGTATTTATTTGGTAAGTGCGAGTTATTATGTGAAGTGGAATTACTTGTGACATTTTCCAAAGCTATGAATAATTACACATTGCTGAAACGTGACTAAATTATTGCCTTGCCGTGACATTTCAATCTGTGTAACAAATAAATTCAACCCCTCCTTCCCTTCACTCTTGTCTACAAAAATCCTGAATAAGATGTAATTCTTTAGCATGCAGATGGGAAAAGATCCACCCAAAGTCAAACTCTTGAAACCTACAATAGATGATGGGATCTGGGATCATCGGGATACAAATTCTGGATGAGTCCAGTGTTTCTAAGTTGGTCAGGACTGTCCAGTATATTCCTGGGTCATTATTGGCCTTTTGCTTTCTGCTCTTCAGGTTAACAGATTAACAGAGTTGGAAGGGACCTTGTAGGTCATCTAGTCCAACCCCCCTCCCCCCCACCCAAGTAGGTCTACCTCTACAATGAACCTTTGGATAGAAAGTCAGGAAAGGATGCTGTAGATGGTCTTTTCATTGCTGACAGAAAACTTGATAGCTAGCTGTTTTGCACCATTGTCTGGGGCACTTTTATCCAGTTAGAAAGGTAGACTACCTGTATTCCAGCCTCTTGGAATATGATGGGGGGAAGAGGAAAGATGGTTTTGCATTAGAGCTTGGAGGAAGGTTGTCCCACCGAGGAGCACTCAGACTGCTAGGCAGCCCCTTACTCTGCTTATCATTTTGTTGATAAGAAAGACACAAAAAAAGTCTGGATAGTGGAAGTGACAGTACCTGGAGATAGCAGAAGAGAAGAGGACGAACTGGAGAAGATAACAAAATACAAAGACCAGCAAATAGAAATAGAACAACTGTCACAAAAGAAAGCAAAGGTAGGACTAATAGAAATAGGTAGCTTGGGTGCAACCCCAAAACAACTGAAGCACCACCATTGGCATTGACAAAAATCAGCATCGGTCAATTGCAAAAAGGCAGCTTTGCTAGGAAGAGCTTACATCCTGCGACAAGAACTTTAACACCATCAAACACCACCAACATCTGGCTATCTTAGGTCCTTGGGAAGGACTCACTAGGCAACTCCAGTCTGAACATCTGGCTGACCATGCGACAAACAATAATAAGTCCTTGCAGTTTTCTTGGCAAGATTTTTCCAGGTAGTTGCCTTCTTCTTCCCAGGATTGAAACCGGAGAAGTGGCCCAAGGTCACCCAGTTGGCTTCAAGCTTCAGGTGACACTAGAACTCCCCATCTCCTGGTTTTCTAGTCTGCTATTTAGCCCTTTACACTCAGCTAGCTCTCTTTTAGCTCCTTAGAAACCCATCTGAACTTTAACAAGCCACCTCTGGATTAAATTCCCAGTGCTGAGTGTGTTTGAAACACAACTTAACCTTTCCCTTCAAGAGGGATTTCTTTTCTTTGGGGTTCCAAAAGAGTTTTTAGACTAATCAGTTTAAAGAGGGGGTGGGGCAGGGGTGGGTTCTAACTTACCTCGCTGCCGGTTCGCTTCCTCCCACGCCGCATGTCTGCGCCTCGTGGGCGCGCACCCATATGCGCAGTGCCAAAAAAATCCATTTTTTTTAAAAAAAGCCAAAAACAAGATGGTGACACATGCGCAGTGCTGGAAACTCGGCTTCTGCGCATGCGCAGAAGAAAAAAAAAACCCGGAAAAAAATTCCCCCCCAAAAAATTCCAAAAAAAATTCAAAAAAATTCAAAAAAAAAAAGATGGCGGTGCCCACGGACCGGCACCGACCGAACCAGATCTGTGATGTCACTGTGCTGTCACCAGTGGGTCACTACCGGTTCGGGCGAACCGGTCCGAACCAGGAGGAACCCACCTCTGGGATGGGGGGAAGAAGAGAAAAGAAAAGAAAGAAAATGGGGTGGCTGCAAAGCCACATCGAGAGAAAATCCTATTATTAAAAGATGGCATTAGAGAATTCTCTTTTTTTTTTTTTTGGTCATTCTCCTCATCCTAATCTCATTTAAACAGACACCCTTGCAAAAACGATGAGCTGATAATGACATCGTTCTTGTGAGATAGTTTTGTTTTCCATCCATTAGTTAGGTGATGACTTTTTTTTTTTTTTCTGGAAATCCACTTTGCTAAAGACAGTCTTTTCCCCTGTGCCATCACTCTGCTAAACAACCAATTCCCACAACACTGTCTTATGCCCTAGGATATCAAACCACGTAGTAGGGCTGTATTAGTATTATCCCCCTTTTCCTTCTTTCTTCCCTCCCTCCCTCCCTTCCTTTCTTCCTTCCCTCCTTCTTTCTTTTCTCCCTCCCTCCCTCCCTTCCTCTTTCCTCTTCCTTTAGCATCTTATGACTATCACTTCATTGTTTGTATCTTATGATTTGTGTTGATTGCTTTTATTTAGTATGATTAGTGATGATTGTATGTTATGATTATGATCATGATTTATCACTTGTTGCTTGTACGTACACTGAGAGTTTATGCACCGGAAACAAATTCCTTGTGCGTCCAATCACACTTGGCCAATAAAGAATTCTATTCTATTCTATTCTATTCTATTCTATTCTATTCTGTTCTGTTCTGTTCTGTTCTGTTCTGTTCTGTTCTATTCTATTCTATTCTATTCTATTCTATTCTATTCTATTCTATTCTATTCTATTCTATTCTATTCTATTCTATTCTATTCTATTCTATTCTATTCTTCATTCCAATATTCTATTCTATTCTATTCTATTTATTCTATTCTATTCTATTCTATTCTATTCTATTCTATTCTATTCTATTTTATTTTATTCTATTCTATTCTATTCTATTATATTATATTTTGAGCTTCTATTTTATTACAATTTCATTCAACTATCTCATTTCTTATATTTCTATTTCTATTCTATGCCACAGTGGCGCAGTGGTTAGAGTGCAGTACTGCAGGCTACTTCTGCTGCCTGCCGGCTGCCTGCAATTTGGCAGTTCAAATCTCACCAGCCTCAAGGTTGACTCAGCCTTCCGAGGTGGGTAAAATGAGGACCCAGATTTTTGGGGCAATATGCTGACTCTGTAAAACCACTTAGAGAGGGCTATAAAGCACTGTAAAGTGGTATATAAGTCTAAGTGCTATTGCTATTGCTATTCTATTCTAATTCTATTCAAAATTTCTTTGCTCACCCAGCAATGGAGCATCAGCCTGCTGATTAGACCCATTAATTAGCTGTCGCATCTAACATAACACCGGCATGCTGGATGGGGCAATATTAGATATAATTATATTTTGATCAGGAGACAATAAAATGCAGGATGAACCGATATAGGTTTTATTCATGGGCCTGGGAAGAAAGCCATCCAGACTGCAATGGAGGAAAAATGAGCCTGGCTCCCTTTCTGTTGAGTATGAATTTCTGATTTTGATCACGAAAGGAAGTGTAATCTTTACCCAGGAGCAGCTGGCCAGTTTCAAAGCAGGACATATTTTAGCAAATGCTGGTTGGCGATATAAATATACGATCCACAGAGTGATAAAATAGCATATACTCTTTTTATGTAAGGCTAAGCTGCAACTATCGGAGAGGGATCTGATATTTCTGGCACAAATGTTTTAACTTGCATTTATCTCTCATAAAATGTGCAAGGTTATGAGATTAGCTAAATGGTGTGATGCTAACAAGAAATTATCACAATCTGTCTTACGATGAGACTCTCTCCAGATATGTGGCCAACAATGAGTTTTTTAAAAAGTCTCCTCCTCCTCCTCCTCTTCCTCCTCCTCCTCCTCATCATCATCTTCTTCCTCATTTCCTTCTTCCTTTCTCCTTTTGCTCATCTTCATTATCTTTCTCCTCCTCCTCCCATCTTCCTATTTCTTCCTCCTTCCTTTCTCCTTTTCCTCATCTTCATTATCTTTCTCCTCCTTTCTCCTCCTCCTCCTCCTTCCATCTTCCTCATTTCCTCCTCCACCTCCTTCCTTTCTCCTTTTCCTCATCTTTCATTATCTTTCTCTTCCTTTCTCCTCCTCCTCCTCCTTGTCCTCCTCCCCCCCATCTTCTTCATTTCCTCCTCCACCTCCTCCCTTTTTCCTTTTCCTCATCTTCATTATCTTTCTCCTCCTTTCTCCTCCTCCTCCTTTCTCCTCCTCCCCCTCCTCTTCCTCATTTCCTCCTCCTCTCTTTCTCCTTTTCCTCATCTTCATTATCTTTCTCCTCCTTTCTCCTCCTTTCTCCTTCTCCTCCTCTTCCTCCCCCTTCCCTCCTTTCTCTTTTTCTTTAAACTCATCCTCATCTTCCTTCTCATCTTCTTCCTTCTCCTTCTTCTCCTTTTCCTGTCCCTTCTTCTCCTTCTACCTCTTTCTACCTCCTCCCTCTTCCTCTGTCAGTTCCTTCACAAGAAATCAGAAGACAATTCTTCTTCCATAAAGCTCCAATTCAGAAGAAGACATGACAATGAATGCTTGGGCATTTCATTTTGAAAAATGTACTGTGGAAAGCCTCAATAGCATCCAGTCCTGAGTTCACACGACTGATAATAGAAATACTATTGGCCTCTTGTACCATCTAGAAAGAGCCCAAAATCTTTCTGCTGAGGGTTTGAAGATCTATCTAGGTCTTACCCATTTTAGACTACAGCACCATACTGTACATGGAAATGCACTATATCAAAAGCTTGGATCTTAGAGTTTATATTTCTATTTGATGTACATAACCTACATATTATTTAGAGCACTCCTTTAATTTATTGTTCATTATCTGTAGTTTTTCCTTTCTCGTCTTTTTTGAAGCTAATTGTGTCGAATGTTTCTAAAGTTCAGCAGAGGGATGATTTCAGTACAGGTAGTCCTCCACTTACGACCACAATTCAGCCCAGAGTTTACGTTGCTAAGTGAGAAATTTGTTAAGTGAGTTTTGCCCCCCATTTTACGACTTTTCTTGCCACAGCTGTTTAGTAAATCACTGCACTTGTTGAGTTAGTAACATGGTTGTTAAGCGAATCTGGCTTCCCCATTGACTTTGCTTGTCAGAAGGTCACAAAAGGGGATCACATGATCTTGGGACACAGCAACGGTCATAAATATGAGTCAATTGCCAAACGCCTGAAAGTAAATCACGTGATCACGAGGATGCTGCAATGGCCCTAAGTGTGACAATGGTCCTAAGTCACTTTTTTTCAGTGCTGTTGTAACTTTGAACCAACACTAAACAAACTGTTGTAAGTCAAGGACTACCTGTTCAAATTGGGCATGAATTCGCTTAGAGTATTTCAAGTTTTTAATAGTCTATTAGAACATCATAGCCATATGATGTTTTAGATCTGCCCTTAGTTTCTTACTGAAATTGAGTTTTCTTTTCTTTTTTATCATTATAATTGTATTTATATTTTTCTAAATCTCAGCTTCCTCATTTGGCCGCTCTGGAACAAACCTTTGTGTGTGGGAACCACACAACTTTTGTCATTCACGAATTCTGAGAGTCCTTACCATCTCAAGATTACTCCAAACTTGGATCCCTGCAAAACGTAGACCATAGAATCAAGCTGGAAGGGACCTTGGAGGTCTTCTAATCCAACCCCCTGCTCAAAGAAGAGTCATTCTATCATCCTGGACATAATGGTTGTCCACATGAGAACAGCCCTGCTGGATCAGGCTAAGTCCATCCTAGCAACTTTTTGTTTCTCAACTATCCAGGTAGTGCTTGACTTACGACTATACAATCAGGACGAGGATTTCCATTGCTAAGCCAGGCGGTCATTCAGTGAGTCGTGGCTGATTTCATGACTGCTTTTGCCATCATGCCATTCAGCTGAGCAAAACAAGCATCCAACAAGCAGATCCACTTGTTGGAACCGAAGGAAATTCCCCTAGATGTGATGACTTCAAAATCTAAATCAAAATAATGTATTCTTCCATTTGGAACTCATCAAGATCTTGAGACAGCTGTGCTGTTGAAAAATCATGAATCTAGGGTTTATTTTTTTCCTCTCTTCCCCATCCTCGGCTCTCCTGCTCAAGTAGAAGACTGAGTAACTAATAAGAAAACCACTTGAGGATCCTATTAGCAAGGCTGCATTATTACTATTCAGCATGCCCTGTAATGATCAGATGCATTAGCAGAAAATGTTATTAGGATAGCGAATGTCTTGTTCCGTACATCGTCACCAGGAGAAGAGAACTAATTCCAGGTCCTTTCACCAATCCGCTTCTTCTGCTCCTCCATGTGATAGCCAAGTGTAAATTAATTAACCAAACCACCTTGTAGGAGATATATTGGGCTGAGTCTGAGGGAGGGGTCAAATATGTCAGTAGTCTTGAGTCCCTTTGCACCCATAAGAGATCTAAGTCCAGCCCATCTTGAATTCCATTGACTCTTGCCTCCAGAAGTTGTGGGTGCTCCAACACTGGAGGTTTTAAAGAAGAGATTGGACAACCATTTGTCTGAAATGGTATAGGGCTTCCTGCTTGAGCAGGAGGTTGGACTAGAAGACCTCCAAGGTCCCTTCCAACTCTGTTGTTCTGTTATTTTGTATCAGGACTAAGGGTAGCATGATAGCGGTGTTCCAATATCTGAGGGGCTGTCACAGAGACCAGGGATCAAATTATTCTCCAAAGCACCTGAAGACAGAACAAGAAGCAACGGATGGAAACGAATCAAGGAGAGAAGCAACCTAGAATGAAGGAGAAACTTCCTAACAGTGAGAACAATTAACCAGTGGAACAGCTTGCCTCCAGAAGTTGTGGGTGCTCCATCACTGGAGGTTTTTAAGAAGAGACTGGACAGTCACTTGTCTGAAATGGTAAGGGGTAGCGGTGGGTTGCTCCCGGTTCGGCCCGGTTCTTAGAACCGGTAGTGGCGGCGGCTGGAGTCTCTGCCCACCTGCCCAGGACGCTTCTGCGCAGAAGCATCACTCGCACACGCAAGCGCGCGCACGAACTGTAGCAACGGGTTTTAGAACCCACTACTGGTAAGGGGTTTCCTCCTTGAGCAGGGGGTTGGACTAGAAAACCTCCAAGGTCAAAAACTTGATTGGAAGTTTTTGAGAATACAATTGGAAAAGATGCAATTCGGAGATAAATTTATTAAAATAATAGAATCAATATACTCTCAGCAAGTAGCAAATATACTAATTAATGGAGATATGACGGAAAGGGTAAACATTGGTAAAGGTGTCAGACACGGATGTCCGCTCTCCCCCTTATCGTTTATCATGTCACTAGAGGTCCTCCTAAATCATATAAGATCAAATCAAGAGATTAAGGGGTTAACTATCAAGAAAGAACAATATAAAGTTTCGGCGTTCGCCGATGATATGGTGTTTATTATTGAAGACCCCCAGAATTCTGGACCAAAATTGCTGATAGATATAGATGAATTTGGAAAAGTAGCCGGTTTGAAAATTAACAAAGATAAAACAAAAATGATAACTAAAAATCTTACCCTCCTCCTAAATCATATAAGATCAAATCAAGAGATTAAGGGGTTAACTATCAAGAAAGAACAATATAAAGTTTTGGCGTTCGCCGATGATATGGTGTTTATTATTGAAGACCCCCAGAATTCTGGATCAAAATTGCTGATAGATATAGATGAATTTGGAAAAGTAGCCGGTTTGAAAATTAACAAAGATAAAACAAAAATGATAACCAAAAATCTTACCCAAAAACAGAATGAGGCTCTAGAAACGTTAATAGGAATCGGGATAGTTAAAAAAACTAAATACCTGGGGATTTGGTTGACAGCCAAATGTTCGTCAATAAAGGAGGACAATTATACAAAATTATTAAAAAAAATACAAATGGAGTTGACTAATTGGTCCAAGTTACAGATATCGTTAATGGGCAGAATATCAGTAGTC
>QLTV01004390.1:177922-188297 GCA_003457575.1 Thermophis baileyi
ATTTATGTATATATGTGATTATGTACATATGTATATACACATTATATGTTTGTTCCTTTTTTAATACTTTTCAATAAAAATTATTTTTAAAAAAAAAAAAGAACCCACATGCTCCTAAGAGACTCTCCTTAGTTTCTGAGGCTGTAAAGAACCCACTACTGGTAAGGGGTTTCCTCCTTGAGCAGGGGGTTGGACTAGAAAACCTCCATGGTCCCTTCCAACTCTGTTACTCTGTTATTCTTATCTGCTGTCAATGTGCTTTGACTGTTAGTGGTTCAGATTCTTGTAGAAGAATTCTTGCTTAAGCTTGTAATAAACCTTTATATCCATTTGAACTGCCTGGACTTCTGATTTCCCATGCTTGACACATCTTAACAAAACGTGGGCTCTACCTGCATCTCACATCTCTTTTCTGTACTTCTCTTTCACACCATCAAATAACAACATCTGCCTATTGCGTGACCCATAATGGGCAGTAATCTGCAAATTAAAAACCAGGATCCACGGACACCAGCTGGCAGTCAAAGACCACGAACCTGAATCCTTCATCTCTACCCCCACTGACACCAAACAGCACCAGTTCGATTGGAGCAACCCCAAAATCATCAGCCATGCGACCACCCGCCACACTCGTGAGTTCGTCGAAGCCTGGCCCTCCACAAACAATCCCATCAACAGACACATTGACTTACAACCAGCCTACAAACCCCTCCGAACCCAAATCAACCTGTTGTGGCCTGTTGGCTGCCGGCCCCTCCAGCAGCCAAATCAGAAGAGGAGGAGGGGGCGTGGGAGTCAGGGTCAGCATCAAGGCAACCTGAGAGCTCCGAGGGGGAAGAGGGACAGGAGCTGGCAGAGAGAGAGAGATGGAGGTGGAGCCTGGGCCGTCCGTCAGCCCTCAGATGGGGAGTCAACAGCTCCCAGGTCTGGAGGTGGCTGATGAGGAAGAAGAGGAACAGCTGGGTCCAGTGCCTGACACGCAAATGCACAGAAGGCAGAGGAGAGGAGAGCAGAGCAGTGGAAATCTATGGGCCGGTCCTTGGGAAGGAAGAGCCACTGCTGCTAGTGAAGCCCCACCCTAGCTATAGGGATAAAAGGCAGGGGGCGGAGATGAATAGATGTGGCAGACAACTATTCATCTCCCTGCCGGACAGACTTCTTAGCCTGCGCTGAGAGAGAAACTTTTTGCCGGAGCTGCTGGCGCTCCTAATAAAGGAATCTTTGAGTTAACTTCAGAGGGTTTGTCGTGTTTGGGGAGATGGGTCAGAACACAACCAGAGACGGCACTGAACCACAACCGACCCACGCAACACCCCCCCCAACAGTTCACCTCCCAATGACCCTGACCTGATGTAACCTCCTTATCACAAGACTCATCACGAGACTCACTGATGACTCACACCTAACAGTCATAAGTCACATTTTTCAGTGCTGTTGTAGCTTTGAGTGGTCACTAAATGAACTGTCGTAAGTCGAGGACAACCTGTATTTAGGATGGTTGCAGCATCCCAGGGTCATGTGATCACCTGTTCCAGCCTTCCCAGTCAGCTTCCAACAAGCAAAGTCAATGCCAGATCTGCTTAACATCCACACGATTCACTTAACCACCACGTGACTCACATAACAACCGCAGCAATTCATTTAATGCCTGGCAAAAACCAGTCACAAAATCTGGTGTGACTCCCTAAACAACTGATTTGCTTAGCGATGGAAATTCTGGACCCCATTGTGGTTGTACGTCAAGGACTAGCTATAGATGCTGATGGGGAACTGATTGGAAAAAAAAAATCAGTTCCTGGAGCAAAGCCGGTGCAGAAACTCAACCCAGGTAAATTTATGCATTTGTTGAAAGTGGAGACAAAAATGAGTTTGATATTTGCGGAGGGGCGGCCTGCGCGCAGTTGTGACTGCCACTTTCTGTTTTATTTATGTTCCTTGAATAACTGCGGGATTTCATCTGCATTCATTACCCATCCTGAATATGAAAAGTCTGGGAGAGCAAGGGAAATTCTGCAGGAGTGAACGATATTTTCCAATGTGCAACAGTCTTTCTCTCTTTCTGTGTGTCATTAATAAAAGATTGTGCCACTGTTTGAATGTCCTTTGATCGCAAGCAGGTTTCATCTAGGGAAGCCAATGTATTGGCAGAAACATATTTTATGGCGGGTGGGGGAGGGAAAATGCCTCCCTTCCCACCATATGTTTGCACAGTGGTTTTGTTGGCAGCCAGTTAGGAGTGACAACCACACTGATGGCTGTAGCAAACACAGCTCTCGGGAGGGGCCAGTGTACGTGGTTTTTATCAAGCGGAGGGCTGGCCTCAGGATCCTCATGTATTAATTCCACAAGCTGCTTTCCATCTGTTGCACCAATCTCTGTTGGGTGGAAAGATGACAGAGGAAAGACCCCCATAATTTTTATTTCAGGAGAGAATTTCTCCTAAAGTTCTTTTGATGCTTCTTCATGGTGGATTGGTTTGGCTACAAAGCAGCTTCCAAGACTCTAGAAAGTGTGCAGAGAAGAGCAACAAAGATGATTAGGGGACTGGAGGCTAAACCGTACGATGAACGGTTGCAGGAACTGGGCATGGCTAGTCTAGTGAAGAGAAGGACCAGGGATGACATGAGAGCAGGGTTCCAATATTTGAGGGGCTGCCACAGAGAGGAGGGGGGTCAAACTATTTTCCAAAGCACCCAAAGGCCAGACAAGGAACAATGGATGGAAACTGATCAAGGAGAGATTCAACCTAGAAACAAGGAGGAACTTTCTGACAGTGAGAACAATCAACCAATGGAACAGAAGTTGCCTTCAGAAGTTGTGGGAGCTTCATCATTGGAAGCTTTCAAGAAGAGACTGGACTGCCATCTGTGAGAAATGGTGTAGGGTCTCCTGCTTGGGCAGGGGGTTGGACTAGATGACCTACAAGATCCCTTCCAACTCTGTTAATCTGTTAAAATCTGTTAAATTTCTTCTTCTTCTTGTGCCCTATCTGTCATCGGACATTGGCGATCACGTTGGCGAGCCTATTTTTATCAACAGCCGCACGAAAAAGTGCTGTTGAGTTTTGTCCAAACCGGTCCCTTAGATTTTGAAGCCATGATGTTCTTCTTCTGCCTGGACCTCCTTTGCCTTCAATCTTTCCTTGGAGGATTAAGTGAAGTATGCCGTATTTTTCTGGGTGTCACATCACATGTCAAAAATATTCGAACTTTTGCTTTTTTATGGTTTTGATGATTTCCCTTGGCTTTCCCAGGCAGCTTATCACCTCCTCATTTCTGAGGACTTCAGAACTTAAGGATGGTATATTAATATCCTGGGAATCACGGTTATTCTTATGGGTGTCTTTCCTGGATTAATCAACTGGTTGCACCCCTGCAGCTGCCAAAAAAGCCAACACAGTTCTAGGTTGCATTAACAGAGGGATAGAATCAAGATCGAAGTGTTAATAAAACATTATAATGCCTTGGTAAGACCACACTTGGAATACTGCATCCAGTTTTGGTGGCCACTAGGTAAAAAAGATGTTGAGACTCTAGAAAGAGTGCAGAGAAGAGCAACCAAGATGATTAGGGGACTGGAGGCTAAAACATATGAAGAACGGTTGCAGGAATTGGGTTTGTCTACTTTAGTGAAAAGAAGGACTAGGGGTGACATGATAGCAGTGTTCCAAGATCTCAGGGGCTGCCACAAAGAAGAGGGAGTGAAGCTATTCTCCAAAGTACCTGAGGGTAGGACAAGAAGCAGTGGATGAAAACTAATCAAGGAGAGAACCAACCTAGAACTAAGAAGAAATTTCCTAACAGTGAGAACAATTAATCAGTGGAATAACTTGCCTCCAGAAGTTGTGGATTGGAAGTTTTAAAGAAGAGATTGGATAGCCATTTGTCTGAAATGGTTTAGGGCAATGATGGCGAACCTTTTCGGCACCAAGTGCCGAAAAGGGAGAGCATGCACGCTCATCTGGGCCGCAACCCAGAAAGGAGCTGCCCAGGGTGCATGTGCGTGCCCGAAAATGTACTTTCAGTTTCCAGCATGCGCATGCACGCTGGCCAGTTAGTCTTCCGGTTACTGACGCACATGCGCACGTGATGATCAGCTATGCATGCTCACACAGGAAAACGGAAGACCAGCTCTTCCAGTTTCCTGCACTGCCGCATGCACGAAGGCCAGCTGATCGTCATACGTGCATGCGCACCAGAAACCCGGAAGAGGAACGGGTGATGCCGCGCGTGCCAGGCGACATGGCTCCACGTGCCACTTTGGGCATGTGTGCCATAGGTTCGCCATCACGGGTTTAGGGTTTCCTGCCTGAGCGGGGAGTCAGACTAGAAGATCTCCAAGGTCCCTTCCAACTCTGTTATTCTGTTATTAAATATCCCGTAGCAATCTAGATTGCATCTGGCTACTATTTCACTTCTGGAGATAAGATTCGGTCGATGGTTGTCGTAGCAATCATGAGTTGCCTTCTGCTAAGTTGGGGGATCTCTTGATACAGGTGGCCTCACCTGGCAGCTAAGATGGGGGTTTCACAAGGTCAGAGCAGCGTAAAGAGAAGCAGAAACTTGGAGAAACTTTCTTTGCTCACTTTGAAAGTGGAAAGAAAAAAAGAAACAATCCAGCATGAGGAGTTTAATTATTGTTAACCAAAGCTGAAGACATAGACTCTGCTTTTAAAAAGGGCTGTAATTGCTACCCATGATCTCTTTAAAATCTTTTCTATAAAGATGTTGAAATACAGCTTGCATTATTCTTTTTTTTAAAAAAAAGGGTGTTTCCAATAGCCGAGCATAAAACTAGTTCTTGAAAAGTCCAGTGCCACTAACATCACTACCAACCTTGCCAGGTAAAAATTGAAATCTGTAGAGGGTATTATCAGTGAAATTGGCATATCCCTGCAGATGAAGAGTTAGGATAGAACGTCAAGGTAGTTTAAGATCTAAAATAGGTGTGTTTAACTTCTGACTATTTTTGTATCCTTAAAAGAAGAAATCAGCTGCTAGAAACCTGCAATTTTGCTGCAAAGTTTGGATAGCATAAACTGCAAGTCCAAATCCAAAGCATATGATCTACAATTTACAGAGAGAGGGGGGGAGAGAGGGAGGGAGGGAGACAGAGAGACAGAGAGAGAGAGGGAGGGAGAGAGACAGAGAGACACAGAGAGACAGAGAGAGAGAGAGAGAGAGAGAGAGAGAGAGAGAGAGAGAGAGAGAGAGAGAGAGAGAGAGACAGAGACAGAGACAGAGACAGAGACAGAGACAGAGACAGAGAGACAGACAGACAGAGAGAGACAGACAGAGAGAGACAGACAGAGAGAGACAGACAGAGAGAGAGAGAGAGTCTCAACTGTCTAAGGGAAGCAAAAAGAGAAATTATGGGGGGCATTTCTTCTTCTTCTTTTTTTTTTTTTTGCAAAAGTTACCCCATGTCAAAAAATATCTCTCTTGCAGCTCTGGCCCACATATGGTGAATTCCTAATGTGAAATTCCACTGTGAAATATCCGTGGACGTGTCTTTCATAGCAGTGAGTTTCCATGTCCTTGTTCACACATGAATACATGGAGGCAATCAAATGAGCTGTCACTTCCAACTTAGCAAGCAGAAAAGATGCTTCATTAACGTGGCCCTGACCCAGGACTTGCCCTGATAGGTTTTAGCTCTGGCAAGACAAGTACTCTAGTGGCCACAGCTTAGGTGCCTACATTTTTGGTGCCGTCTCCAAAACCAAATAGGAGCAATCTTCTCTTTTTTCTTCTCCTTCCTCTCTTCTATCTCTCTTCTCCTTCTCCACCTTCCTCTCTTCTATCTCTCTTCTCCTTTCCTGTTCCCTTCTCCTTCCCCTTCGCTTTATCTTGCTCCTTCTCCTTCTTCTCTTCTATCTCTCTTCTCCTTCTCCTTCTCCTTCCTGTCTTCTACCGGTATGTCTCTTCTCCTTCCCCTCCTTCTCCTGTTGGAAACTACTCAAGGAGAGATCCAACCTAGGAGAAATTTCCTGACAGTGAGAACAATTAATCCGTAGAACGGCTTGCCTTCAAAAGTTGTGGGAGCTTCATCCCTGGAGATTTTCAAGAAGAGCTTGTACAACCATTTGTCTGAAATGGTATAGGGTCTCCTGCTTGAGCAGGGGGTTGGACTAGAAGACCTCCAAGGTCCCTTCCAACTCTGTTATTCTGTTCCTCCTCCTCCTCCTCCTCCTCCTCCTCCTCCTCCTCCTCCTCCTCCTCCTCCTCCTCCTCCTCCTCCTCCTCCTCCTGAAGAGAGCAAATTAATAAATGGTGACAAACAAGGAAGCAATGTTTTCCGTTGCATGCAGAGAAACCATTTTGACGTTACCTTGTGTTTAATTAATATTAATAGAAGAAAAAGAAAGAAACCTTTGCCAATCTGATGCTTTCCAGAGGCTTTGGATGTAGAAGTCCAAGAATTGTAAACATTGACTCGCCCTTGGACGAGTCAAGATTCATTTCCTATAATATGTAGAATAAGCCCATCCCTGATGGAAGCAGAACTAAACAACGTAATTGTATGTTTTCATTTCAGTGCTGCATATTTAGATTTAGTTTGAGTAGCATAAAGAAATGGAGAATTAGGCCAATGTCATTGTGGAAACGGTGAATCAGATGCGAAGCAAATAAACGTGGCCAAGCACTGAAGTTATTATGGCTAAAACAAAATTGCTTATTCATTTAGTGGAACCATTTCCTTCAACCTCGCCCCTCCCTTCAAAAGCAGGTCCAGACCTGCATTTAAAGATTATAATAAGATGGTTTCTGGCCTCAACTGTTTGTGTACTCAACCAAATGACCCAAAAGGAAAAGAAATAGAGGACGGAAGAGGGANNNNGGAGAGAGAGGGAGAGAGAGAGGGAGAGAGAGAGAGAGAGAGGGAGAGAGAGAGAGAGAGAGAGAGAGAGAGAGAGAGAGAGAGAGAGAGAACACTAGATTTTTAGCTGCAAGGATTTTATAACGACAAGGTGGAAGGAAGGCAATTCAAAAGAGGAACCAAAGCTTGCTTGAGACCCAGAAGAGTTGATAGAAGTAATCTTAGGTGGCATCTGATGATGGTTCCATGATCTATAGAACATTTGTAGAACATAGGCAATGTAAGGCTGCCTTTTGCAATTGACGGATGGGGATCTTGACAATGCTGACGGTGTTCAAGTGGGATTATTATGGTTTGTCTCACAGTGAGCCAGATGTTTAAGCTGGATTTGGCATTTTTATCCACCCATTGAGTCCTCCTCAGGGACCTGGGATAGGCATATGTTGTTACTTGTTAAAGGTGTTAGGATGGTGTTAGAACAATTAATCAGTGGAACGACTTGCCTCCAGAAGTTGTGGATGCTCCAACACTGGAGGTTTTTAAGAAGAGACTGGGCAATCATTTATCTGAAATGGTATAGGGTTTCCTGCTTGAGCAGGGGGTTGGACTAGAAGACCTCCAGGGTTCCAAGTAATACATTCATAATAAACAGAGCTCTAGGTTCCTCAACTAGGTTCCTCATATTGGCATAAGCTGGTGAAAACCGACTCTGAATATTCCCACGGTTTTCACCTAATTAAAAGTAAAAGTTTTCCCCTTTTCCCAGTCAGTCAGTCACATGGTCCAATCAAGGTCCCGTCCAGTTGCCAGGCGACATTGCTCCTCCTCTCCCCGGCCACCTGTGGGAATGTCCTTGGTTCCCAGGAGAAAGTAATTTTATTTTGGCTACGAAACCCTTCTATCTCTATTCCCCCCTCCCTATCCCTCAGCTCCAGGGATAGGAGCTGAAGCCTCAAAATGGCCTCGGTCAGGCCAGCTTCAGGGTTGACACAAGGTCCCTTCCAACTCTGTTATTCTGTATTGTCGCAGGACGTCAATTACTCCAAGTAATGTTGGCTTTTGCAATTGGCCGATGGTGATTTTGTCCGTGCTGACGATGTTCAAGTGGTGCTCTTGTCCTTATTATTTCTTCAGGGCCAAACTTTACGGTAACTGCACATCTAGGCCACTAAAAAAACAAACAAACTGAGCCCCAAACTACAGATCAGAAAATAACCAGCGGAGAGAAGATTACCCCAAGGTAAAAGGTGGCACCCACTATTTTTTTTAATGCTTTTCTTTTAGAACATTAACATAATGGAGCCTTGTGTTGGGAAAGGGGACCTGTGATAGTGCTCTTTTTTTTCTTTTTTCTTTTAAAAGAAAGAAAGAATAGAAATAACTGCAACTCTCTTTTTTATTGCCCCTGTAAGTAACATTTATGAATTGTCCTCGGCCTCCTTTAACTTCTCCAGATCTATGCAGTGTACTGGATGGCCATCCATGAAAATATTTTCTGGTGGCGTGATCAATATTTCTCGGCGGCTGAGCCGTCTTGGTATAAAAAGGCTTTTAGTGCTATTGTAGGGCAGTCAATAGCTATGCCTGACCTTTCTAAGCTCTCCACTCTTTTATTCTGTATACTTGGGAGAAGGAGGGGGAATGTCGCCTCTAGTAGGATTCTGTTCTGTTCTGTTCTGTTCTGTTCTGTTCTGTTCTGTATGCTATTCTATTCTATTCTATTCTATTCTATTCTATTCTATTCTATTCTATTCTATTCTGTTCTGTTCTGTTCTGTTCTGTTCTCTCTTCTCTCTTCTCTCTTCTCTCTTCTCTCTTCTCTCTTCTCTCTTCTCTCTTCTCTCTTCTCTCTCCTCTCCCCTCCCCTCCTCCCTTCCCTTCCCTTTCCTTCCCTTCCATTCCATTCTATTTTTAATTTCTTTAATTTCATTTTTATTTTATTATTTCATAGAATACAGAATACCAGGATTGAGTTGTTTCTTGTTTTCCCTTAACAGTTCCTACATACCCATCAAGATTATCACTTATGACTTATCATTTGTTGTTTCTATTTCAGGATTTATGATTGTATCTTAAGATTTATGATCTATCACCTATCACTTTTGTTGTTTGTATGCACACTGAGAGCTTATGCACTGGAGACAAATTCCTTGTGTGGCCAAGAAAGAATTCTATTCTATCTAAAGAATTCTAGGTATTATCTCCAGATTCCTCTGCAACAATATGTTTCAAGCTCAGCAACTTTGAGATGGGTGGACTTCAACTCCCAGAATTCCTCAACTAGCCATCTTAAGGTTACAGAGTTGCAAAACATTGCTCTACACCAGGGGTGTCAAACTCGATTTCATTGAGGGCCGCATCAGGGTTGTGTTTGACCTCGGGGGGCCAGGGAGGCCATCACCAGAATGGGCGTGGCCAGCTCGATGTCACTCATGTCGGGGGCGCCTGTGGTGGCCCGAGTGCTCTGCCAGTGAAAACGGGTTCCCAAGCTCCGTTTTCGGCTGCAAAGGATTCCTGCAAACCTCTGCCAGAGAAAATGGAGCTCGGGAGGACTGCCCGTGGCCCTCCCAAGCTCCATTTTCGCTGGCAGAGGCACTGAGGGCCGGTCCTTTGCTGTTTCCAGGGCGGCCCCGCGGGCCAGATCTCAACACCCCGCAGGCCAGATCTGGCCCCTGGGCCTTGAGTTTGACACTCCTGCTTTAGAATTACTTGGTCATTTTGGCTGGCGTGTCAGTTTCCAACCTGGTTTGGGAATTGACAGCCCTGGGATTTCCTGACAGTTTCTCAATCCAAACAGGAAGAAAGTCCAACCTTGCTTCTCTCCCCCCCCCCCGCCTATTCCTATCTCCATCTCCGGATAGAGCCAGAAAACTTTGCATGCATTTATTGTCCGATTAGACGGTTCTGATGGGTATAAAATGCAGGATATGTAATGTATCCCACGGGGAGACTGGAACACAGAAGATGAGAGCCTGGAACATCTGAAGAAGCAGGGGAATATCCTCTGCAAACAGGGTGCCCATTAAAGAAGACGCGAGAGCTGTTGAACCATCTCAGCATCCATCACATGGATTTTTTTAGTGCATCTTTCTTGCCTCCTTACTTTGCAGTGAAGTGACAAACTGGGGGAGGGAATCTTTTAGAAGATTGCAGCTCCCTTTAATGGGCACCTTCGAAGTCATTACCCAACAGCCGGCTACTGTAAGTGGCTCATCAGAAATGCAGATGTATGGAACAAAAGGACCAACTCTTGGTGTCAGCAAGTAAATGGGTCTTTTTTGGAGAGGGGGGGGCAGGAAGGGCAAGAAAGAGAGAAAGAGAGAAGGAGACAGGGAGAGAGGGAGAGAGAGAGAAGGAGAGAGGGAGAGAGGGGGGGAGAGGGTGAGGGAGAAGAAATGGGAGAAAGAGAAAGAGGGAGAGGGAGAGGAAGAGAGGGAGAGAGAGAGAGAGAGAGAGAGAGAGAAGGAGAGGGAGCGGGGGAGAGGGGGGAGAGGGAGGGGGAGAGAAAGAGAAGAAGAGAGAGAGGGAGAGAGAGAGAGAGAGAGATATCAAACTG
>QLTV01004390.1:220368-230869 GCA_003457575.1 Thermophis baileyi
AGGGAAAGAGACAGAGAGAGACACACACAGACACACACAGACAGAGAGAGACAGACACAGAGAGACAAAGAGACACAGAGAGAGAGAGACACAGAGACACAGAGAGAGAGAGACAGAGAGAGAGAGAGACAGAGAGAGACAGAGAGAGAGAGAGACAGAGAGAGAGTGATTGAGAGAGAGAGAGAGAGAGAGGGAGAGATACACACACAAACACTGCTTAGTTTATTCCACATGAAAGAGTTTCTGTAGGCTTCTGAAGTGATCTTTAACGAAACTCTGAACTTGCAGCACTAACAACTGTGTTAGCATCTTCAGTCTTCAAAAGAGCACGACATTTGCATCGGTAATTCTTCAATGTGGAATCAGTTTTTGAAAAATCACCTAAGCGATACTTGGGAGCCCTTTCTTTCACAGGGAGTGAAAGAAAAAGAATGGAGGATGACTTCATCTGAGCCACGTTAGAACGAGCCACAAACACAGCCTTGTAATATTATTCCAAACATGTATAGGATAAGTCAAGTGAAGGTCACTGTGGCATTCTCTTAATCTACAAGCTCCAGTCCAGGGGTGAAATGCTACCGGTTTGGGAGAACCGACCGGTTCTCCCAAACCAGTAGTAAAAAATGCTACCGGTTCACAGAACCGGTAGTAAAAAATACTAAAAAAAGTAAAAAAAAAAAGTTCCAACAGCTGATCTTTGGAACTTTTTTCCCCCCTGAAGCATGCTAGGCCAAAAAAGGGGAGAGGAGGCTGAAGCCTGCTAGGCCAAAAACCGGGGGGAAAGGGGGGAAAGAAAGAAAGAAAGAAAGAAAGAAAGAAAGAAAGAAAGAAAGAAAGAAAGAAAGAAAGAAAGAAAGAAAGAAGGGAGAAAGAAGGGAGAAAGAAAGAGAAAGAAAGAAAGAAAGAAAGAAAGAAAGAAAGAAAGAAAGAAAGAAAGAAAGAAAGAAAGAAAGAAAGAAAGAGGGGAGAAAGAAAGAGAAAGAAAGAAAGAAAGCAAGAAAGAAAGAAAGAAAGAAAGAAAAAGAAAGAGAGGGAGGGATGGAGGGAGGGATGGAGGGAGGGAAAAAGGAGAGGAAGGAAGGACTACAAACCTGGCACTAGACGCAGCTTCAGAGGATAATCCAGGGCTGGAAGGGACCTGGAGGTCATCTAGTCCAACCCTGCTCCAGCAGGACATTGTTAAAGTGAGTTTCTGTCTTTTGATCCCCCAGTCACATGACTACATAGCCACGCCCACCCAGTCACATAACCACACCAAGCCACACCCACCAAGGTACGCCCACAGAACCGGTAGGAATTTTTTTTAGATTTCACCACTGCTCCAGTCCCATAATCTACAAGATGCATTTGCTTAATGTGCAAGCTTCCAAACTGGAAAATTATGGATCAGGCAAGTGGAGAATCTCATTCCCTTATTCAACAAATCTACAGCTGGAAGGTAAGGACAACTTGTATGAAAGACACCTTAAATTCCCTTATTCAACAGGCCCAACTGGGCAGAAGCATGGAGAACTTCATCCACCAAGGTTGGTTTTGTATTGACTACCTTCAATTCAAATGTTAAGAGGACTAAAATTAAGTCTAGCTTTTCTCCTGGTCTTACCTACCACATTTTGAATGCCATCATTTGGGAACCATATCCCAAATGATAAGTGTAGCCTTCGGCCTAGACAATATTGGGGACTTCTGCTTTGGGCCAATGGCTCAATGTCTTGAAGATCCCTCCAAGTTAAACCATGGAGTTTTGATCATGGTTGTTCAAAAGGTGCTTTTCCAAAAGGCAACTGGACTTTCTCGGTTCTTTTCCTTTTAAAACATTTCACTTCTCATCTAAGAAACTTCTTCAGTTCTAGCATGGAGACTTTACTGCAGAAGCTCTGAATTCCAAAGCTCAAATTGTGGTCTTCCTGGAAAGATCTCCAAAGGGAGAACATCTGAATTAGCACTCCTTCACCAGCCCCTGTTTCAAGGTTTACTCAGTATTATGTTCAAGGTGCGTCCGGCGTCAGTCTGATGCCTGCGTTAATCCCCTCACTTGCTTTTACCCGTCTGTGGTTTTTTCCTTCCTTCTTCTTTTGTGTTCTTTGGGTCACTAAACCTTGTGCTTAAGCAGAATACATAAATCATTCCAAAAGAGAGCTTCCATTTTGGGAAGAACACCGTCTTCCGAAGATTACAATGTCGAGGTGGTGATCCATTGTATTTTATATTTAACTGCCATTTCTTTAGCGGAGCAAAGCTATCATCAGAGCTTCCCCCGGACGCTCATCTTGAGACACTTCACTGCTCATTATCTGCAACTGCAAATTACTTGTGGCGACAAGGCATTTTCTCATATATTATTATGGAGCAGAAGATGATGGAAATGAGGAATGAAGTCAACAAAGGGGATTTGGGGAGAAATGCGACGGAAAGTATAATTTTAAGGGTGGTAGGCTAGACAGTAGCTAGCACGGCTTCTGCTTTGCCGTGGGGCACGAAAACCATGATGTGATTAAACTAGTTTTATTTGTGAAGCGAAACCCTAGATGGCACATTAGGAATCGGCAACCAACATATTAGTGTGGCAGGAATCAGCAACCAACATATTATTGGAGCGTTGCTTTTAGAATAGGTGGAAAAAAGAGACCACGTTCATTGACTGTTCTCCATTTTCTTTATAACAAATTCATTCTTATTTATTTATATGAGGGGACAAACTATTTTCCAAGGCACCTGAAGGCCAGACAAGGAACAATGGATGGAAACCGATCAAGGAGAGATTCAACCTAGAAATGAGGAGAAATTTTCTGACAGTGAGAACAATTCACCGAAGGAACAGCTTGCCTTCGGAAGTTGTGGGAGCTTCATCACTGGAGGCTTTCAAGAAGAGACTGGAGTGCCATCTGTCAGAAATGGTGTAGGGTCTGCTTGGGGGGGGGATTGGACTAGATGACCTACAAGGTCCCTTTCAACTCTGTTATTCTATATTCAAAATGAGCTTCTGTAGGGTATTTCCTCCTACATGCCTTTTCTATGTCCCTCATATGCAACTTTTTAAACCTTCTGTACCCTGAAATTTTTATGTAAATTTCCTACAGGCAGGTTTTTCAAATGAAAGTTCTCCCGATATAAACGGTTTGTTTTTTTAAATCTAACTATTCCATTTTTTTTAAAGATATCTTTCCCTGGATATGTTTTTAATGTGTTTAGATTTTTTTAAAAGTTGTAAAGTACCCAGAGTTATTTAGAAGCTGGGCAGCCTCGAAAATTAGTAGAAAAGAAATAATTTATAATTCTTCGGGTGAGTTTTTCCATACAGAATGGTGGGTGGTAGCAGACTCTGTTTAAATTTAATTCAATTCAATTTAATTCAGTTGTTCAGTCACAAAGTCAATGGGGAAGCCAGATTCACTTAACAACGATGGCAAGGAAGGTCGTAAAATGGGGCAAAGCGCACTTACCAAATGCCTCGCTTAGCGACAGCAATTTTGGGCTCGGTTGTGGTCCTAAGTCGAGGGCTACCTGTATAGATGAGCCGAGGTGGCGCAGTGGTTAGAGTGCAGTACCGCAGGCTACTTCAGCTGACTGCTAGCTGCAGTTCAGCAGTACAAATCTCACCGGCTCAAGGTTGACTCAGCCTTCCATCCTTCCGAGGTGGGTAAAATGAGGACCCAGATTGTTGGGGGCAATATGCTGACTCTGTGAACCGCTTAGAGAGGGCTGTAAAGCACTATAAAGTGGTATATAAGTCTAAGTGCTATTGCTATAGATGGGGGGGGGGGAAATGTCATTTCCAGGGTTACACAGTTTTTTTCTCTTCCCAATTACACATTCATTGCTGCTTCGTCTCCCCATCAATTTACTCACCCCAAAAACATAACATAAAAGATTTGTAGGCATTTTTGTTTCAAGATCTTCCTATAACCACTTCCCTTCCTGCAGCCACCCTTCTCCATTCGTCTTTTTTGGCAAGCAATTTGGGCTGGCAGGCAATCCACACCCCGTTACATACTTTTCCTTAACATGTGTACGGGGGTGTGTGTTGTGTTGCGAGCCATAACTAGCTCAAAATCCAACAAGAGTAAATTCATCCTTGGCTTTAATGAGCTGTTCAAAGAGATCCAAGTTTTCTTTCAGGCTTATTATTCTGTGATTGTAGACTAGCTAGGATGTAAAAGATATCAGATGCCTTGAGTAAGGCTTAACTCAATTTATTCCATACACAGTAAAAACAATTTACCTGCTTTTATGTCAGTAAAGTAAATTTCAAAGCAGGGGGAGTAAGGTGCCAAAAAAAAAAAAAAGATTTAGAGAAATTCATCCGGAGAAGCAACACAGAGAGAAAAATATTAATTCCTAAATCCTTTGAATCTAAGCTCCAGACATGTCTGTTTTAAAGAATAATGAAATATTTTAATGGTTTAGTAAACACCGAGGCTTTATCATTGATTAGCAGAGGAGGAATAATTTTAATAAGGTTCCTCAGGAAAGGAAAAGTGCTTGTCAAGCTAATAAGGAAAGCTCAGAGATATCTAGCGAAGCCCCCCCCCAACCCCCACCTTATTTTCAGTTTCACTGGATCCTGGACTGATTTGATTTGCAATCCTGGTGAAATCTAATTCTAGCAAGTCATCAACATCCTTCTAGGACGATGTTGACTGCCCCTTCCGTTTTCAGAACAGCTGGGCAGTGAAGGCCGTGACGCAAGTTAGCTGGTCACGAGGTCAACCCAACCTTGCTATTCTCAGATCATCTTTCATTGGTAAGTGGCTTATAGAGCTGGGAGGGTGGGGGAAAGAGGAGACAAAGTTGGATGGAATGATTGCCTTTCTGCTTCATAGCTTCCTCCTGTTCTCCCCGAGGCTGTCATGTTGAACACGCTTGACCCGACAGTCTATAACAGTGATGGCGAACCTTTTTTGGCTCGGGTGGCAAAAGGGTGCGCGCGTGTGCGCAATAGCGTGCATGCGCGTGCCCACATCCATAATGCAATGCCTCCCATGCATGTGCACAACCCCTGTGCTGCCCCCACGCATGCGCACAACCCCCCCGTGCTCCCCCCCCCCGCACATGCGCACAGGCCTCACTGAAGCCTCCGGACTTCCGGTAGGCCCGTTGGGCTGTTTTTCGCTCTCCCCAGGGTTCAAGAAAGCCTCCTGAAGCCTGGGGAGAGTGAAAATGACTGAAAAGAAGGCCGAAAATCAGCTGGCCAGCACGCGCATGCATGCTGGAGCTGACATAGGGCAACGCCTCGCGTGCCCTCAGATATGGCTCCGCATGCCACCTGTGGAACGCGTGCCATAGGTTCGCCATTACTGGTCTATAAGGAGAAGAGAATTATGACAAAACCGGGTTTGGAGATGGAGAGAAGAAGAAGGAGCCTTGACAGAATAACAGAGTCAGAAGGGACCTTGGAGGTCTTCTAGTCCAACCCCCTGCTCAAGCAGGAAACCCTGTACCATTCCCAAAGGTGCTTTTTTTGTTTTTTTCCCCAAGAGGCAACTGGACTTTCTGGTTTTTCTTTGAAGACATTTCGCTTCTCATCCAAGAGAAGAGAAATGTCTTCAAAGAAAAACCAGAAAGTCCAGTTGCCTCTTGGGAGGAAAACACGAAAACACCTTTGGGACAACCATAACCTGGATGATTGAGAATCTCCATAGACACCTCTACCATTCCAGACAAAGAAGTGGGGGTCGACCTATTCTCCAAAGCAGCTGAAGGCAGGACAAGAAACAATGGATGGAAACTAATCAAGGAGAGAAGCAACATAGGAATAAGGAGAAATTTCCTGACAGTGGGAACAATTAGTGGAACGGCTTGCCTCCAGAAGTTGTGGGTGCTTCATCACTGGAGGCTTTTAAGAAGAAACTGGACAACCATTTGTGTGGAATGGGACAGGGTTTCCTACTAGAGCAGGGGGTTGGACTAGAAGACCTCCAATGTCCCTTCGAGCTCTGTTATTCTGTTATCCTAGCCCTGGGAGACGGATGCAAAAGGAATTTCAGCTCATTGGATCTACTGACACTCACTTTTTTTCCCCTCTGACATCTGCTAATTATAATTCAGTGAGACAAATGCTTTTGTTTGGGTTCCTTCTGTTAATTATATATAACCCGACATTCTTTTGAGAAGAAAGCTCAGCTTTGGTATTTGTCTGGACCTAAAACGAAAAGAAGCTGTTGTATTTCATTTCAATTTAATCAGGACGGAAAGCCACTGAACAGTGCTGCAGAATAAGAAAATCAAAAGAATTCTTGTATGGGCATTGAGGGTTCAGAAGAATTGTGGGCCATCAAGCCAAGGCAATTAAATTAAAAAAAAAACCTTTCCTTGTGTGTTCTTGGTTGCTCAAGATTTTACGAAATCCATCTGAGGAAACGGTTCTTGAAAAGGACAGAACAGAAAAAGGAAGATTCTTTTAAACTCTTCTAGTGTTGTGGCTTGCCCAAGTCCCGCGCAGCTGCTCATGGATCCGGAAGACCAAGAACCGACCATGAGGTGGCAAGAGCAGTCTGTATCTCCGGCACCTGAGTCCGAGGCCAAGGAGGGTCACAACACCTACATGATTAAAACTGGTGATGCAGCTTTTTAAAATAATGATGATGATGATGATGGGGTTTAATATGAGTAGACAAAATTCAAGCTTGGGGATTATGCTGAATTACAACTCCTAAATTTCTCTGCAAATCTGATCTATGATTAAGTAAGGTGAAGAAACCTATGTTGTCCACTCATGAGCCCGTGTGTCAGGGTTCCAAATAGCATCCGAACTTAAATCAGAGTCCGAGGCAAAGTATTCCTCAAAGTTCCAATTTATTAGCAGAGCCATGTTGGCACATCTGGGAGAAACCCGAATCTGAAGTCCCCAGGGTTTCTCCACCCAGTTGAAAGTTCAAGCCCTTGTCCCCACACCCCCAAGTCCATCATGTTAACCAATCTTCATCTGTCAACTTGGCAGCATCCACCCATCTCCTCCCGTGCAGGTGCAGGAGTGCGAAGACAAAGGATGACCTTGACTATCTAGAAGGAATTTGTTATGGCTACATACAGACAGCCCTCATGCAATTCCCCCTCCCAAATTCCCACAGCAAAGAATACATATTAAAATAGTATAAAGTGTGGCAGGCCAAAGACCCCAACTAAAATGGCTTCGGCCTGACACCGTGTTTCCCAACCTTGGAAACTTTAAGATGGGTGGACTTCAACTCCCAGAATTCCCCAGCCAGACAATCTCACACTGCACAGCCAATCGTGGCTTATTTTAAGCTCATTTAATCTGGCACAGAGACTGCGGTTCTGAACACAATTATGGGGGGGGGGCGGAATAATCTCTGGGAAGATGTAAGCACTGGAGACAATTGACAAGTCCTTCCAAGAGCTTTGTCTGTCTCAAAAAGAAGGGTAGGAATTTTACACAGCTGGTATTTTTTTTTCTCCTCCTCAATAGTGCATTCTCTGCTCAGGAGTGAGAGCAGGCCCAGACTGGCAATGATAAGCAAGCCTTTTTTTAAAAAAAAAAAAAGAAGAAGAAAAGAAATGTGAATCATGGCAAAGTTATTATCTTTAACTAAAAATAATTCAGATTCGCTAGAGATGAAAGGCATGAATGTTTCAATATCACTCAACGCTATGCAGGGGTGGGCTGCTACTGGTTCGCCTGGGTTCGGGAGAACCCATAGCTAACGTTATGGCCGGTTCGGAGAACCTACAAATCCCACTTCTGGCTGGCCCCGCCTCTCCCACCCCCCCTCCCCCCTCAGGGTTGGGCTGCTGGGGGTTCTCAGGGGTTCGGGAGAACCTCTAGTTAAGATTCTGTGCAGTTCCGAGACCCCCCAAATCCCACTCCTGGCTGGCCATTCCCACCCCACCCTGCCCCTCCCAGGAGTCTCCACGCGGCCCGTTTTCGATGCGAGGTAAGTGCAGGGCCCGCGCGGAGGCTCGGGGAGGGGGAAAAATGGGCCTCCCGGAAGTTCCGGAAGGCCAGAAATGGGCCCATTTCCAGCCTCCGGAGGGCCTCCGGAGCCTGGGGGAGGCAGTTTTTGCCCTCCCAGAGGCTCGAGGAAAGCCTCCAGAGCCTGGGGAAGGTGAAAACTTGCCCCCCCCACCATAGTGCAGGAGGTCGACTAGGCCATGCCCACCATCGCCACGCCCACCCAGCAACCGGGCAGAGAACCAGTTGCTTGAAATTTTTGAAGCTCACCCCTGACGCTATGTGATTATGTGAAATCCAGCTAGGATGGTCCTTGAAATCAGGGGTTCCCGACCCCTGGGCCATGTCCCACTCCCGGGCTGTGTTCTATTCGCAACTGGGCCATGGGCTGGCATACACAGGCGCATGCGCAGCTCAACTCAGACAAGCAGCAGGCCGGCACACACCTGCAGCTCAATTTGCATGCATGCACGTGTGTGCGTGCCAGGCCACCGCTCACAAGAGTCGAGCTGCATGCATGGGTGTGTACGGTGGCCTGCTGCTCACGTGGCCCAGTTCCCCTCTCCCCCCTCCCCCTGCCAGCCGGGCCGCCAAGTCCCCCAAAAAGATAACATGAAGCTGATAAAATGAAGCTGATGAAAAGCTCTCGATAGTGAAGCAAACATGACACAGCGCTTAAAACAATTGTCAAGAGTGTGTTCCCGCAACAACATGGTTAATGTGTTGGGAAAGTATCCGTAAGAACCTCTTCCCCCTCCCCTTCTCACTGAAGCCTGACCAGCATGGGGAAAAAAAAGTTGGCTTATGGAAACCTCATAATATCACTTATCCACTGAGCCAGCCACCTGATGACTGACAACCTTAATTTCAGCGTGAAATTGGCTGAGTAACTACTGGAACATCCATCCGTTTTGACAGAAGTGGTCCAAACAACTTCAGGAGATATTTGCCACCACAAATGTCTCAAGTCAGCAACCTGGCTGGCAAAATCCCCAGAGGAGGAGACAGAGGAGATATTCACATCATACAGGTAGTCCTTGATTTACAACCTTTTCGTTGAGGGACCGTTCAAACTTACGACACTGAAAAAAAAAAAGCAACTTACAACCATTCTTCGCACCTAGGACCATCACAGCATTTCCCGTGGTCAAGCGATACAATTCGGGCGCCTGGCAACCAACATACAATTTATGATAGTTACAGTGACCAGTGGTCATGTGATCTCCATATGTGATTTTTTTCCCCCCTAGTCAGTTTCTGATAAGCAAAGTCAACAGGGGAAGCCAGATTCACTTAACAACTGCATGGTTCACTTAACAACAGCAGTATTTGCTTAACCCGGGCAAAAAAAGGTCATAAAATTGGGTATGGCTCACGTAACAACCACCTTGCTTAGCAATGGAAGTTCTGGCCTCAGTTGTGGCCATAAGGTGAGGACTACCTGTTTCACCTAACATACAGAAAGGGCTACAGTCTTGAGCCTAGAAGTTCATAAGAACTTCTATTGGAAGTTCAACTTCTTGGGTCACTCAATGGCCATCTAGTTATGGAATAGAATGAGCTGGAAGGGACCTTGGAGGTCTTCTAGTCCAGCCCCCTGCTCAAGCAGGAGAACCTATACCATTTTAGATAAGTGACAGTCTAGATCAGGGGTCGGCAACCTTAAACACTCAAAGAGCCATTTGGACCCATTTCCCACAGAAAAGAAAACACCGGGAGCCACAAAACCCTTCCCGTGCCTGACTATTTCCTGAGCGGCCACAGAACTAACATATGTAGTTGAATTAAACGTTCTGTTTTCTTCTGAAACATTTCTTTTCTTAGATTTATCCATGGTTGGCCTACCAGGGGTCGAAAAGCTCAATAAATTGCATGCCAGCGGGTATCACACATTGGTGGTTGTGATGCATATTTTGAGCGACAGGGAGCCGCAGCAGAGGGATGAAAGAGCCACATGCAGCTCCAGAGCTGTGGGTTGGTGACCCCTGGTCTAGACTCTTCTTAAAAACATCCAGTGATGGAGCGACCACAACTTCTGAAGGCAAGCTGTTCCACTGGTTAATTATCCTCACTTTTAGGAAGTTTCTCCTTAATTCCAGGTTGCTTCTCTCTTTGATACTGTAAGTTTCCAACCATTGTTTCTTGTCTTGCCTTCTGGTGCCTTGGAGAATAATTTGACCCCGTCTTCTCTTCTTCGCTCTTCTTAGCTCATAGGTATTATGATGAGATGTAGTGACAAGGTGGATCTCCAGGAGTGAAGGGCTGGAGTCCAGAGGAATAAGAGGCAACTCAGTCCAGATATCAGAATAACAGAGTAACAGAATAACAGAGTTGTAAGGGACCTTGGAGGTCTTCTAGTCCAACCCCTGCTCAGGCAGGAAACCCTATACCATTTCAGACAAACTGTTGTCCGATCTCTTCTTGAAAACTTCCAGTGATGGAGCATCCACAACTGTTGTGGTCCACCAGCGTCCCGTGCAGTTGATCATGGATCCTGAGGACGATGAGGCGGTTGTGGCGAGGTACCATCAGCCCGTGTACCTGGCACCCGAGTCAGAGAGTGAGGAGGTTGGAGAGGACTCGGTCCCA